>CM077666.1:333826711-333881711 GCA_039707655.1 Elymus sibiricus | reverse complement strand
GCTTGGCATAGTTACGAGGTTCCCGTTCTATTTAACTGACACTAACTGAAGCTAACCGGAAGCTTTCTTCTCATGCGACTCTTGGATCGAAAAGAGGCTGCTGGACTGGACCACGGCTGAAACAGCCAGGCACGGACTAAAAGCTTTTATCAGGGATTCCCGAGTCAAACGACTACCATACATAGCATAGAGCTGGAAGCTGCACTAGTGTACAGAGAAGACTGGATGTGAACACGGGCGGACATTGGCTATGTATGGGGCACTCACTAATCACTATTAGCAGGAAACAACTAGCAGAAACAAAGATGAACACACTTTCACTCCTTGCTCTTAAGCACGTACTCACACGAGGCACTCTCAAATCTCTATTTCAGACCATAATCTTTCGATCCCTTTACCGAAGTGATTGATAGCAGGGCTAAAAAATCATAGGGATTCTTCTATTTTTAGTGTGAACTCACTTCTATTCTATATCAAGATAGGGGCTTCAGTACTTGGCTGACCGCCCGGTGGAAGACCTGGTTCTACCACACAAGGGCAGCTTTCGTAGTCCAGGATTATTTTCCTCATATGTAATTTCACCTCAATGTGGAAATGTCCGATCTTATTCCAAAATATAAGGTCTTCATGAAGGTCTGTCTTGTTTCAGGAATATAGGTACCGAAGTTCAATAGCGGTAGGTACCAAGGAGAAGACGAGTCAGGGCCGATTGACAAGACTAGCTAGGCTGACCTTCCAGCCATACTCCATCCAATATCGAACGGAAGTGCTAAAGGTTTCATGTGATGCTGACCTCAATGAACCAGACCTCGAGAATTCGTTCATCCCTTCGCTCTGAGGATTGGTCGAGTACTTGGCCACAAGCATGAGTAGGCCTGTTGCCGGGATGTCCCATTAAAAAGGCAGGTCCCATATTTGAAATACAAAAATAAGATCAGATAGCGCTCAAGAGGTTTTCTCCATACGAGAAATCCTTCACTCGTAGGGAATTCAAAAAGATGTGTTGAAGATCATCAAAGAAAGGAAAAAGACTGAATTCGATCCATCTCCTCCCTTTTTCTTTAAACCAAGAGCTACTCCTCCCTTTTCTTTTTTTATGTAATTTCAATACGATTTCGTTTGTGTTCATGTTTTCAATTTAGAACCCCACGGAAGTGAATAGAAAAAATAAAAATACCCCTGTGATACGCCTTCCTTTAACTATTTGTAGATTGATTGATGTTCAATGGAGGGAAACTTGCCATTCCTTCTTTCCTTTGAAATTGTACATTTTTTTGATTCTGAACTAATTGTATCCTTTTTTTTCCATCAAGCTTTCTTGCCTAGTGACTAAGGATTTTCACACTGGTTGTGTCTATAAAAGATTTTCTCATAAAACACTAACAGAAGTGTTAGAGGGATTCACTTTCGATAAGAATCCAAAAGCAAGTTCCCTATACTACCTTCTTTCCCTCCTCTGTTTCTGTCTTTAAGAGGCAGTATATCCGGCAGGAATCGAACCTACTTTTTGACCCATTTTGCCTTTCTAGGTTGGTGGGCGCTTTCACCATTCAGCCATGGATGCTTTAGCGAGTGAACTAGGTTTTTATTTGAGAGCGAACTAGGTTTTTAGTGGTATTCCTTCTCGAGCTTCTATTTCTTCCGTTAAGGGAGATTCGGGAAAAGATGGAATAGGAAGACGTGTTTCCAGAACGAACAAGATACGGGTAGAGAAGGGGAAGTTAGCAAAGTTAGACAAGATTGGAATGGGCATAGGAACATGTATTGATGTACCAGATCGGCTAATGCTCCCAGGTTGATGCGATGTATTCCACCAGTTGACTGGAGACTTTATTATTGGTATATCGATCGGTCCAGCACGGATTGAAATAGGAGCCGGTTTGATAGGAAGCTTTTGAAAACGCAGTGCACCCAGGTAAATAAGGAACAAGATGAATACAGAAGTTAAACGAGCATCCCACACCCGAAAGGTACCCCACATAGGCCTTCCCCGAAACCCCCCAGTCACTAACGTAAACAAAGTAGAAAAAGCACCAATTTCTGTACCGGTTCCGGAAGAGCGAAGAACAAGGGGATGTTTTGTTAATGGGAACAAGGACCTGTTTATAGCTATCGCGATATAAATAACTATACTCATCCGAGCCGCAGGAACATGTACATACCAAATACGAGAATTTCCACCTTGTTGAAGATCTGGTGGTGCTACCCGAAGACTTAAATGAATAGCCATCGCTGTTAAGAACAACCGATGCCTTATGTGTATTGGATCCGCTCTTCTGTTAGCATGAACACATGAATGAGATTCTATTCCTCTTCCTTATTCTTCCTAAATAGAACCCCCCAACCTAGGTGCGGAAGTAAAATAAATCCCTGTTTGTACATCGCTGAACTTACATACCCGGGCCCGGCTCAACATTCTATTAAAACAATCGAATAACGGCTTTTCCATGACTTGGCCATTCAATCTTGTGAACTAATCGAGACCGAAATTGGATAAAGAGATACAAAAGGAGAGGAATACCCAATCGATGAAAGAACATGAAACCCTTCTGTTTTTATAGAGGTACGGGAAAAGGTTGGGGGCAATAAAGTAGGTGAAGTGGTTGGATTTTGCGAGCTGTTCCAACCACTGCTGGATGTGATTCCAAGAGCCGAACGAGAATGAATACCACATAGAAGAGTCAAGACCGGGCTCCCTAATAGAATGTTTAACCGATCCATTCCGGATCGATCGAATTGGTACGGAAGTTGTAACATGGGAAAAGTACAGAAAACACGACTTATTTGAATAACCCGGTGACCTACCAATTGTAGAAGTAGGATTTTTGGCAAGCAATAAGCACTTAAATAATACAATTCGAGTGTACCAGATTCTTTATCATTTCGAGGAAAAGGTTCGGGAGGAAAGGGAAACAACAGAGGGGTCCGAATCGAACCTAAATGGGAATGACATGAAAAATCTTTTTCAAAACCAATCATTAAGGGCGTGACGACGATATACGAGAGGAATAAAAAAACTCGTGATTGGTGTGGAGGGGAAGATCTGCTTATGAAATTGTTCAAGAAAGAGTAGTCTCATTTCCTTACTTCTGCGTTCTTTCAAATTCATTCACTTCGACGGTTGGCGCTACGCTAGCTTTGCATGATTAGCTCCGACAGAACAGGTACTGCATTTCCTTAGTTGGATCCGCTCTTTCTCTCTCGTGCAGTTGTTGCTTCCGGCTATTTATTCAGTCGTCAATCAGCATTGATCCGGGTAGTTAGTCAGTCTCTCTCTTTTTGCCCGTCCTTCTCTATCTATGAAATTCCTAATTCAGGGAGTTCGCTTTCCAATATCTAAATGTTCATGCAAAGCAACAAACGAAATGCAAGAACTGTCTCGCAGAAGTCACACAGTATGCTGATCATTCTGAAATGATAAAAAGTATGGGATTTCATAAGAGATTCATACATAGAGATCTAAACTCATGGAAGGGCCCGGCCAGCAAACGAGATCTCTTACATCCAAAGGACCATGCCAATCGAAGATGAACCATTCACCGAGCTGAGTATGTGCAAGACAAGACACGGCTAGATAAGTCAAATAGAAGATATTGATTTTACATGAGCAACTCTTTTCTTCATGTGGGTACAACCCACTTTTCCTTTGATGAAATGCGAACACAAACTTCAAGCATCCAAGAAAGAAGTAAAGATCGAAATCGAAGCATTGTCATTGGGTTGAAGATCAATTCATATCGACCTTCACTCTCCTCAAGTGAGGAGGGCATATTGTTTGACCAACGAAAGCCTCACTAGTTCCTTCTTCTCGTTCACTATTCCCGTAGCCTGATACGAGTTATTTAGTTCGTGTCTCCTTGTTCTTGGGAAGAACCGAAGGTTAATTCGCAGCACTCGTAGACATAGTTGTATTTCAGACCCTCTTCTTTCCCTAAAAAGCTAATAAATCAAAACAAGAGAAAAGCAGAAGAGAAAGCTCGAGTCAAAGAGTGGAGGTCGCTCGGTAACTCGAGTCGATCAGTCCCATTCATTCTTGCCCGAAACAAGTGGGCTATTCATTCCGGTGCCACCTTTGTTCAATCGAGTCCATGTTCTCTATTTCCCAAAACCCATTCGTTCACCGACCTGTGGACCAGAGGTTTAAAGCTTGGAATTGAGCTTTCTAGCTTTCTTTAGTACAATCTTTTTGCGAGAGCAACCCCGGGTTCGTTCCTAAGACTACACTCACAGCTTTCTCTGTTCATGTTCCGGCATAGGAGATCTAGTGGTAGGATAGGGGACAGAGCTTTAGGGCTGCAGTAAACCTCATATACGCGTGGCTCATCATAAGACCTTAGCCTGATGTCCTACCCAAAGACTTCAAAGGTAGTCACAGGACAACCTTTCCGAGTTCTAACTTCCAAACCTATAACTTGGTTTGCTTGCCTGCTTCCTATTTGACCTATCAATCAAAGAAATGTTCTAGTTCCGCGATACGAGCTTGACTGTCACTCTGAGACAGTAGATTTCTTGGTTGGGGGTCCCTTTATCAAAGGCTCCCTTCCCTACTGATCATACAACAAATGAAGGTGGTTAGAAAGATGGCACATCGATCTTCTGTACACCCTGTTCGTGCTGCGGAACGCAGAAAATCCGCCTTCCTTGGAAAAAAAAATCCTGACTCCGAAGTATCAAAGGAGACTTGGGTGGCGCCTTCTGAAGAGCCCTTCATTCTGCGACTCAGATAGGCTAGGATTCGTGTCTCAGCCGGAAGGGGTCGTAGGACTGACTCAGACAAAGCGTTAGAAGTACGATCTCCGAATCTATAAGCTTTGGCCTGCCTTCTTCCCTTATCTAATCTCTTAGGTAATAAGAAAGTGGTGTTAATTGTCACGCTAAGGAGCTGACCAGTGACATTTCTGTCTCAATTGACGTCAACCTTACTATACTCGCTTGTAGGAGATCATCGCTCAGAAGGGCATTCTTTCGCTAGAAAAACAAGAGTTTGAAGATCACCCAACCCACGAAAAGGTCAGAACTCTCGATCTAGCCCCACTTTCTATAGCAATTTATCGACATGTTGTTTCTAATGTCCTTGAAAAGGCCTACACACATACCCTGCCACTCGATGTGTAGTGGGTTTGTTCAGTAGAGATGGGTAGAGCGCACAAGTATTGGAAGGAAAGTTTCACCCTTCTTAAAAGAGAAAAAGTCTGTATTGAACTATGATTTGAATTCCTTTCTTATTAGTTTCCAAGTGCAAAATGTTCATTGCCTTGATCAGAGCCTTTAAGCCTTTTAGAAGCGAGCATTTCCGCAGCTTCTATTTTTCCTAAAGCAAAAGAACCAAATGGAAGAGAAAAACTTGGAATAAATAATAAAGAAGGAACCAACAAGAAAATAAAGAATTGTTCCAACCTCGGCTCGGGGTCTGTCTGGAAATGGAAAATAGTTCTCTCTATCATCTGGTCTCGCCACAGTGACAAGAAAAACAAGTGAATAATTGGAATAGAACGCAATCGTCAACCAAAATCGGGTAGGATGTATTATAAAAGAAAGCCTTGCCTCACTCGCAATGAGGACCTCACCCCTCCTTCCTCATTTATTGAGAATGGAAAAAGACAATGTTCATTGCTTCCTCAAAACAAGAGTTCCACGGGCGGCTGCTCCTGAACGAGCTGCTCATGCTGAAACTGATCAACATAAAGTGGAAAGTGTAGTAGAGATATTACTCGCAGTATGAGAAGGAAGAGAAGATCTAACCTCTCTACTTGACACCTCTGAACCAACTTCATTCCTAGCTAAAACAGGAAAGCTGAAAGTACTAAAGCTTCAAAATCCTTGCTAACAGCCCTACCGATAAAAGGAATAATGCTTCAAGGACTATATGACTAGCTCTTATACGAGTTCCTGGTAAACCACTACTTGCGTAAAGTACTCCGCTCACTCCCCTGCTCGTTCAAAGTATTCCACTCGCTAGGATCTTAGTAAATAAGCTTGCTCCTTACCTTTCCTTCCTAGCTTTGAGAGCAATACTACCTGTAATAACACAATGAACTTATCCTACTTAGGGAACAGGCTGGCATAAAGGGCAAAAGAGAAAGAGTTACACCCGGTCTAAAACCAGGTGGTGTTACTTTCCTGCTTCCACCTGAACCTGCTTGCAGGCCTTATAGAAAAGTCTTGTATAAGATAACTAGCTTGACAACAGGAATTCTCTAACTTACTTGTAGATAACGAACTTGCTGAAGGAGGAGATGATCTTAAGATAGTTTTCCGTTAATGGGGAGAGAGAAAAAGAGTCCTCGCTTTCATAATCGGTAATCAGAGTCCAGGCTTCCTACACCCATATTTTGCGACAACCTATGAACCGACTAACTCAATAGCTGGCCTTAGAGAAACTGTCCTAACTTATCCAATAAGTCCTAATAAATGGCCATGATGAAATACTCTTCCTTTCCCTACGGCACTCGCTTGAAGGAAAGCTAACTCGAAAGCTGACTAATGCTGATAGGAAGAACTTTCAAAGTTCTCGTTAGTCCTTTCATTGAAGCTAGTGATATCATCTGACTCTATCAATTCATTTCTATCTTCTTTTTCTTTCATTTATCTCTTTCCTATCTATACAGTGTATTACCCCAAAAGATAGTGAGTTAAGCAAGCATATGGGAAGTAAGCAAGCAGGGTGAGGCGGCGGCTTGTAGAAAATCCTCAATATCTATATCGGAGTCAGCATCCATTTTTGTTTGAGTTTTGCTGTTAGCTTACGTCCTTTTAGCTAGTTCGACGTGTTTTCATTAGTCCTTCAAGCAAGTGAGCCAGTCGCGGTAGGTCTTTTTAGCCTTTAAGTAGTAGTCCTGTTCGAAAGATAGTTATCATAGTGAAGTGAGTTATTACAGTTTTTCTAGTTTCTTGAAGGCTAGGCAGTCAGCCAAGGAAGGAAGTTATGGTGTGGAAGTCTTCTAGTCTGTCTTCCCCTTCAAGCTCTCGAGTACACTAGGGGAGAGGTATCGAAAGTCAAAGTATAAATCAACGTGAAAGTAAGAAGTATAAGTAGTAGGCTATCGATTAGGTTTTTCTACTTAATTAAGCTGCTTATGCAAAGTTTTAGAATTTTTTCACATAGGCAGCGTGATTGGGGGCATATTTGTTGCTTCCCAAGGTAGTTAGTTCACCACACAGGCATGTTAGTACTAAACTGCAGAAAACTATTAAGTCATCCAATTCATGCCGCATTGCAAGATTACTCTACCACTCTATAAATGGTATATATATAAGTGTCTTCACTTCATCAAATGAAAATCAAAGAAATTGAGTACTAACACATATTGCTATGGATGCTGCAAACAGGCTTTCGACAGCAATTCCAGAAAAAAGGAATAGGTGTTTTAGCCAGGTCATCAAATCAGGGGGGATATGCCAAGAAGAAATCCATGGAAATCAGCATTCCAAGAACAATAAGTTGGCACTTTCTTTCATATATAAACTATTTATTGAGGGAAAAGATATGAAAAACTAGAGTGGAATCGATTGAATGCACTATCGTTATGCTTTGGCCAACCCTCTTTTCCAAGTTCCTCTTGTTTATCCAATCTGTATTCCAATCAGAAATCCAAGGTAAGATCAAGCCAAAGGGGAATCTAGGTACCGTTGACCCAGGAAATCAAGTATCAAAGGACCCGGGCAATAGGTTTATGACTGAACTGAAACTAGAGCAGGGAATAGCAGGATGCCTATGTTTCCAATACAGAAATCCTTAACAGAACAGAGCACAGACAATAGGGCCAACTATTGATCTTACTTTCCCTCAATAAATAGTTTCGATTGGATAAACAATCCTACTTTCATTCCAATCATAAAACAAGGGAAAAGATCAAGGGAGAAAACCCTTCCAAGAAAACTAGTAACCAAACCCTGACGAACTTGCATTTGTTGAGCGAAAAGAAGAGTTCAACAGGAAGAACGTATGAAGAGATTGAGATGTTTGGATCTTGGCTAAATTTATAAGCGAAGAATGCACGTGAAGTATTAAAGGTACATTCTACTATATCTCATTCTATAGAAACCATTTCTCAATCTATAGAAACCATTTGCTTTTGGTAGACGTGATGGTACTTCCACTATTTTGGCATCTTATGGAACCCAATTCGAGATATATAAACTAGATCCTTGTTATTAGAATGATGATCTCTTGGCTATGACTGAGTCATATATTAATGGAAATGGTTTTCTCCTCCGAAAGTCCAAGTTGAGTCCAAGTAGTGGCAAACTAGAATCCTTCTTTTCTTTTCCCTTCGTGGTTAGTTTCAGTTCAAATGACGAATTGAGACAGAAACCAATGGATTCTAGTGGCTGGGGGATCCTATGTCTATAGATAGATTCAAGTACCATTCTATACCCCTTCCCTAGCGCTGTATAGACCTGTTTTGCTAAGTGGGTCCTACTTAGCTGGTCGGCCTAGGGGGGGTGCAATTCAAGAGACAAGTTCTACAAGTTCTCATGGCCGAGATCCCCGTATTGGTAACGGGGCTGGTGCTGACTCGTTCAGAGAACAGACCCCTGATGTTCTTGGGAAGAAAGAGAGAAGGACGGCCCTGTAAGGGAGATCCTGTGTTGGAAGATATTGGTGGGTGTCATCTCGTTCAATTCTGGGTCAAATGACAAGAGGGCCGTTCAAGCAGATTAGAAGTAGATGTTGTTGAGAAAAGGTCAAAGTGCCACTATGGAGGTCGGAACAAGCGTCTACCTACCAAGTGAATTGTGATTGAAATGACGATGGCAACAGGTTGAGCTCTATCCACTGAAATTGAATCCATCGATGCGGTAAAGGACAGAGCAGAAACAAATCCTCCATTTCCCTGCCTTGCGACCGAACAAAGAAGAAATGCTAGAGTGAGGAGACCTGTTGGTTGACCAACTGAAGGAAACGACGCCTCTCCTGCTTTGCTTACTTTTGGCCAGCATTCGTCTTCGGCTTACAGTAGCGTTTGCAGCTCTATTGGAAATAGAATTTCTATGTCCGTCCATAAAAAGCATCAACTTCTAGTGCCGCCATCCACCACAAGAGTAGGTAACCTGCTCGCTCTTTTCTCTATTGGGGGATCTAGGTATATCTTCCAACTCTACTTTCTGCACACTGGCATACAAAGCAGCCTCATAAACTGCATTTTGTAACTGAACCTCCACAGTTTTAAAACCTAAGGGTGGATCAAAAGGCACCGGTATTCTCTAATCTAACTTGAATTCAGATCAATAATCAAGGGGCACAAGAAGAAGGCAAGAGCGCGGTTCCGGCTAAAACCAACTCTGCGACGAAAGCAGAACTCAGCGGTGACTGATCCGCTCGAACCACACTACTTACTTAGGTTCACTTACGAGAGCTCTCCTGACTCTGATCTCTGATCTAGTAGATGCGAGAAATCAATCCAACTCCATCTGATCTTATGATCTTTGCAGAGGACAAAGGTACTAGGGATATTTCCTCCATTTATATTCGTAAGAAAGAACTCCCACTATTCGTTTGTATCAGCCTTTAGCGGGTCTTGGTGAATCAAAAAAAAGGCGTAGATAATGCGCATTGCTTTTGAGTTCGATTTGAACTAACTAGTTTCCACGGTTCTCCAGGAACCTACCGTTTGTTTGGAGTATAGCCAAGTGGTAAGGCATCGGTTTTTGGTATCAGCATGCAAAGGTTCGAATCCTTTTACTCCAGATTATGAAGACCCGATCGGATTTGTCAAGAACGAGCTAACAACTACAGGGTAAGCGGCTCAGTATCAACATACCACATGCCCGTCTTATCAATGACAATCATCCGTTTGGATGAGGCCATTCTAAGGGTTATTTAGGATTGGTATCTGCTCTCTTCCCACGGAGTTCTTGTCCCCATGACCAGTATCAGCAGAGGCAAGACCTGTAAGCATCAAGCCAGCCAAGAAGTAGAAGTTGGTAAAGATGGCACAAACAAAAGAAGAAAGGAACTTGGTTGGTGATCTTACATACGGGAGGCCTTCTATAGAGTGATGCAAATAGCGATTTTGCTATAGATACTGGGATCAAAAAATGGTAGTGGATGTGGACGCCGAACAGGTGGCACGAAATGCTCGTTCAACGGACAGAGTCATACCACCGCCTCCTCCTGCAAACGAGCAAGTTCTAAGCTTTATCGATCTTCCCCGGCTCACGAAACTCTGGTCTAATGCCCGCATTTAGAAAGGACATGTTTCTTCCTATTTTTCATATCGGCTAGGGGTACGAAGGAGAAGGAGACCGGATGCGTTAAGCTAGTTGGTAAGAGTTCTTGTCATTATTGATAGTGGCCCTAGAGAAAGAGCTTACGCTGATTGTTCAAACTTCATTCATATGTGATTCCACAACTGAGACCTTTTCCCACATTTGTGCCAGGAGGGCAAGCGGTCAAAGCAGAAAGGGTTCTCACTTCTCCGTCTGGAAGGACACCAAATGGACCAAATCCTATCGATCTTTCCTTATGACTCGACTTAAAAAAAAGGCCGAGAGGGCTAAAGGCAGTATCTTTAGTCTACCCAACTCCCTTGCTGCCTATTTCCTTTTATACGGTCATTCCGTGGGGCCACAAGCACCATCAATTGCATTATCCCCGGTACCACACATCACTCCAATCAGAATAAGCGGGAATGCTGGTTGGAAAGACAGAGAAATAGAATAATGAGAATCATATGGTCTGCTTGGGAAGATAAGCGAAGAAAGCTCTAAGGTTTCCCTTCCTGCATTCAGAGCTTATCAATTCGTCCCACGCTATATAGTGAAGCAAAGCTATCTATAAATCGAGCATATCTTTTATCCGGAAGGTAGTGGGATTTCACCCGTACTCGCCCTTCCACTTCACACTTACTAAATTAGGCTGAGTGTATGCGCACATGAAAACAAACAGAAAACGAGTGAGCACTTTCTTTCTATAGACAACGGTCAAGTCTGCGATCCAAACAGTGATGAAAAGAATTATCAAATCATTCGTGGATGGACGTGAAAGAAGGAAGAACCAAATGGCACTGCTTCCTCAAAGCGAGCTTCGGGTACCCGATCAAGGGACTAATGAAACACCAGTACATGTCATACAGAAGCTCCACTCATCCCTCCGCCAGCCCAACCTAAGTTTCTATCGGACTGAGCTATTATTCAATCCAGTGCCTAATCCTTTCGAACTTGGGTCCAGAAAATAGTGCTATTGTACAACCTGGGGAAGTCAAAGCACATTCTAAGTGGGCCGCATGGGTCGGCCCTTTCACCTCATTCTTTTCCGTTTCCACGCTCTGAAACCGAGTTCTTTCACTTCAATCTCTCTCATAATCAAGCTGAGATATGATGCTGTTTCATCCTAGAATTATGAGAAATCCCTTGTTGGCTGGGACGGACCCTTAGTATAAGATAAGTCAACACAACAGGTTGTGTCAGTTTCTCAAAAGACATGGGCTCGCCTTTCGGGGTGACTAGCTGCATTCATTGGTTTGCTTTCTTCCACCAACTTCACAACCATCCTTCGTTGATGACAGGCAAGCTCAACCACAGTTTCCGTAGTTTGGTTCAATTCATTCGGCATTTCCATTTCCAATTGGTAAGTTATATTTTGTCCGACCCAAGGAAGAAGATCACAAGCGGGAGTCCCCTCTAGGAAAAGATGCTTTCCAAAGGCCGTACGCTACTGTTGAATGGCAAATAGGGATTGAAACAGAGTAAATAACTAGAGTATCCCATCGTAGTGGTAGCTGCATTTACGCGACCGGGTCCGAGCCACGGGACAAGAGCAAATTGGATTAGATTTGTCACATCCGCGGATGGAAGACCGTAGATTTCTCTCTTTCCCTACTCGGAGAGCACGTGTATGTAGTCCGCTTGTATCTACTTATTTATTCGGAGAGCGCCATTAATAGGATTCAGAAGTCGTACAAGCTATGGCGGAGCCGTTTACCAATGCACCCAGTTCTCCTCATATTTGATTCTTTTTTTGGTATCATTGGTTCCACGTACGTCTTTTGGGCGAGCTTTCTTCACTGTCATCAAAACCAACGCTCAAACCGAAGCTTTCCGAGCAGTTGTTTATTTCTCACTTTAGCTGCTGTCGTTTTCCTCTTCCGAATTAAGCGAGTGAAAAACAAGGGGATCAGAAGAACAAACAATAAGAATGAGGGATTGAAGTCCGTTTCCTTCGTATCGTATTTCAACGGATCGGGTAGGTCTAGTCTTTTTTGATTACTCCTTCCTTTTTCCCATCATTTGACATAACATAATTAAGAAACTGTTTGATGGTCAACGGAACGAGTAGAGAAGAAAAATGCCCTTATTCCAAAGGAAGTGAGTGCCAAAGCGAAAATAGAGTAAAGAACAAAAGAACGAAATGCAAGGGTTGCATCCGCTGTTTCAAGTCCGGACGGTTCCTCCGCTAGGTTATTGAGTTGGCTCCCCCGTTATTCTTCATCAGACAACGCACACTTAATGGAAAAACAAGGTATCTTTGAGGGCTTCACTATGTTCTCTGAAATCTTGTATAAATAAGAAAGAAGTCTTTCTCAGGAGATGACTCTACTGATACCGAGTTTCAATGCAAAATGGCTCCCGCTTCTTCTGAAAGAAAACTGGGGAAAAATCAATATGGAGCCGTCAGAGGCTTATCTGGCCGATATGACTTCCAGAAATTCTTTCCTGATAAAAACCTAAAATGGAGGGGTTGGGGCTTTGGCTCCAGGCTCAAACTCTATCTTGTGGTAGACTACCCTCCTAGGGAGCGCTTGGGCAACTAACTTGTGGGGCATGACATCCCAAATTCATCATTTACATTAGGAATTTCCTGCTAAAAAGTCTTATGTGTATTGGATCCGCTCTTCTGTTAGCATGAACACATGAATGAGATTCTTCTTATTCTTCCTACATAGAACCCCCCACCCTCACCTTTCTTAGGACTATCAAGCCTTCTCGAATTAGGTCTATGGTAGAATCTTTGAACGTAGACCCGGATACAAATTTTTCACTCACTGAAAAGTGAAAACATGTGACTATATCGTCCTGAAGACGGATGCGGCGGGAAGAAGTGGCATTTAGAAGTGTTGCTGACTTTACATTTAGGTTTCGGCATAACAAAGCTTGCACTGTCTTTTCGCACTTAGGCGCACAGCGTGCCGTTGGTAATGATTCTACTACGGTGCTGCAAATTCGCAAGCTGATCCTAAGTAATCGTTGTTGTTCATTGGATTCCTCCGTAATTACTTCGTTAGGATTGAAGAATTGCTGCAATTCTTCCTGAATAGACTCGATTCTCCCATCGAGAGTTTCTTTGAAAGTCTTACCTAAACTCTTCCGACTGAATATGAGAAAGCCTATAAAACAACGAGCTACTATCATTTCTTCATTATAGATTGAGATATTCTTCGGACTTGATGCACAAATAGATGGAATAGCAGCAAATAGCATATTTCTATCCTTCATATCCGTAGAAATCAATCTCATCTCCAGGTAACTCCATCTTTTTCAGTTCTGCTCCCGAAAAGAGAAAGGAGACTGAGATGGGGGTTGTCCTTGGTTTTTCCAAGGAAAGCCTGATTTAGCATGTAACGTGAACATGAGCGGACACCCACACAATCTCGATTTGAAGAAAAAGTACCATACCATTGTCGTTTTTAGGGCGAAAAAAGAATGGGTCATCTTTGTCAATTGATAACTGGGTGAGAGAAGACAATCACGTTCTTAAAGCGGTCGGTTCACCGGATTCACAACCTTCCCCTATTGGCCGGCTGCCCGTGAAACACATAGGCTCCTATCACAGTTATCGATCGAGAATGGTCTCATCACAGAAACACTTTCTATATGTTATTTCGAGATTCGAAGAAGCAAGCAAGTTTATAGGGCATATAGTTGTTTTTTTGTAGGGCGAGCCAAGATCTTATCTTATTTGCAGGTCGTATAAATGAAATGATTGGAAAAATCATATAGAATTTGGAGGTGCGTAGTGTCTTACGGGGCTGGCTCACAATACAACAATTATCGCTACTGATTTCAGATAGAATGTTGATACCGGTGGAAAAGCACTTCTTTCTATGTATAGGGCAGTGAACTAAAAAAAAGTGTCCTTTCTCGATACATAACATTGTATAAGTCAACCCAAGTCGCTTCTTCATCTTCGGGAATCCGGTAAGGTACTTTTGGAACACCAATGGGCATATTAGATTAATATTATTATATTTAAGTAAGAAAACTACACTTTAATATATAAACATAAGAATGGAAGAGAAAGAAAGAACCTGAGAAGAGCTTAGTTGGAACTCTTTACCGGGATCATAGGGGCTATGCTCCCCTCTCTCTGTCTCAGTCCCAGCCAACGGCATAGCAACACCTACTCTTCCTTCTGATGCAGCCTTCCTGGATCCATAATTTGGCTTCCTCGTTTATTGATTGCTTGCAATCGCCACAACACCATTGAGTGAGCGTCATAGAATCCTCAAGGCGTGAAGTAGAAGTTCTTCGAACCTTGATTGTGTGTGTTCGTGCCCACTCCAATAGAGCATTTGGCCCTGTGAGCTTTGACTACGAAAGCTACCTATGTCAATCAGTATAGCCACTAGAGGGATTGGAACAGGTATATTCCTTCTCAGACAGTACTTTAAACACGGTTCACAAGGTGGATTTTCTATCTATTAGTTGACTACGGAGCTTCCTCATCCCGACCTATCTATATGTGAAAAGCTCTCCGCCAGAATCTTCGTAGTAGTAAGTCGTGGGTTACAAGCTGTCCCTTCCTCAAACCACCCCGCAATAGATATAGGGTTTACCAACCTCAGGCATGGACATAGACACCAGATCATTTTGATCGAGGACCCATTTTTGGAATAAAAAGGATAGAGACCAGACGTAGTCCAATCGGAAGGTCGTGCTTTAGAGAAAGACTTGTGTTCTATAGGAACAGCTGCCTATGTTCACCCTGCTGCCCTGCCTGTCGCAGAACCGCTGTGAAGCATCCATTCTATTCAATTAGAAATAGCATCTATAACTAGTAGTAGACGGTTGCTTCGAGGTCTCACAAGTCCTGCTTAAGCGAAAATGTAGTTGTGGAAGTAGTCTTGCCCACTTTGCCTTACGCTCATAGAGATCTATAAGTATCCCTCTTGTCTAAGTAGGTAAGTACGCTCAGCCCAGTACTAAACTTTAGCATTAAAGCCAGAGTCCTTCTTTTCATGAATGTTCAGGAACAAGAGAATCCCTAAGTTAGAATTGAATGCCATCCCATTTCCTAAAGAAAGAGATTTCCAATATACGTGAATCACGAAAGAACCAATGCTGTAACTTGCTTCATCCGGCATTATAAGTAATCAATGAGATTTTCTTCCTCGAGAACAAAAAGCTACACGAGGAGAGCCTTGTTTACTGATATGTTACTAAAAGACCAGAGGTGATGGCCTCTGAATTGCAGGGTATGGAAAGTGGGTGTTAATCAACAAGATTATCTACATTTGCGGAAACCACTACTGGAATAAAGTTAGATCTTTATTTCATTTCAAGGAAAAGTTTCAGGGTTTAGCCACCACTCAGACAGTAGTGAAAAAAAAACGAACTCTAGGCGAAAGTGCACGGAGGATCTTTGATTCCTCCTACCTTATGAGCCCTTACGAAATGCCATTTTGAATGATGGACAAATCATGGGTGTCGGCGGTCTAATCAGAGCATTTTGGAGCGCCTGAGCGGGCAAAGTAGGTTGACCCGTCCCGAGGGGGAGGGAACAAACGGGCAATTGAACACCATAGGGCACAAACGAATCGCCAGTAACGACCTGTATATATCAGGCAAGAGGTGCTACTCTGACCCAGAATCCTGCGTGATGGTTGGTCACCTTACCAATTATCTTCTTAATGTTGGAGAAAATGAGGATCATTGACTTAAATTGGAATTGATACCTAGACTACTTGGTTCTAGCTTGCCACCCCAGAAGGCAACGTATACACAAGTATAGACTATAGGTAACACTGTAGGGTACAGCCTTGGGTAGTCTTAGGGTTTTCCAAGATATGATATGATCGGGTTATTTCTTAGAATTGGAAATAGCCAGATGAATAAGTAGGCTTTAAAAGGACGAATAAAGTAGGCCTTCTAACTCAAAGTACTCCAGCTTAAGGAAAGACATGCAACATTGGTGATCAACATATGGAATTTCCGCTATTCCGTTCCGGGAAAACACTTAGTTTGGCTCGAGTGAAAAAAGAGAAAGACTATTGTCGTCCGTCATTTCACGCCCTATTGACATTATGACTAAGAATAGGGTTGCCCATTCCTGCCGTGGTCCATGGGATCTTCGAGTTGCGAGTTAGCTTAGAGTTAGTTTAAGAATCACAGGGGAAGGCAAAGGTAGATAATCTGGTTCCACCTCTTTACTAGAGAGCCATAAGCAAGATTTCTATAACTGACCGTTAAGATAACTGGCATAACCAGAAGTATAGAACCTTCCTTTACAAGAAGGAGGGACTTGTGATTGGTTTTCTACAGGGAAGAGAGATACCAAGCCGGGCAACTTCCCCCACTAACTACTGAACACAAAAGCCAAGGTGACCCAGAACAATTATTTCACTTATTTCTAGTTTAAGAAGGACCTTGTGCGCGGTTCACGACTCCCGGTGCTTAGAGATGCGGTTCACTACAGCAGTGGTAAGAAAAGCAAGAAAACAGGTATCAAGAGATGGAAGTGAAACAAGAACCGTTGATCGACCGGTGGTTTGGTTCTTGCCTTTTAGGATTCAGATTCCTATTGAATTGACTTTGCCTTTGCCGAGGAGCAGAAACCGAGCCCTTTGATTTGATCATGTGAGTGACGTTACGAGCAGAAGCCTCAGTTGACAAGTTGAATCCGGTACCGAAACAAGGATGACATTATTGAATATATATTCTTCTTTCCTGTGCTTTGCCTTTCCCGTTTTCCGTACCTTTCGTAGTAGTTACTCGCCACTAGAAACAGGATTCATGAATTCAAACTAAAAGCAAAGGTATCGCTAATTCCATTTCAGTGGAAATATAGGGATGAAAGTTTCTCTCCTACTGATTTCGATTGCACATCTAATGAAAATATATGCACATGAATGTTCAAAAGCAAGGCTATCCCCTTTGCCGTTACCGAGGATCTATATTTGTCCCATGATTCGAAACCAAGGAAAGCGTGCGCTTGACCTCCTGGAAGGAATGCAATTATTCGCTTCGTAGTCCTCGTATGAATTCGCTATCGCTTCGAATCGTGGGAGCCGTTGAGTTCGGAGATACCGTTGTAGGAAAACAAACAAGTGAAAGAAGCCCTCGTTCCCACTCTTCTTCCCCCCCACCTACCTGGTAGGTAAGTAGGGGCCTCGGTTTCTCTATTTGCTATGAGAAACCTACACCAGTAAATTTCGATTTCGTGCGCGATCCCAATCGTGGACCGTAACTGTTAAGTCGATATGGGCTTTCTCTTTTGACTTGCCGAAAATGTAATGCCAAGAATTGCCTCTTATGTCATTTAGTACGTGGTCTATTTTGACCAGCTTCTCGGCGCTCGCTGTTTCCAGGTGAAGATCATTGTAAGTTTCCAAAAGAACCCTTTCGGGGATCTCTTTTCGACGACATGCGTTAATAACCGACTTAATTTTGTCTTTCAAGAATGGAATGGAGGGTACTTCTGGGTTGGGCGGGGTGCGGCTTGCGGATGGCTCCGACCGAAACCCATCTTTTCCATCGGCGTCTTGACGTCCCACTTTGTTTTTTCGTGGATCATCTTCTCCTGGCGTAGCGGAAGCGCTCGACGAGGCCTCTACGACAGAAGAGATTCTTCCCCGTTTCTGCCCGGAGGACGATTCCATCAAATAAATAAAAAGAAAAGTGAAGTGCCAAACGCATAACCAGAAGAAAAAGATATCGTGATGCAAAATGCTCATGGGGAAAAATTGTTTTTAGGACCCACAATTTCCTGCACAGTGCCTGTAGTGATTTCAGTATTCGGCAACTTCGCCTACTAAAAGATCAGTTACAAGAGCACAATGCTTTTTGTGGCTTCCTGCTCGTCAGAGAAGCCACGCTGCCGGGGTGGTCCAGTTACCCGGAGAAGTTCTCTTTGTCTTCGAGCTTTTATTCCTCAATCCACTTATTCGTTCCCTTCTTTCATATACCTCCCCACCAATAGATAGAGACAAATGGGAATAACCGAACCACGTCTACAAAATGCCAGTACCATGCAGCTGCTTCAAAGCCAACGTCATGCTTCTTGGTCAGATGACCAAGATATTGGCGGATACCACATACGATCAAGAAAAGAGTACCTATAATCACATGAAAACCATGAAAGCCTGTTGCTAAGAAAAAGGTAGAACCATAAATACTATCCGAAATAGTGGAGGGTGCTTGGTAATATTCCATTCCTTGAAAGCCAGTGGATACTAGAGCTAGTGAAACGGTTGCTACTAAAGCGTAAACTGCTCGTTTCTCCTTCCCCTCGAGTATAGCATGATGAGCCCAAGTTACGGCAGCTCCGGAGCTGGGATTGGGGTTTTAGATCCTTGGGAAATCCCTCTTCTTAATACCCCTATTCTCCCAGACTCTGACTTCACTTGGTGGATTTCCCAAGGATCTAAAACACACCCAGACTCTGACTTCAATGGTGGGAACAACCTCAGCACTCCGGCGTGAACATGAACAATCATTCTATGCAAAATTTCATGTATGATAGTGGTCGATCCCTCGGGAGTGACATTCGTTACTTTGGATTTTGTTCACTTGGTGATCTTCTCTCTTTCCAAGAGTACTACCCTGCACGTAGTCTATGTCTGGGGAGACAGGTGCGATAGAGAGGTCCCCCACTTCGATTCCTGTCCCGTTAGCATCTCCAATCCGAGAGTTGGGATGACTCCGTTAGTTTCGGTCGGGAGCTGGACGGTAATGGACCTACAACCCTTGCTTGTGGACTAGCTGCAGAGCTAACCTTTGTTCTATTGGTTTGGTGGTTGCTACCAAGACAATTTCTTTATGCCCATCAAAGAACCTCGAGATGCTAATCCATGAAAAACGATACGAGAAATGTGAAAGAACTCAACTACGGAACGAGGGCGACCCGTGAAAATACCTCGGTTTCTTACTCATGCCATTGAACTCTTTCTTGGCAACTTGGACAACTTATAACGATGTTTGTCCCGCATATCAGACGGAAGATCGGGTTACAAAATTCGAAAGCTTTCGTCTCAATTCATATTTAGCCGCGAGCAATCTACGTTTGTGATCTCGTATATTTCGTTGCTTCTCCAGCATCTTACTTAGTTTCCCCCTCATCTTTTAGCAAAAAGCCGCTCCACAGTAGTAAAGTCTCATCTTTTGTATTGGCCGAAGTGACAATAGTCACATTGAACCCTCGAATATGCTCGAAGATCTCGAAATGATCTTCCAGTTCCGAGGAGAATTCGCAAAACTCCGTTTCCATAAAGAATTTGATGGAGTTTTCCCGTATTTCGACCGGAGAATCTAACATAGACATTACTGTCAAGATTCTGACCAAAAAATGGTACATTCCATGCCCTCGGAGAACGCTTTGTCGTGCAAAGTCACTGACATATCCAGTGTCTTTTTCGGACCCCAAGAATGGATTGGATCGAAACGACTTTCCTGCTTGAAAATAGGGGCCCCTTTGTGTTTGTATGAATCTCTGACCGCACAAAATCTCCATAGCCAATTTTCCAAATTGGATTCTGAAATCAGAGGTAGCTTTTGGTACTAATCTTATTTCAAACAATCCAGGAACTTCCATAACATTGGCGTGATTCAGTTTGAGAAACAGATCCTGACATAATACATCTTCGTAATGAAAATGGAGTGGAAACATCATGGTTTTTCCGCTTTTTTTGAGAATGAGCACTGTGAACTATCCGCTTCAAAAAGGATAGTTGATCGAACCAAAACCAACGTCAAGTACGAGTTATTAAGCGCCAAATCAAAAAAAGTGTACTTCCTTTACGCTTGATGTAGGATTTACCTATTAATATGAAGTTCACTCTTCTGCTGACTTGAGTCCAGAAGGGAAGCGACTGATTTCCAATTCTTCTTTGCTAGCGCTTGACTCCTGTGGAATTCCATTAACAAGCTTAAAAGAAAGCCTTTTATTTGGTTTTTGAGATACTAGTTATTTATAGGTTAAGTTCGATATTTCACTCCGTGGGCCGGCTAATTAATTCAAGTAATTCCTGGAGGGGAATCAATCGAAGAGATTGCCTGCCCATGCTACAATTCCTTACTCAAAAGGACTAGAGTGCTAAGTTGCCTTCCCGGCACCACCACTATAATGAATGGCTCAAACAAATAGGAGATGAGAATATAATTGATCCTTTCTAGAATAGAATATAAAGAGAAACTTGTTCTGCCCATCTATCTAGAGAATGAAAAGGAACTAATGCCACTGATAGGAAATACATAGACCGTACGCCCACTTACCACTCTACCACTTCAATTCAATGACGGACTTCACCGATACCGATACCAAACCTAGCTTGAGAGAGATCGGTCACAGGCATGTGGTGAACGATACCGAGAGAAAGAGCACTGAAATGAACCATATCGAGCACATGTATCACTCTACAAGTCAAGTTCGATGAGCTCTTAGCGGACCTGTGCCTACTATCTACTAAGTGTGTGCTAGGGAAAGAAAGCAAGCTAAGCAGTTCTCACTCTGTCCGGTGACCAAGAAAGCTTAAAGAATACCGTAAAGTGATCACTGAAACCTCATACCGATTCGCCACGTGAAAGCGGGGTTAAGGTAAGGCAGGAAAGACTGGCGCCGAAAGATATATATGTTTTGAAGAGAGAGATCCGCAGGCAAAAATCTTGAAGGAAGGACTGACTGAAGGAAGGAACAGACCGTAGCAAAAGTCGAAGAAGATGCGAATCAGGAAAAGGGAGATGAGTTCCAGTTGTTAGAAAGACCAGTGCCCGGAAAAGCAAGTCGGAAGGGGATCCGGATGTTCAGTGCTTAAAGAAAAAAGATAGGTGTTGCTCTGTTGTTTGCTTTCAGGTTTCCCCTAGTTGGGGAGACCGAGAAGAAAACCAGTAGGAAGGCGATCCGAAGTCTAGTGTTAAAAGAGATAGTTGCCCGCCTCTTGATGGAGAATTGAAAACATCCCAACGTATCTTTCACTAATTAAGTAGTAGTGAGGCGTCAGTACGTCAGCTGGAGAAGAATGCTTGCTTTTCGTATCACTGGTGTAGTGATTGACACGGTCTTCGCATATTGAACAACCTAAGAGTGGAAACACCTTAATCGCTTCTCCAAGCTTATCTATATATATTTATCGATGGAAGCGGAAGGAAAGGCTTAAAGAAGGTGACAAGAAGAGAAACTTATTAGTTCGTCGTAGCCAACTTATCATTCCAATGAGAGGTCGAAGTACGATAGAAGTTATTGATACCGATTTAGGCGAGCAACATAGCCTGGCAGAGCCAGAGGAAGAAGTCCGTCTTGTTAGCGAGTTAGCGAGTAGTTTCCTTTAGACGATTTCCGTGAGCATACTAGCTTTTCACGAACGCAGAGGAGAAAGAAAACCAACAACCAATAGAGTGAGGCAACTAACTACCAATCCTTTTATTGAATAGACGCAACGTGGGTAAACATAAAGAAGCCACAGAAGAAATCAAGCCAAAGGCTTCTCACTTTCTAAAGTAGTAAAAAATGGGTCCCCGCTTCGAGGCGCTTGGCGTAGATCTTTGAAAATCGTTAATCTGGTGAGCCAGCTATTATTGAGGGAGGCCAGGTCTACATACGTAATATCAAGTTGCTCTAGTTGCGTGTCTTTCGTACGGAAAGATGGGTGCTTTATCCAAGCAAGGGAATAGAATAGGTAACAACCCCCCCTCACATCAAGCTGTACGCTAGCTACCAACATATACTATGGAGTCCATGGCTACCTCCGCGGATGGAAGACCGTAGATTTTTAACTTTCACTGAAGAGTTGAACTCTGACTGAAAGGACTTGACACATTGCCAAGGCGATTTTATTAGCCAGCTGTGGGATGGAGATTTGCGGTAAACGAGCGATAGCCTCTAAAGAGTGCCGAAATAGGATTGGTTCCTTTTTCTAAAGATCCGAGACTGGTGAACGTATTGCATAATTTAAAGAAGCCCATTTCATTAGAGGGAGGGAGCCCTTCCTACCTTTCTTTATTTAAGTGCTAGTGTCAAATGAGACAGTTGCCGCCTTGGAGGGGTTGTAGCGAAAGCTCCGAAGTCCACTTCTTTACCAACTTGAATTCATAAGGAGACCGAACTCTATTCATGCTCAAGTGAACCACGGGTGATGATATTCCGCTGTTCTGAAATCAAATAGGAAACGGATGGCGCTTGAGTTTTTTATCTCGGCATGAGAAACTATTCCTCCTCCTTTTGCTTACAATCACCTCACTTCCCTTATAAGAAGATAATAGTGCTTGTATCCTGGGTCATGAGGTTCTCCTCTTCAATCTGATAAGAAGAAGTCAAGGTCTCGGTTCCGTATTAAGTAAAGATAAGGAACCCGCCCAGAGGATTTCTTCGGTTTCGGTAGGGAAGCCACTGGTTCGTATCACGCTATGGTTGAGGGACCTTCTCAGTTCAAAGCTAACAAATAGGTCTCATGTTGGCACTCAATTGCTAAGAGCAGCCAACAACTTAACTTGCAGGCTTTAAAACCTGCTCATACGGTAATGGCGAGGGGTTTTGCAGATCCCTTTCTCTATGAGTTTCGGTTGATAATGACTTAAGGTGAGCAACGAACCTCCAATCACTTTTTCAGGAATACACAGAGAGAACCATCCGGCTGCACTCAACTACAAACTAAAGGAACTCCTAACAAGTAGGGGAATTTCTCCTTTGTTACTGGTCGGGACGACCTAAATCCTGTGGTCAATTCGGACAGGGGCATTACAAACGAGCTATGTTCTATGATTTCGCTTTGTTTACACGGGTGAGTGACCTACACCTTCCAATCTATGGTTTCACCCACGAGGTAGAACTTTCTCTAAAGCTTCTTCGCTCCGTAATACACTTGCGCCTTCCTTTATAACCATGCACTCCCACTACTTCTTTAGGACATGGCTGACTTGCTTATCACAAGTCGTCTCCCGAAAAGGCAAATATCGAGACTGAGATGCTGCTTGGAGTCTTCATTCTCTAGGGCAGAGCTCACTACCACTCATTATCAGAGGGAGACGTAATAATACTGAGCTATTCTTCGATTTCCTTGCTTGCGAGATCAAAAACTGGGTATCGAACAAAGAAATCTGCTCACGGTACCTCTTACCTCAAAACTTCTATTGGATCTGGGATCAGAAGAATTCCAATTTGAATGTGCTCATATCCAACTACCCGAAGGGACGATATCAGGAAAAGCAAAAGGTGCATGGGCGGTTTCAAGTTGTTTTGGTTGAGTAGCTTTCGATCACTGTGTCAGCCGAGCTCTAACGCTTTTATAAAGTGAGAAATCATGGCACCTTCACGTCTACCTTTCCCAAGGGCTAGTTTAATTCCAGAGAAATGCAAGCAATCATACTGGACTCCCGCCGCCTGCTAGGCTCACTAGACCAAGTTAAGATCCTCCAAAGTATTTTCATCATCGGTATCAACAGAGTCACAAGATAAGGGATAAAGATAGTAGCCCATAGCTCCTTTATCAATTTCCTTCTGAAACTTATCAGGGTCTAACAATGTTGGAGAAGTAGTATTGCTGCTGTCAGAAAGAATAATGGTTTCTTCCCCATTGTGACAAATACTCATTGTTCTGGCCTTCCAATCTAAATTGATTGGACTGTGACGATATAGCCAATCATAACCCAGTATAACATCATTGCTTTCCAATTTTAGTAGCTTGAACGTGTTTTGAAATGTGTGCACTTTAATAGTATAAGTAGTATCTGCAGTGTAAGCTCCAGTAGTTAATTGACCTCCTCCAGCCACTTTGACAGTAAACAAATGTTTCTGACTCTCATATCAGTGAAGCCCACACCACCATAATCTTTAGGGGTGCATAGGTGTTCCCATCTGACCATGTGAAATTTCTTCTTCTTACTCCCAGTAGAAGTTATTTCTTATTGTATCAACTTTTTTCTGTATTTTGACAGGCAAAGTGTAGCAACCCAGAAGGTACATAGGGACATTTGATAAACATGCATTGATCAATATATCTCTTCCTCCATAAGAGAAATGTTTGCATTGCCAAGAGTCCAACTTCTTTTCTACCTTTTAATGAAAAAAAATCATTAGAAGAGATCTTGTCTTTGCTGATTGGTAATCCCAGATATTATATTTTATTGGAAATTTGCCTATCTCATAGTTATATCAGCTACCCTCTGCTCCTCCTCTACACTCAACCCTACTGTGAAAATATCACTCTTCAAGTAATTGATTTTCATGCCAGACATTTCCTCTAAACAGTAGAGAAGGAATTAGAATCCAGTAATAGACTCCATGTCATTATGCAAAAAAAGCAAAGTATCAGAAGCATATTGCAAATGACTAATCCCCCCTGGTATCAGATGTGGTACCAAACCTCTAATCACACCTGCTTCCTTAGCTCTATCCAGAATTGCAGATAGTGCATCACCTACTAGGTGAAAAAGCAAAGGAGAAAGAGGATCTCCTTGCCTCAAACCTCTGAAAGTAGAGAAATATTCTCGCCAATCTCCATTCATATTCACACACACTTTGCCTCCTTCCACTGCTTGTCTAATCCACTCTATCCACCTGTCAGGGAAGTTTTTCCTATGCATTACCTCTGCCAAGAAAGGCCACTGAACTCTATCATAAGCTTTTTCAAAGTCCAACTGAAGCAAAATTCCTTCAGAGTGAGAGGTTTTCAACTCATGCAAAACTTCATGAAGAATTACACATCCATCCAAAATGTACCTCCCAGGAATAAATCCAGTCTGAAGAGAGCTGATTACTTGTCGAGCCAGAGGAGTAAATCTAAGTGTCAGAGCTTTGGTAATAGCTTTAAACATAACATTTAGAACACATATGGGTCTATACTGTAGGATACTATTAGGATCCTTAATCTTTGGCAGTAGAGAAATGACACCATAGTTTAGTCTGGACAAGTTCAACCTGCCATGATACAGCTCCTGAAGCATTTATATTAGTATATCTCTCAACTGGGGCCAAAAAGCTCTAAAAAGCTAACAGAGAAGCCATCTGGACCTGGAGCAGTATTTGGTTTGATGCTTTTCACCACCTTGTCTATCTCTTCACTCATGAAGTTAATACAAGTGAGGACTCATTTCTGTCATTCATATAATTCAGAAGAGGAAGGCCGGTTGAGTGCTTTCCGCGTAAGACTATTGAGTTTCTAGCTGATTGCCCATATTTTCCAGGATAGGATTTGTCCACTTGATTGAATTCATGTCATTGAAGCAATGAACTTCCTAGCCAGCGTGCCAAAAAGGTTGCTGACTTTGGGTACACAGAGTAGTGGCGAGAAAAGGGCTTGCGCCTCAGCCGTTTTGCTTGATTCGGACCTTGTGGTTGTAGTCACAGGGTACAAAGATAACCCCACAACCATTTGTTGTATTCTTTAAGTCAATCGCTCGTAGTATGTGCTAGAATGAGATGAGATCCAGCTCAAAGGTGAAGACCTCATTCTTTGAACCCTCCCGGGCAGTTCATGTTCAAGCTTCTCTATCTCTAGCAAGTGATACGAACAACACAACATCTTCTCCGGTCGTAGGTCGGTAGGGCTTGCCCTGGCTAAGAAATGGAATAAAAAATTCCTGGTTTCTTGACTGTTTCTGAGATTATTTACCTTTATTTACATGAAGATGCACGGTCTCTTACACTTTTCCTAGCTTAAGTTGGCGGATTGGTAAACAAACGGCTCTGCAGCTCCGTTCGCTTAGGCACCACTCCCTTGCTTCTTATCGAGGTCGGTGCCAACAAACAAGTCCCATTCGAGCAATGGAATCTACATAAGAATGTAATCACTGTTTAGTATTCCACTCACTGATGCCCAGGAAAATGGGCCTCTGAAGAAAGCAAAGACGTGGCCCAGACCGAAAAAGGAACTTGATCACCCGGAGAAGATTTCTTTTCTTTGCTGATTCCTCAATGAAATTTGCCATGTTGCACTAAGTTACTTACGGATGTATGCATGCAGTCCGGGAACACTTTGGGGTGAACACCCATCCGAACAAGTAGGGTCAATAGTTCAGCATTTAGGCCGTAACATTTAGCAAAAAACGAATCTTAAACCCAACAAGTGCTCTCCGAACCAAGCTAGATAGTCTCCTATCACTAGGCTCACCAACCAACCTGGACTTTGATTCTTTCTTATTATTCTAACCGGATATAAAAACCATAAGGATTGTTTCCAGCTGAGAGTTCCCATATGACATAAGCGCTCTTGGGTGGGGTGGGCCCTCATTCGCCAGGTCTTTGAGTGCCCGTCATACCACGTGGTTGGTACACTAGGCTAATAGATACTTTACTTTAAGGATCTGGCACTTTCGCTAGACGGAGAGTAAGCGACTTCTATTAGCACCGGACCATCGAGTCAAATTTCTCGTGTCATGTGCAACGTCCATCAATGGTGGTTCATTAATGTCCATAGATTTAGACTCCTTCCCCCTTCCCTTATAGGCAAAAGATCGAGAGGGGCCCGAACCCAAACCGAGAACGTAAACAGAATTCGACTCACTCTCGTATGGCTCGCCCTCGAGCCCTGGGCGAGTCGGCCGGGTCTTTCCCTCTTGTTCTGTTTCCGCCACGATAAAGACGCACGGAAGAACTATGGTATGCCCAGCGCGTGGAGGATCCGTTGAGAGTGTCCCTTGTCTCGGTAGGGAACAATACCTATTGTCTTGAAAAAAAAAGGTCAATGCTACGGTCCCCTATTGTTTGATCCAATATTGACCGGTGCGGATCACGTTCTACTACCTCCGGTCCGTGGTTCGACCTCCCGTAGTGGTCCATGTTTTTCTTTTTGAAAGCTCCGCAGGGCCAATTTTGCGTACTTGCTCAGCGTGCCTCCCTTTCGTCGAGTGCCCCGCCCGGTTCACAGGGTTGTTGGCCTACCAAGCAAGCACTTGCCCGCTGCTCCTGCCGGCTACCAAGTGGGCTCCGCGCTCGTTATCCTGACTGTTCTCTCTGCTGGGCCCTTTCCTATTGCTCTAACCATAAGCTATGGCAATTCCAGCTCGCACCCACTCTGGCCCGCCCAGCGAGGCCTGAGTGAGCTCAGTGGTCAGCCCCTAACGTTAGGGGTTTTTCGCTTTTGCCAGATCTATAGTTCCCATATATAGAGTTATTAAACTTGATATTTGGCTGACGAATTGATAAGCCCTGAATGCAGGAAGGGAAACCTTAGAGCTTTCTTCGCTTATCTTCCCAAGCAGACCATATGATTCTCATTATTCTATTTCTCTGTCTTTCCAACCAGCATTCCCGCTTATTCTGATTGGAGTGATGTGTGGTACCGGGGATAATGCAATTGATGGTGCTTGTGGCCCCACGGAATGACCGTATAAAAGGAAATAGGCAGCAAGGGAGTTGGGTCGACTGAAGATACTGCCTTTAGCCCTCTGCGGCCTTTTTTTTAAGTCGAGTCGTAAGGAAAGATCGATAGGATTTGGTCCATTTGGTGTCCTTCCAGACGGAGAAGCGAGAACCCTTTCTGCTTTGACCGCTTGCCCTCCTGGCACAGATGTGGGAAAAGGTCTCAGTTGCGGAATCAAATATGAATGAAGTTAGAACAATCAGCGTAAGCTCTTTCTCTAGGGCCACTATCAATAATGACAAGAACTCTTACCAACTAGCTTAACGCATCCGGTCTCCTTCTCCTTCGTACCCCTAGCGGATATGAATAATAGGAAGAAACAGGTCCTTTCTAAAGGCGGGCATTAGACCAGAGTTTCGTGAGCCGGAGAAGATCGATAAAGCTTAGAACTTGCTTGTTTGCAGGAGGAGGCGGTGGTATGACTCCGTCCGTTGAACGAGCATTTCGTGCCACCTGTTCGGCGTCCACATCCACTACCATTTTCTGATCCCAGTATCTATAGCAAAATCGCTATTTGCCTCACTCTATAGAAGGCCTCCCGTATGTAAGATCACCAACCAATTTCCTTTCTTCTTTTGTCTGTGCCATCTTTACCAACTTCTACTTCTTGGCTGGCTTGATGCTTACAGGTCTTGCCTCTGCTGATACTAGTCATGGGGACAAGAACTCCGTGGGAAGAGAGCAGATACCAATCCTAAACAACCCTTAGAATGGCCTCATCCAAACGGATGATTGTCATTGATAAGACGGGCAGGTGGTATGTTGATACTGAGCCGCTTCCCCTGTAGTTGTTAACTCGTTCTTCACAACTCCGATCGGGTCTTCATAATCTGGAGTAAAAGGATTCGAACCTTTGCATGCCGATACCAAAAACCGATGCCTTACCACTTGGCTATACTCCAAACAAACGGTAGGTTCCTGGAGAACCATGGAAACTAGTTAGTTCAAATCGAACTCAAAAGCAATGCGCATTATCTACGCCTTTTTTTGATTCACCAAGACCCGCTAAAGGATGATACAAACAAATAGTGGGAGTTCTTTCTTACGAATATAAATGGAGGAAATATCCCTAGTACCTTTGTCCTCTGCAAAGATCATAAGATCAGATGGAGTTGGATTGATTTCTCGCATCTACTAGATCAGAGATCAGAGTCAGGGGAGCTCTCGTAAGTGAGCCTAAGTAAGTAGTGTGGTTCGAGCGGATCAGTCACCGCTGAGTTCTGCTTTCCTCGCAGAGTTGGTTTTAGCCGGAACCACGCTCTTGCCTTCTTCTTGTGCCCCTTGATTATTGATCTGAATTCAAGTTAGATTAGAGAATACCGGTGCCTTTTGATCCACCCTTAGGTTTTAAAACTGTGGAGGTTCAGTTACAAAATGCAGTTTATGAGGCTGCTTTGTATGCCAGTGTGCAGGAAGGAGAGTTGGAAGATATACCTAGATCCCCCAATAGAGAAAAGAGCGAGCAGGTTACCTACTCTTGTGGTGGATGGCGGTACTAGAAGATGATGCTTTTTATGGACGGACATAGAAATTCGATTTCCAATAGAGCTGCAAACGCTACTGTAAGCCGAAGACGAATGCTGGCCAAAAGTAAGCAAAGCAGGAGAGGCGTCGTTTCCTTCAGTTGGTCAACCAACAGGTCTCCTCACTCTAGCATTTCTTCTTTGTTCGGTCGCAAGGCAGGGAAATGGAGGATTTGTTTCTGCTCTGTCCTTTACCGCATCGATGGATTCAATTTCAGTGGATAGAGCTCAACCTGTTGCCATCGTCATTTCAATCACAATTCACTTGGTAGGTAGATGCTTGTTCCGACCTCCATAGTGGCACTTTGACCTTTTCTCAACAACATCTACTTCTAATCTGCTTGAACGGCCCTCTTGTCATTTGACCCAGAATTGAACGAGATGACACCCACCAATATCTTCCAACAAAGGATCTCCCTTACAGGGCCGTCCTTCTCTCTTTCTTCCCAAGAACATCGGGGGTCTGTTCTCTGAACGAGTCAGCACCAGCCCCGTTACCAATACGGGGATCTCAGCCATGAGAACTTGTAGAACTTGTCTCTTGAATTGCACCCCCCAAGGCCGACCAGCTAAGTAGGACCCACTTAGCAAAACAGGTCTACAGGGCGCTAGGGAAGGGGTATAGAATGGTACTTGAATCTATCTATAGACATAGGATCCCCCAGCCACTGGAATCCATTGGTTTCTGTCTCAATTCGTCATTTGAACTGAAACTAACCACGAAGGGAAAAGAAAAGAAGGATTCTAGTTTGCCACTACTTGGACTCAACTTGGACTTTCGGAGGAGAAAACCATTTCCATTAATATATGACTCAGTCATAGCCAAGAGATCATCATTCTAATAACAAGGATCTAGTTTATATATCTCGAATTGGGTTCCATAAGATGCCAAACTAGTGGAAGTACCATCACGTCTACCTAAAGCAAATGGTTTCTATAGATTGAGAAATGGTTTCTATAGAATGAGATATAGTCGAATGTACCTTTAATACTTCACGTGCATTCTTCGCTTATAAATTTAGCCAAGATCCAAACATCTCAATCTCTTCATACGTTCTTCCTGTTGAACTCTTCTTTTCGCTCAACAAATGCAAGTTCGTCAGGGTTTGGTTACTAGTTTTCTTGGAAGGGTTTTCTCCCTTGATCTTTTCCCTTGTTTTATGATTGGAATGAAAGTAGGATTGTTTATCCAATCCAAACTATTTATTGAGGGAAAGTAAGATCAATAGTTGGCCCTATTGTCTCTGCTCTGTTCTGTTAAGGATTTTTGTATTGGAAACATAGGCATCCTGCTATTCCCCGCACTAGTTTCAGTTCAGTCATAAACCTATTGCCCGGGTCCTTTGATACTTGATTTCCTGGGTCAACGGTACCTAGATTCCCCTTTGGCTTGATCTTACCTTGGATTTCTGATCGGAATACAGATTAGATAAACAAGGGGAACTTGGAAAAGAGCGTTGGCCAAAGCATAACGATAGTGCATTCAATCGATTCCACTCTAGTTTTTCATATCTTTTCCCTCAATAAATAGTTTATATATGAAAGAAAGTGCCAACTTATTGTTCTTGGAATGCTGATTTCCATGGATTTCTTCTTGGCATATCCCCCCTGATTTGATGACCTGGCTAAAACACCTATTCCTTTTTTCTGGAATTGCTGTCGAAAGCCTGTTTGCAGCATCCATAGCAATACGTGTTAGTACTCAATTTCTTTGATTTTCATTTGATGAAGTGAAGACACTTATCTATATACCATTTATAGAGTGGTAGAGTAATCTTGCAATGCGGCATGAATTGGATGACTTAATAGTTTTCTGCAGTTTAGTACTAACATGCCTGTGTGGTGAACTAACTACCTTGGGAAGCAACAAATATGCCCCCAATCACGCTGCCTATGTGAACAAATTCTAAAACTTTGCATAAGCAGCTTAATTAAGTAGAAAAACCTAATCGATAACCTACTACTTATACTTCTTACTTTCACTTTGATTTATACTTTGACTTTCGATACCTCTCCCCTAGTGTACTCGAGAGCTTGAAGGGGAAGACAGACTAGAAGACTTCCACACCATAACTTCCTTCCTTGGCTGACTGCCTGGCCTTCAAGAAACTAGAAAAACTGTAATAACTCACTTCGCTATGATAACTATCTTTCGAACAGGACTACTACTTAAAGGCTAAAAAGACCTACCGCGACTGGCTCACTTGCTTGAAGGACTAATGAAAACACGTCGAACTAGCTAAAAGGACGTAAGCTAACAGCGAAACTCAAACAAAAATGGATGCTGACTCCGATATAGATATTGAGGATTTTCTACAAGCCGCCGCCTCACCATGCTCGCTTACTTCCCACATGCTTGCTTAACTCACTATCTTTTGGGGTAATACACTGTATAGATAGGAAACAGATAAATGAAAGGAAAAGAAGATAGAAATGAATTGATAGAGTCAGATGATGTCACTAGCTTCAATGAAAGGACTAACAAGAATTTTGAAAGTTCTTCCGATCAGCATTAGTCAGCTTTCGAGTTAGCTTTCCTTCAAGCGAGTGTCGTAGGGAAAGGAAGAGTATTTCATCATGGCCATTTATTAGGACTTATTGGATAAGTTAGGACAGTTTCTCTAAGGCCAGCTGTTGAGTTAGTCGGTTCATAGGTTGTCGTAAAATATGGGTGTAGGAAGCCTGGACTCTGATTACCGATTATGAAAGCGAGGACTCTTTTTCTCTCTCCCCATTAACGGAAAACTATCTTAAGATCATCTCCTCCTTCAGCAAGTTCGTTATCTACAAGTAAGTTAGAGAATTCCTGTTGTCAAGCTAGTTATCTTATACAAGACTTTTCTATAAGGCCTGCAAGCAGGTTCAGGTGGAAGCAGGAAAGTAACACCACCTGGTTTTAGACCGGGTGTAACTCTTTCTCTTTTGCCCTTTATGCCAGCCTGTTCCCTAAGTAGGATAAGTTCATTGTGTTATTACAGGTAGTATTGCTCTCAAAGCTAGGAAGGAAAGGTAAGGAGCAAGCTTATTTACTAAGATCCTAGCGAGTGGAATACTTTGAACGAGCAGGGGAGCGAGCGGAGTACTTTACGCAAGTAGTGGTTTACCAGGAACTCGTATAAGAGCTAGTCATATAGTCCTTGAAGCATTATTCCTTTTATCGGTAGGGCTGTTAGCAAGGATTTTGAAGCTTTAGTACTTTCAGCTTTCCTGTTTTAGCTAGGAATGAAGTTGGTTCAGAGGTGTCAAGTAGAGAGGTTAGATCTTCTCTTCCTTCTCATACTGCGAGTAATATCTCTACTACACTTTCCACTTTATGTTGATCAGTTTCAGCATGAGCAGCTCGTTCAGGAGCAGCCGCCCGTGGAACTCTTGTTTTGAGGAAGCAATGAACATTGTCTTTTTCCATTCTCAATAAATGAGGAAGGAGGGGTGAGGTCCTCATTGCGAGTGAGGCAAGGCTTTCTTTTATAATACATCCTACCCGATTTTGGTTGACGATTGCGTTCTATTCCAATTATTCACTTGTTTTTCTTGTCACTGTGGCGAGACCAGATGAGAGAGAGAACTATTTTCCATTTCCAGACAGACCCCGAGCCGAGGTTGGAACAATTCTTTATTTTCTTGTTGGTTCCTTCTTTATTATTTATTCCAAGTTTTTCTCTTCCATTCGGTTCTTTTGCTTTAGGAAAAATAGAAGCTGCGGAAATGCTCGCTTCTAAAAGGCTTAAAGGCTCTGATCAAGGCAATGAACATTTTGCACTTGGAAACTAATAAGAAAGGAATTCAAATCATAGTTCAATACAGACTTTTTCTCTTTTAAGAAGGGTGAAACTTTCCTTCCAATACTTGTGCGCTCTACCCATCTCTACTGAACAAACCCACTACACATCGAGTGGCAGGGTATGTGTGTAGGCCTTTTCAAGGACATTCGAAACAACATGTCGATAAATTGCTATAGAAAGTGGGGCTAGATCGAGAGTTCTGACCTTTTCGTGGGTTGGGTGATCTTCAAACTCTTGTTTTTCTAGCGAAAGAACGCCCTTCTGAGCGATGATCTCCTACAAGCGAGTATAGTAAGGTTGACCTCAATTGAGATAGAAATGTCACTGGTTAGCTCCTTAGCGTGACAATTAACACCACTTTCTTATTACCTAAGAGATTAGATAAGGGAAGAAGGCAGGCCAAAGCTTATAGATTCGGAGATCGTACTTCTAACGCTTTGTCTGAGTCAGTCCTACGACACCTTCCGGCTGAGACACGAATCCTAGCCTATCTGAGTCGCAGAATGAAGGGCTCTTCAGAAGGCACCACCCAAGTCTCCTTTGATACTTCGGAGTCAGGATTTTTTTTTCCAAGGAAGGCGGATTTTCTGCGTTCCGCAGCACGAATAGGGTGTACAGAAGATCGATGTGCCATCTTTCTAACCACCATCATTTGTTGTATGATCAGTAGGGAAGGGAGCCTTTGATAAAGGGACCCCCAACCAAGAAATCTACTGTCTCAGAGCGACAGTCAAGCTCGTATCGCGGAACTAGAACATTTCTTTGATTGATAGGTCAGATAGGAAGCAGGCAAGCAAACCAAGTTATAGGTTTGGAAGTTAGAACTCGGAAAGGTTGTCCTGTGACTACCTTTGAAGTCTTTGGGTAGGACATCGGGCTAAGGTCTTATGATGAGCCACGCGCATATGAGGTTTACTGCAGCCCTAAAGCTCTGTCCCCTATCCTATCACTAGATCTCCTATGCCGGAACATGAACAGAGAAAGCTGTGAGTGTAGTCTTAGGAACGAACCCGGGGTTGCTCTCGCAAAAGGATTGTACTAAAGAAAGCTAGAAAGCTCAATTCCAAGCTTTAAACCTCTGGTCCACGGGTCGGTGAACGAATGGGTTTTGGGAAATAGAGAACATGGACTCGATTGAACAAAGGTGGCACCGGAATGAATAGCCCACTTGTTTCGGGCAAGAATGAATGGGACTGATCGACTCGAGTTACCGAGCGACCTCCACTCTTCGACTCGAGCTTTCGCTTCTGCTTTTCTCTTGTTTTGATTTATTAGCTTTTTAGGGAAAGAAGAGGGTCTGAAATACAACTATGTCTACGAGTGCTGCGAATGAACCTTCGGTTCTTCCCAAGAACAAGGAGACACGAACTAAATAACTCGTATCAGGCTCCGGGAATAGTGAACGGGAAGAAGGAACTAGTGATTCTTTCGTTGGTCAAACAATATGCCCTCCTCACTTGACGAGAGTGAAGGTCATGACTTATTGAAGCAGAACGTCAATTGGCCAAGAGAAGGGGAACTCCTTTCGGCGGTAACTATTAAATTGCCTATCTAATTGTGGAGCGAAGAGGAACGTTGAACGGGAAACTCGTGTCGTCGGTTATCCAATTTCCCTCCTTTTTGTTTCAACAAAGAAAATGTTTAGGTATCGGTAATAGGATTCCCACTATGATTTGAAGAAAAAGATAGATTATATAATAATCCATAAATAATATATAGAATCAGGCTCCGTAATCAAGTGCTCGCTGTGAGAAGAAGAACTACAGGCATGTACCCATTTCTCCCTGCAAAATAAGTTTGAACCCGAGTGAGTATGGACCATACGCTCATCTTTCTTCTCAATCTACAACTCGTTCCGCGAGAGACCTATCCTCGTTTCGAAATAAAGGACCGTAGTGAGGATCGATCCCGGATAAGCGAGTCAGTGTAGGGACAGAGGCTGATGATTCTAAAGGTGATTTCTAACTACAAGATGACTTTATTTGAAAACGGAATCCAAATATCAACAAAAAGATGAATGGAAAGTCTTGTCGATATGAATTGATCTTCAACCCAATGACAATGCTTCGATTTCGATCTTTACTTCTTTCTTGGATGCCTGAAGTTTGTGTTCGCATTTCATCAAAGGAAAAGTGGGCTGTACCCACATGAAGAAAAGAGTTGCTCGTGTAAAAGCAATATCTTCTATTTGACTTATCTAGCCGTGTCTTGTCTTGCACATACTCGGCTCGGTAAATGGTTCATCTTCGATTGGCATGGTCCTTTGGATGTAAGAGATCTCGTTTGCTGGCCGGGCCCTTCCATGAGTTTAGATCTCTATGTATGAATCTCTTATGAAATCCCATACTTTTTATCATTTCAGAACGATCAGCATACTGTGCGTGACAGTTCTTGCATTTCGTTTGTTGCTTTGCATGAACATTTAGATATTGGAAAGCGAACTCCCTGAATTAGGAATTTCATAGATAGAGAAGGACGGGCAAAAAGAGAGAGACCGACTAACTACCCAGATCAATGCTGATTGACGACTGAATAAATAGACGGAAGCAACAACTGCACGAGAGAGAAAGAGCGGATCCAACTAAGGAAATGCAGTACCTGTTCTGTCAGAGCTAATCATGCAAAGCTAGCGTAGCGCCAGCCGTCGAAGTGAATGAATTCGAAAGAACGCAGAAGTAAGCAAATCAGACGACTCTTTCTTGAACAATTTCATAAGCAGATCTTCCCCTCCACACCAATCACGAGTTTTTTTATTCCTCTCGTATATCATCGTCACGCCCTTAATGATAATTTTTGAAAAAGATTTTTCATGTCATTCCCATTTAGGTTCGATTCGGATCCCTCTGTTGTTTCCCTTTCCTCCCAAACCTTTTCCTCGAAATGATAAATAATCTGGTACACTCGAATTGTATTATTTAAGTGCTTATTGCTTGCCAAAAATCCTACTTCTACAATTGGTAGGTCACCGGGTTATTCAAATAAGTCGTGTTTTCTGTGCTTTTCCCATGTTACAACTTCCGTACCAATTCGATCGATCCGGAATGGATCGGTTAAACATTCTATTAGGGAGCCCGGTCTTGACTCTTCTGTGTGGTATTCATTCTCGTTCGGCTCTTGGAATCACATCCAGCAGTGGTTGGAACAGCTCGCAAAATCCAACCACTTCACCTACTTTATTGCCCCCAACCGTTTCCCGTACCTCTATAGAAATAGAAGGGTTTCATGTTCTTTCCTCGATTGGGTATTCCTCTCCTTTTGTATCTCTTTATCCAATTTCGGTCTCGATTAGTTCACAAAATTGAATGGCCAAGTAATGGAAAAGCCGTTATTCGATTGTTTTAAAAGAATGTTGAGCCGGGCCCGGGTATGTAAGTTCAGCGATGTACAAACAAGGATTTATTTTACTTCCGCACCTAGGTTGGGGGGTTCTATTTAGGAAGAATAAGGAAGAGGAATAGAATCTCATTCATGTGTTCATGCTAACAGAAGAGCGGATCCAATACACATAAGGCATCGGTTGTTCTTAACAGCGATGGCTATTCATTTAAGTCTTCGGGTAGCACCACCAGATCTTCAACAAGGTGGAAATTCTCGTATTTCATATGTACATGTTCCTGCGGCTCGGATGAGTATAATTATTTATATCGCGACAGCTATAAACAGTTCCTTGTTCCCATTAACAAAACATCCCCTTTTTCTTCGCTCTTTCGGAACCGGGACAGAAATTGGTGCTTTTTCTACTTTGTTTACGTTAGTGACTGGGGGGTTTCGGGGAAGGCCTATGTGGGGTACCTTTCGGGTGTGGGATGCTCGTTTAACTTCTGTATTCATCTTGTTCCTTATTTACCTGGGTGCACTGCGTTTTCAAAAGCTTCCTGTCGAACCGGCTCCTATTTCAATCCGTGATGGACCGATCGATATACCAATAATAAAGTCTCTAGTCAACTGGTGGAATACATCGCATCAACCTGGGAGCATTAGCCGATCTGGTACATCAATACATGTTCCTATGCCCATTCCAATCTTCACGAGCAATCGTCGTTTTTTGATGGTTTTTCCGCTTTTCACAGCTGCTCTTTCCACACCCCCGGATATCTGGTGCCAAACCGTCGCCCCTTTCCTTATATATTCGATAATCGAGTTTGCTATCTTTGTGGCATTGATTGTACAAGTTCGTGAAGAGGGCTGGACGAGTAGAATGAGGGAAAGCGGCTCGATCGAGAAAAAAGAGGAGTAGACTAGAAAACCTAGAACTTCAAAAGTCACTATCAATGAATTCCCGAGCAATTCTAAACCAACATATGCTCCGTCTAGACGGAATCTCAGATAAGAACCTAACAGAAGTTTCGCGCCTCCTTCATGGAATATAGGTCTTAGTATATAAATAATGTCAGTTCGAACCTGACGAGTCGTTATCATCTGTTGCCCTAACTGAGTCCATTAGCTCTTGTTGCCCTTCTATGGTGGGGATCCATAGAGAGTTCGTTTTATGAAATATCTGATAAAGTAAAAAAAAAGAGAGACAGGTGGTTGCAACAATCACAAACCATAGGAAAAAATGCATATCCCGTGTGTGCTCTAGTTTCGGGTTCGACTAGACCACCATTATGAACCAAAAACAACCATACCTAGTGAAGGGGATCTCTTCGCAGCTGTCAGTGGAAAGATGGAAATTGGTTCTAAAAGAGCCGAGCTAGGGATAAGAGATATGGTTGGTTGATAGAATGGAAGGAATGCTATTCTAATGGGGACCGGGAAAAGAATGATTCCCAATACTGGGCCCGAAGAAGAGAGACGAAAGGAAGAATAGCCAGTAAGAAATAAAATAAATGGAACTGAAACGAATAGATTTTTAATGTATTTCAATTTCTCTTGAAATGTATGACCTATCGCATGAATAGTTAGTCCAAGCATGAATTGAATCCCCTTCACTAATCGATGGAACCGAAAGCCTTAAGCCATATTACTCGCAATAGTTAGAAAGGAAAGGGGAATCCGAAGTAAGAGAGCAATCGGCCAGGTCTGGAACTCCACCGAAGCCTACACCCACTAATCTTTTGAGTCCAAGAGGGCGCTTAGGCCAATAATCCTAAAGGGGGGTCTTTTCGCTAATGTGAGAGGCATCGGCAGCCTCAACCACGGTTCAAGCACCGGCTCACGACAGGGCTTATTAAAATTGACCCATAGATTAATGTTAACATGACTGAGGTATGTAAATAAAACCTGTGAAATAGCTATATAATATGATCTAAATATAGAAGAATACCAAAGATAATGGATGGCAAAATAAGCTTTTTAGCTTTCTTTTTCTTTTGTGCGCGCTTTTCGCCTGCCTTCCCGACCACGGATAGGCTACGGGGCTTTGCACTTCGGCCCCATTGTGTGAATACCACATCAAGGTGACAGGATTCGAACCTATGGTCCTCTGTACCCAAAACAGATGCACTGACCAGACTGCGCTACACCTCGTCTCCCCCACAGAACATATGGATCTACCTGATCCATAAAGAAAAGAACCACCGCTTTTAGGAAATTTTGACAATTCTCTTTCACTTGCATTTTCTTTTGTGAAGGCTCGGTCTCGTTCTTCTTACATCTTTCCATTTTTTCTTGAGAATTCTATCTGTGGCTACTGCTGTTTTGCCGCTCTGTCTGTCCCCAATAATAAACTCTCGCTGACCGCGCCCTATAGGGATCATCGAATCGATAACAATAAGCCCTGTTTGAAGAGGTTCGTATACGGAACGCCTGGAAATTCTACTTGGAGCAGGAGATTCAATTAAGCGAGATTCGGAAGCTACAATTTCTCCTCTCCCATCAATAGGTTTAGCCAGAGCATTTATAACACGACCCAAGTTATATACGCTCACGGGTATCTGAGCAATTCTTCCTGTTGCTTTTACAAAACTTCCCTCTTGATGCTAAACCATAGCTCTAACTGAGTCAAATTCCACAATTTCTAAGAACGATATGCTTTTTTTCATTTTCCACTGTGAAAGCTTCTCTCAATCCCTCCCTAGTCCTTTCTTTCCTGGGCACATGCTTACCTGGTTGACCGCCCACATTCATTCATTGTTCGTTCTGTTGTGGAATCGAACCACAGAGCTAGCGCAATTGGGATTTAGAGTCCCATGCGTGAAACTAAAGAGGATTTTCAGTCCTCTGCTCTACCAGCCAGAACCTAGAAGGACACTTCACACCCGATTTGACACAGCTAGACTGGAAACACTGCTTGTCAAGAGCACAGACCCCAGTATAGAATACTTTTTTGAGTATGTTGGTAAGGTCCGGTCATCCGCTTCTGTGCTTGCACTTCTGCGTAACTAGGGGTGCAAGTCCAGTACAGCGTACTTTCATAATTGAATCAAAAGCATCGATACATGAAAAATCTCTATATACGATATTTATGACACAGAATGTTGTTCTTTCAACATGATTCCTCAACAATTTTTTCATTGTAACTGACTCTCCGTTCTCTCCGTTCCACTTTGGTTTTCGACTAATAATTACCATGATGAATTTCTCTTACTGCTTGGTTCCGCATTGGATTTTGGAAACTTTTGTTTAGAAAGTGGTGTCACGACCGTGGGGATCAAATGGATGGTTCAGGAAAGTCTAGTGAAGCGGCACGGTCTAATCATATAGATGACCATAGTGGTATGGTTCCATAGAAAACTACTGGAGGCCATTACCGCCACCGAAATGGTTTCCATGCTCCGTTGGATGATTTGACGATATCGCAGAATCAATCTAGAATGGTTTCAATTTGTAGGACGGGAAAGAAACCTCATCCTTTGGTGCACACTAACCGATGAAGCTCAACCCTCTCTCGAACTGAGCTATTTCCGCTTTTTCGAACAAAAAGTTCGAGTAGTTCAGTGAAAAAACGGTCAAGCTTTCTTCCATCCTTCCTAGCTCCTCGAGCTTGCACCCGCACAACGCCTTTTTCATTGTTCGTTCTGAGGTGGATTCGAACCACTCTATCCGTTTGGATTTCGAGTCCAAAAGGCCCGGCGAAAGAGGATTTTCAGTCCTATGCCCGCTGCCAGCCAGAACGGGATTTTTCCACTTCACACCCACACAATCGGGATTTGATGAAATAGCTACGTTTTTTCTTATTTGATTCGGATACTGTCAATCTACTGTCCATCTTTCTCTTTAGTTTTCTCCTTTCTTTCTCCTCAACCTATCTCCATTGGATGGACTTACGAAAGAATAATATCTAATCTCCCCATCACGGTTAGGATCCCATGAACCAGGAGCGCCAGCACCGGTTCCTCGATCTTCCTACTGGAGGCATGGTCATGGCTTTCATTCATTCATTTCATTCTTTGTTCTGTTGTGGAATCGAACCACTCAAAGGATTTAGAGTCCTTTTACCAACCAGTCAGAACCAATATTTCTCTGTTATATTCTGTTTTTTCTTTGTCAGCTAGCACAATTTGGATTTCGAGTCCAATGCGCTAACGCTTTCTTTAGTTTTCTTGCTCTTTCTCCGGGCTTTGACCATGTCTCCTGAACAATTTCAGTACATATGGCGCAAGACGATTCCACATATATATCGAGGTCGGAATGGGATCGGGTGTTTTCACGTCTCACCGTAGTGCCCGGTTTGTCTTGATTGGTGATTGATAAACAAGAAGGAAAATGGAAAAGTAGAAAATCTACATGTTTATACCGTTGAGGTCCTTAGTTTAGTCAAGTAGGCGAGGGCATTTCCATCGCGAAGGATTCAATCCAGCCACAGGTTCCCCTATGGCTACCTTGTTACGACTTCACCCCAGTCGAAGACCCCACCGTGGTATGCGCCAATAAGACCACCAAAGGCCTTTGTGGCACTAGTGGTACACAGAAGTCATGGGTGATCATTGGTCCGATGCTTCGGGCGAAACCAATTCCCAGGGTGTGACGAGCGGTGTGTACAGGGCCCGGGTACATATTCACCGCGGCATGCTGATCCGCGATTACTAGCGATTTCAACTTCATGTTCCCGAGTTGCAGAGAACAATCCGAACTGAGGCAATCTTTCCAGATTCGCTCCGCCTTACAGCCTTGCTTCCCATTGTCATTGCCATTGTAGCACGTGTGTGGCCCAGCCCATAAGGGCCATGCGGACTTGACGTCATCCCCACCTTCCTCCAGTATCTCACTGGCAGTCCCTCGTGAGAGCGGCACGCACCTTTTTCTTTGTTTCGGAGCGGGGCACGTACTATTACCACTACGTTCCACACCACCGGGCGGCTGGCCTTCATGCCGAGTCTTCCTCCGCCGCCAACTCGACGTCGTCGTAACTAATTTCAACCAAACCTCCATGCTCACTGGTACTTTGACGTCACTATAGGTAGGTCTTCGTGGGTCTTGGGCAAGACGACTTCGGTTCACACGTGAAAGTGCTTCAAAAGGCACCGGCTCCCAATGGTAAAATTCTTGCTGAAAGCACAACTACGTGCTGGCACTCAATCAAGTAGTAGCGCTGGCACGTCACTCGGCTCCTCGTCTCACTTCGGTGGCAATTTCTCCTTAGGCGCATGTCTCAGCAACACAAAACGAGGGTTTCGCTCGTTATAGGACTTGACCAAACATCTCACGACACGAGCTGACGACAGCCATGCAGCACCTGTATGAAAGTCAGTACCATCCTGTTAAGGACAGGTTTTGTTGTTCATATGTCAAGGGCTCAACGATAAACCCCCCTCTCCCTCGGACTCAATCTCTCTTTTGACTCTATATATGCGGGCACCTGATATCTATGAGGGTTCACCCACCCCGGTGACAGCATTCCTTTCTATTGCGCCTAAAATCTCTATTTCTACAAATATGTCACGTGTTTCTATTGTTGCTTCCTATGGGGGTACATTACAACAAATCTTCTTTTTCTGCAGCATTGCTTCTATGATCTTAGGAGCACTGGCCGCCATGGCCCAAACGAAAGTCAAAAGACCTCTAGCTCATAGTTCGATTGGACATGTAGGTTATATTCGTACTGGTTTCTCATGTGGAACCATAGAAGGAATTCAATCACTACTAATTGGTATATTTATTTATGCATCAATGACGATAGATGCATTCGCCATAGTTCCAGCATTACGGCAAACCCGTGTCAAATATATAGCGGATTTGGGCGCTCTAGCCAAAACAAATCCTATTTCGGCTATGACCTTCTCCATTACAATGTTCTCATACGCAGGAATACCCAGTGGGAGTAGTGACTAGCGTTATAGGTCGTTAGGCGGCCGGAAGGTTGCCATGGGGAAGGTTGCCATGGGTAAGGTTGCACCGGACACGTAGCTTACCGAATCAGTTGCAACACAGATGGGAATGCATGCTACGAAAGACAGGGTCGAGTCTGATGCATCAACCGTCGACTCCATATCCTTGTACGAGTCCACAATTACTACACGAGATGAACCTAGGTTTGGTGAATGGAAGTTGGCCTTAGGTGTAATAGGACTCCCAGTTACTGCGCGCGATCGTATACTGAGGTGCTCCCCGTCGGTTGTTGGAACGACGCGAGCCGGGCCGGTCCTCGATTCCTTTCAAAAAGATGAAGGGACAGAGGTGACTAATTCTCCATCTCATTTGGGGCGGAAAACGAATCGACATCTCGATGTGATACAACCCTTTCCATTTTCGTTGGGAAAGAACGGCGAAGTCCATCCGAACCCTCCAATGAAGAAATAAGAGGAGAGCAAAGCGCCAATGGCGCGCGAAGCGCATGCGGAAGGGGCACGGAGAAATAAAGAAGTGTGGGGGAGAAGCAGCCGAGCTCATTCCCTTCGCTTCCTGGGCCCAAAGCAGTGCTTTGTTTCCTGGCCAAATCAAGGATTTGGGGCTGATTGCAAAAGATATCTGAATAGAAAGATAGATCCATCCATCTATCCAGATATCTAAAAAAAAATCGATTTTGATTTCCTGAAACCTTTGATTCAAAGAACTGCGCTTAGCCCCCCCGCTCATGAAACGGCTTTGCTGCAATGGATGGCAGAGGGTCCGTAGTACCCGAAGCACTGGAGTGATCCAGTAGCCGGGAAGGGGCCTAGAAGTGCCTACTACTACACCACACTACACTTGGCTCTACACATTTACAGAGCTTACCCCTGTCCAGTGTCTGGCAGAACGTTGGGGGCTTCAATCGTCGACTCGTTATCCCCATCTCAGCCCAGGCTAACGAAGCCTGACTTATTCAGGGGAGAGAGTGGAGCCTATCGAAGCACTCTTGAGAGTAAGATCCTTGGCTCCTCTTCATTCTCTACAGGGGTCTCTGCCCACATGGAAGCAGGGCAGAGATGGATAAGATCAAACACGGGAATAAGAAGCATTTGAAATGCCTTTTTGATCATTTTGATAGAGGGGGGTGGATAAAGTGGGCAAAACAGACTCACATTTTTCAATCGAAAAGATGGGTTCCTTTTTCGTCTCGACAAAGAAAGAATCATCTTGAAAACGCTCCTAACCCCTTCGTAGGGCCGTGTATAGTAAGTGATCCGAACCTGCCCGGAGAGAGCCCCCCTTAGAGGCAAGTGAAGTTGGTGAGCCGTATGATGGGCAACTATCTCCTGCGGTTCGGAGAGGACTCGGCTGTTAGTTAGTACCCCCTTGGTTTCGGGGTGGACCCTTTCACTCTATTTTATTATATACGCTTAACGAAAAGAATGTTTTTTGATAGACCTAGGACATGGATTCTATATGAACCAATGGATCGTGACAAGTCGTTACTACTAGCAATGACTTCCTCTTTCATTACTTCATCCTTTCCATATCCCTCTCCCTTGTTCGATCTTACTCATCAAATGGCACTCAGTTCATATCTATAAGTTCGTTCGATCATTGACAAGGTTCAAAGAAAGGGTGGGCCATTCACCATGAAGGCTAAAAGCGAGATAGGCTTTACTGGACATTTTCGCTTACAAAGGCGAAGACAATTCCGCGTTTTTTCAGCCGATTCTCCGAAATTTCAGACAATTATCCTCACTCAAACTTCAAAAAGTCCTTTTGTCTTTTTCTGATGTAAATTATGTCTGTCTCCTTTGTCCTTCCTAACGCTAGTCTAGTCTCCTTCGTTCCACTCGTCCTTGCTTTTTTTTCTTCTTCCTATCGGTCCCAAGGTCAAAGAAACAGGTTCAGTGGTTCGACCTCCCAAAGGTTAAAGAAAGACATCGGTATTAAGACCACTCCCTCCAGATGATGATATGTCCCAACCATCTATAGCACATGGTTCGTTACTCGGGAATTCGGAGAGGTCAGATGAGATAGATGGGTGTGTTCAAAATGGAATGATCCCCTTTTCTCATGTTTGCATTTTTGTTGTCCACAAACAAATAAAGAGTCCGAAAAGACGTACGCATAACAGACTCGGTACCTAGGTCAATGGGTTCAGTGGAGAATTGCGTTACTGTAATAGCAAAGGTATCTATGAAATGCAGTACCAAGGTCAATGAAATTGAAAGGCACCTCTGACAACAGAATCAAAAGGGATTTGGCGGCTATAGACGACTCAAAGGGGTTTTCATAAAGAGAAGGTTTCGCGCAGTACACCTATTTTTCTATAGAAGTGAATGGCCCCTTAGTTGGCTAGTCTGATCAATCGGCAGGCTCAGCCTCTATGTCGTATTCTGATATAGAAAGAAAAGAACCGAACTCCTGGAGGGTGAAAGAAGAATCTCAAGTTGATACTCTGCCAAGGGATCTGTCCACAACTGGTACTTCACGTGCCTTAGAAGTAGATTTGAATGAGAATGAATGAAATGAGCAAACGTTACTAGGAAGGTGAACTCGCAATCAAACTACTGCCTGCGCTAGGGGAAGCGCGAAAGAAAAACCAGTTTCAAGCAAGATCTGATACCCTTGAAGGACTCCCAGGAATGAGAGAGCATGTACAAGGACAATCTTATTTTCTAAGGATAGGCGGTATTCCATAATTAACATAGTTCGGTTAGAGTGGATTTGAAAAGCTACAGCAAATCGATAAGTTGCTAATTTAGCTAAGACAACTCCACTACGGAATGTAGCTCTCCATAAGAGGGTATTCCCAATGAGACAAGTAGTTTATCGAAGGGACCCTCTGTCTGAAGATTGTAGTCCGGATTTCTCGCAATAGAATAATTGAATGAGCAGGTGCAGATGGTCAATCTCCATCTTGAAGCCGAGTCTCTCTGTCTTCTTATTTTATATAAAGATATAGAGAATAACTCGATCGATCGTAGAATGATTTCGTGATCTGATCTTCATTTGGGCGGCTTTCGCTCAATCCGTGGCTGTAGTGATAAGGCAAATCAAAGGGGTCAAAAAAGAAGATATAGAATTGTAGCTAACGGGGTTCGCTCGCCCTCGCCTGTCACTATAGCGTGTCAAGTTTCTCTCTTTCCAATCGGGATTTTGTAGGTGTGAAGTGAAGTTCACCAGAAACGCTAGCTATATGCTTAACACAGGGTAGGGGATTCCATTCCACCAAAGACGTAAGGTGAACGAGTTCACCCCGACTCCAGAAAGATAGGTCAAACTGTGGACTGAGGTTCAGTCAAGAATTAGCGTATAGAAAGGAGCAAGAAAACGTATGCGCAGGTGCAACAAAGCGATCATCCCTTGTTCTTTCGCTTGGAAGCTCAATCCCCTCGCTTCTTCTTTCGCCTCTACGCTCGTGCTTTCAGCAAGTTCGTACCAGTCGTCAGTCAAGGAGGGAGCTCCAACCTCCGCGCCTAGCCGCAACCTAAACGCTAGTTCTATCCTGGCCAAGCAAGCAAGGGGAACCCCGGTGGGAAGAGGGAAAGAAAGATCAGGGGAAGAAGCGGGGTAGAGGAATTGGTCAACTCATCAGGCTCATGACCTGAAGACTGCAGGTTCGAATCCGGTCCCCGCCTCTGCATAAGTATCCACCGACTTTCATGGTTTTCATGTGATTATAGGTACTCTTTTCTTGATCGTAGAACCTGGCGACTGCATGTCAAAATGCCTTTCTCCTTTGAATTACTCCTTTTTATTGAATTTGCGAGAGATGTTAGAAGGTGCTAAAGCAATTTGGGCAGTGTTCTCGAAACAACTTGAATCCTTGGTGATTCGCATCATAGGCAAAACTTTTTTGAGTCAGATTGATTTGAAATTTTTAATCGTTGTCGTCTTTATTTTAATTTTGATTTTCATATTCGTTCATACTTTCCAAAAATGGAAAAAGGATTCAAAGGGCCTTTCTCCAATTATCTTCGGAGTGGTTAGTTTTTTCTGTGTTCTCTTGGCCCAACAAGAAACAGCTTTCGCCATGGAAGCTGGCGACGCTAATCCTATTCCCGTCCCCCTTTCAGATACTTTTATTGAAAATGCAATCAGGGAGTTCATGCTTTCATGCAAGGGAAATGCGAGGAGACCAGGCAGCCACGTGATCCAAGGAGCTCTCGATGAATTTGTCATTGACAAACTTGCTCAAGACGAGCGAGTCGAATTGATGAACATCCTGTCCCGCATTAAACACGCATATGCGATGGACCCGAGTTTGAATGAGGGACCGGCGCATGCTAAAAACACAGCATTCAACGAATTGGATGCGTGGATAGAAGCAAAGCAGGATAGTAGGCAAAAACTTAATACTAGAAGTAGAAGAATACGGTAGAATAAAGTCAGAATGTAATATTTCTTACCTGAGAGTTGGCTGCTTATCGAATCCAAAAAAGAAATGTGAGAATGTAGTTACAGATGTGATAAAAGTAAATAATGGAGAGTAATTGATTTTGAAGAAGAAAACGAAACCGATAAAAAGAAGACTATTCGAGGGTGATGGTATGAGGAAGTGGTTGGATTACCACGAAGGACTCATCGACCTTGAGGACAGACAAGACTATTGTCTCCACCACTAAAGTGGTCTCCACCAGTAAAGTGGGATAATAGTCACTTTTATAGAGGAATTCCAAAATATAACACGGATGAGACACATCGCACCGGATCCTTAGACGGATGAGACTAATCACACCTGATCAGTTATCAATTCTGGCACAATGAATTTACGAGTTATTTTACACAATGAATTTACAAGCATACGTCCTCCAAGTAATATGTATTCTTCCTCTAAGGTTTCCCCTCTAAGGAGGGTTGTGTAGTATTTAGCTTACAAGGATTGACTCGACACCATCGATGCGTAGTCTATCAATCAATTTAATGGGACTTATTTATATGCCTGTTACGAGGGGAATCTGTCTGTTATTCAATCTATCTCTTCAATCTGCTTACTGGGTTCCCTCTGGGCCAATGGAACATCTATTGCTTCCTAATCTGGAACTGAACTAAACAGAAATCTTGGTCAAGTATTGGGAAAAGGAAAGAGGCCCTTTTCTTTTTCAAAACTAGGAAGGAGATGTGCATAGCGTTGTAAAGATCGGCAGAAGAGGAAGGGTGCAGTTAAGTTACAACATCTTCTGTTTCCAAGTCGAGAGGCTTCTTTTGATAAAGGAAACTATTCCTCGGCTCGCTATACTCAAACCCTTGCCATTTCCTCGATTCCCGTTGAGAAAACAATCGATTGACCATTTTAGGACCTATTCTTCAGAACATAGAGGTATCGAAGATCTAGAAATGATGCGATGACTCCAGTTCGATCCTTTTCCGATGAAATGAATGAATTACCACGCTTTCCGCCGGCTGATAAAGAACTTTTTGATGATCGATTGCTTCACCCATGATCTGATGATCTTGCTATAACATAACGATACTGCATTTCCCCTCTTCCTTGTCTCTACTTACTTGTTCATTGCTCGACTCGAGGGAGGGGCTCTATATAGTTGTTTTGCCTTCTTTCTTGGACTCTCAGGTGAGCGCTTAGGCCAAGCCACAATTACCAAGGCATGATTGAATCCGCCAAAGAGAAGGGAATAGATGATCTCACTGGAAAAAGTTGTGTAACCCCCCCCCCCCCCGTTTTTTTGGCATGATTTCAAGATTTTGACCTGATTTATGAGAAAAGAACTTCGTTTTGCATTAACCCGAAAGAATCTCCTTATAATTGAGTGTGCAGTAAAGGGGGGTTGTTACACCAAATCCCTCTGGTGAAGCTCTATCCAACTGCTTGTTAATAGCGGATTGGGTATTGGTCGATCGAAAGCTGTGATACGCAAAATCCTCAGCAGAATGAAATGCGGACTACAATTAAGTTAGTTGAAAAAGAGAGAAAGGAATGAATGGGACCGTCAATAGGAACTCTTGAATTGAGGCTTTTTCACACTACCTATAGAGAGATTGAACCAACACGGTGCCCACGGTAACTCCTCCACCCGGACTGTTTGCTTTCGTGGGGCTTTGCTGCGCTTTGGATCTTCTCAGGTGGCAACCACCTTCGGTTCTAGACTCTTGCACTTCCCCTGGCTGTGGCACTCTCACTGCCGCCTACTCCGACTATTGGGTCGGTTGTGGTTGGTGTTTTGATTCAAAAGTGGAGAATAGATTGTTCATTGCGAAGGAAATCTGAAATCTACATACAAGGGTCAAGATGTAAGCTCAAGTTAAGTGGACGGGTCCAAAGATTAGGGAAAAGGGTAGACCGGGACATGGTTGCAAGGGCTATATATATATAGTTACAAATGAATGAAAACGCCATGCTTAAAGCCAAAAGAATAAGCTCTTGATACGGATCTCTTTCATCTTGTAAATAAAGTAGGGGCGTCCCTAACTACAGCTTCCTACCATAAGTCAGACATTCAGCTAATACTGAAGAAATCTTCTTCTGGGGACACCTCTCTAAAATAAGAATGATGGCGTTTTTGATCTTATTCGTTTTCTGATCGAGAAATGTGAGAATGTAGTTATTTTTATGAAACTGGATATTCAACATGCTTTCCTCGACCAGATCTATTTACGGGAGTCGTATTTCGAACTGACCCCGGGTCTGATCTAGAAATGGTAAATCCTATTTGATCTTCAAGGTTAAGTACTTCTGCGAGACTATCAACATCTTATCTGGTTGATAGCACTCAACCGACTGACTATACATTTTATATGGGAGCCCTAACTCCACCATGCAATTCAACAAGCTGAGGACGGAGAAGTCAAACGGTCTCACGTTTTCTTCTTTTCTTTTCAAAGAACCTGCCCCGAAGGAAAGCATATTATAGGGGAAGAGCTAGCTTCATTCGAGCTGGATGGGCTAAAAGCTTTCGTTGAGACAAAGCAGGCAAAAAAAAGTTCGAGAACAGGATAACTAACGTTTGGAACCAAGAGATCTCATAGTTCTTCAAGTAAGAAGCTGAGAAGGGATGACACCCATTTGACCTAGAAGACCGATGATCAAGTGTCAAATTCTAAGCCAAGAGATGGCAATGGGACTATAGGAGCACGGTACTAAACCATCATACCATACCGGTGACTTCACCAACCGAAACCAACTAAAATAAGTTCCGGGAGGAAAAGAAGACGGTCATGATAGATTGGTGAATGAGGAAGGAAAAGAAAGCCTAAACTATCCAAGGAAGATAGCAAAAGAGAAAGCTGTCAAGCAAGCCTGTTTTGACCAAGCAAGCAAGCTGTTTCAAACCAGAATTTGTATGGGGTAAAAGCTCTAGTGGATGGGTTTGATAGCTGAACGCAAGGATAATTCATCTACGTAGCTAGTTGGTTATGGTGGCGGAGAAGCCCCTCTTTAGCTAGATTGGGCTCCTTTACTACTTTATTTAACCCGGGGTTATGCCTAAAACCGGTATCTTGTGCGTGTTCGACTAGTTCCATTTCTGATTCTCCTTCTTCGCTGGGGTCTACATACGAAAGAATGGAACACTCGACAGCTTCGATACTCAAATAACGAGCTCATTATGCTTAGGTTGGGTTAGGAAAACGAAGCTTTCCAAGGGACTAGTTCTTTCGCGCATCTGTTTCTCCATCCGTTCTCTTCACATAAGAAGCCAGCCGCCTACTACTATTGGGTCGGTTGGTCGGTCAAGTGAACCACGCCCAGCAAGTGGGTATGCCGATAAGATTCCTTTGTTCGACGTACGTCCATATGAAGCGAGCGCTTCAAAACGAGGCTATTATGCTGAAACTAGGGCTCCCTCTGGGTAATTCTACCTATCCGTTTGGACCACGTACCTAGATCAAGTCAATCATTTCAATCTAAGTTGTCCTCAGCTACAGCAAAAACAGAAGAAAGCAACAAGTTCTCCGTTTCCTGTTCCCAAAGGGTGTGAATGGAATCAATAATTATATATATATAAAGTTGACGTAAGCTGTATGCATTCGGTGCCCTCAAGTAGGTATGACTATGGATCATTCTATTCCTTTCCTTTAGGTAGTCCTAAAAAGCAAAACGTAATGGTACAGGATGAAGGAAACAAAGAATGAAGTCTGCACCTTTGACTACTCATGAACCGCCATTTCGTTCTTTTCTTCTTTGTTTGGCTTTCACAAGCAAGATACCTTGAAGCAGGTGATATAGCCCAGGAGAGTACCATTGCTGACATGATACAATTGGCCTTCCTCTTTAGATTTATTTAAAACTTCAAGCGTTCAAGGCAAGATTGTGCAATCTCTCGTACCTGCGAGAAAAAGGGCTTATTTACTACTTTTTATCAATCAATGGTCCACCGGTCCCATCCAATGAGTGGTATCTGAGTATCATAGTATCATAAGAAAGTTCATTTGTACACCCGCTTATCTTTCTATAGAAACTTATCTCTAAATGATTTTTAGATAGGATGTTTCTGGAATTACCCCTGCTATGTAGAATGGGATAGTGTCAACGTCCTTCATTATAGTACCGAAGATGCTCCTGGTCGATGGAAAGGATGGCTTTTATTCAAAGAGATGGAGATCCTGGTTTAGCAGCGGTTGCCCGTCCTTGGGTTTATGTCGAGCTTTTCGTATTAAGCACTGGGAGGAGAGAAATCCTAGGGTTGCTTTGTCTTCCTCTTCTATTCTTAAATATATCTGAAAAGCATCTTGTTTCTTTAGTTTCCTCAAAGCTCAGGATCTCCCCATGTTTCTTCTGGAGATGTGTCAGTGGCTTTGCAATGATGCCGAAATGGCGAACGAAGCGCCTGTAATAGCCGGCCAAACCTAAGAAGCTGCGGACTTCTTTGACTGATTGCGGAGAAGACCAGTTGGCAATGTTCTTAATTTTTTGGGTTTCAGTGGCAACCCCATGCTGGCTGATAGTATGGCCCAAATAGGATAACTGGCGTTGAGCGAAAGAGCACTTTGAGCGTTTGACTTGCCATTGATCCCTTCTTAACAACTCAAGCACTGATTGCAAGTGGATTGTGTGATCTTCAAGAGAGGCACTGTAGACTAAAATGTCGTCAAATAACACCAGGGCGCATTTGCGCAGAAGGGGTTTGTTTGAGAGTGGCGTTCATGGCTCCCAAGAAGGTGGCTGGTGCTCCCGCGAGGCCGAAGTACATGACCTTGTACTCGTAGTGCCCTTCCAGAGTCTGGAAGGCTGTTTTCAATTCATCGCCAGCTGCCATACGAATCTGGTGATAACCAGCTCTGAGATCGGGTTTAGAAAACCATGAGGCGCCAGACATCCAGGAGTTCTTCGACTATGCGCACTGGATACTTGCTGACGACAGTCATCGCATTTAGACAACGATAATAAATACATAAACGCCAGGAGAAAAAAATATATAAGATTTTTGGTCATAGAACCCCTGGTACCAATGTTTATAGAACTGTCCAGAATTGATAAAGAGAAGCAGCTTTGAAGTCATGGAGAACGAAAATAGGACCCTGGCTCGAGCCCATCTAGTGATTAAAGGTAAAGTGCTTCGGTACATTGGTGCAGGGGAATGCATACCTACGCCTTTTAACTACCTTGGGGAGAGCGGACTCGCTGATGACCCTCCTTCGGAAACAAGTGAAGTGGGTGGATTGGAGTTCGTCTCCGCCAATTAGAGATACGGTGCTGACCCAAGCTGAGTGAGTGAAGGCTCCGGCTTGACCTACTAGCTGTTTGCTATCAATAAATAACTAGCTGACAATATGCTATGCTTACTCTCCGAGCACTAAAGCTATCGAGAAGTGATGCAACAAAGGTTGTTGAAGGTCAGGCTCTCCGTCAAACAGAGAAATCTTAATCGTCAGAACAACGCTGAACCTAACTTGTACAAGAGTTGGTAAGAAAGTGCAAACATTGAGTAAGAAATCGCCATAGGGCGGCACAAACAGAAAGAAAGGCTTCTGCCAATCGGAATAGGAATGCGAAATCCCAGTAAAAGGGTGTTCAGTCGAAGATAGGAGGATTCCTTTGATCCATACCGTCATCTGATGGAATTCCTGCTGACTTCGTCAATTGCTCTTTATCGCTTAATAGAAGGGAAATTTCATGAGATAGATGAAAAAATGAATATCAATCGAGAAAAAGCTTAAATAGACACAATTCGTAGTAGATACAATTCGTAAGGAAGAAGTGATCAAAAGTACGAGGTCGGCATAGGAGATATGATGTGTCAGAGGCAGAAGGCACGGAGAAGTCAAGATCTTCCAAGATAAACCCATTCTGATGCCTATAAAATCAGGTGCACCGCGTCTATACTACAAAAGTGTGATAGGTTTCTTCGTATTTCTTGCGCCGACATCGCTTTCTTATTCCTAACACAATTGTTTAGCTAAGTTTGCTAACGAATCAGGGAGAATCAACAACGAACACCGCATTTTGAAAAGGAGACGTGATTTATTCCTACCGTCCTGAACACGTCTAGAAACAGCAACCTCGTACATAATACCATTTCGCATTACAGTATCCACTTTCAAGTCGGGGTGAAACTTACTAAGATGTTGGGTCATCAGAATACCATCGAATCGACTCATGTTATGAAAGTAAATAATTAGTGACTTTCTTTGTTTGCTTACAACAGAAAGTATTCCATTTATGAATGCTTGGAGTACACAATCACTTCGATCATAAAATGATGGGTGCGTATTTATGTATTCGTGGGAACTATAATGATTAATATCAATCTTTGATAGTTTCTTGTCTGAATTGACAGTCATAAAGGCGGCTGCATAACCGTGGTGGCGGGGAAGATTTTTGATTCTATTATCTCCGCGGGAACATAGTTCCGATCCAATAAGGGAATGGTTTCAATGTCACCTACAAGGAATACTGATGGTTTAGGAGGTTGCCCTTTATAATCAGGGTCTGCTTCCAGTTCCTTAAGGTATTTATCCATTTTTAGCTTATTCTTATTTGGAAGTTTGGTAATGTATGATGGGAATCTTGAATTATTTTTACATATAGGTTCTTCCGCATGATTTTCCATATCACTTTGTGGAAAAAGTAGGAAACTTTCTCCTCTAATTTACACCTTTTCTTTAGTTCTGAAATAACTTCTTCATTCGTAGGTATAACAGCGCTATCTATGCATTCACCGCTGAACACATTCAGTTTCAGGGCATACACCCTGTGTGCTTTGTAGTCGTCAATTAGAGTGACTAAATGATGGTGTATTCTTTTGGCTACCAAATCAATAGGTGTTTGGACACCCTCGTTGTCCACCAACACAATAGCTTTACAAATTGATCGAGCAAAGACATCACTCTCATCTCTGTAACGTTTTCCAGTTAGAAACTCAATGACTGGTACAAACTTTGTCATTCCATTTGGTTTATTCAAAATGGTTCTGGGAATAATATGTTTGATTAGTAAAAACATGAATGTTATTAATAAGACCATGGTATCTACACCTCTCGGGTATGGCTTTTTCGTAAAGGCGCGTATGCTGGATACAATTTGACCATCGTAGCAGTATTCCATAGTTCTCAAACAAACAAGCGAAAGGAGTTCAGTAATCGATTCCGAATTACCGAAAATTTGAAAACTTCGACTGGCTTTCCCATTCAAATTTTGGTTCTTTCTAATCATGATCAATTGTTTGTTGATATCAGTTCCGATGAGTCAAACATCCAGCAATCGATTTTTCCAATTCCTAATTGAGGTAAAATTAAATACCTCAATCTCTCTTGGGGTCCTATGGTTGACTTTAGAGTCTACTCGAGTATGTCACTCGAGACGAACCTGCTGGAGAAGACATCTCTTCTTTGAGGAAAGATCAGCCACTTGTCTTTCCCCTTCAAGGTGTCTAATATGCTGTGGGCCTTTTTGCCTGGCAGCGGGGAAAACGGCACCTGCAGGGGTCCTGGTCTCCATGAAGAACAACCACGACTTTGATCTTAACGAGCTGCCGCCTGAGCATGAGCAGCTCGTTCAGGAGCAGCCGCCCATACTTTTGAACTCGACGAATTTGGTTACTTTTTTCAAGAAAGACAGATAAACACATCATTTAAGACTTTCAAAGCGGGGAATAATCTTCATTCCTAAGACAAGGGCCCTCCGCTTTTTGGGGCATGGGGAAAGCTTTTAAGAAGCAGTATGTGACAGGAGATAACCGAGGACAATGAGACTGACTTAGGCCTGCGAACCTACCCCCAAGACTTTCATGTCTAACGGAAAGTGAAAGTGCTGAACGCATTGACTAGCTTTACGTTATTCTCCTTATATGCTAATTGTGTGAGAATTAGCAGCTTATAAGCATGTATGCGATATCTGATCAATCGCTCCTGCCGGTTGTACAGATTCTATCACTGGCTTTAGGTTATTCCTTCTCGGACCTGACGTCTCCATCACTACTAATAAGGAAGGCCACTTTCTTTTGTATCGGGCCTTCAAAACGCAACGCAGTAGAAACAGATAGCTGAGTAGAGAGTGCGGCCGAAGCATCCATAGCTTAGCGATTATGTTCTTATAGATAAGGATTAGACGGATGTAGACAACCAAGAAATCTAAGGTGAACCAATAGAAATAGAGTCTGGTGGAAGCGGTCATCCCGTGGGGAGAGACTCAAGAATATGATAATATGATGACTCCGCTGCGCTGCTCTGCTGACTAGCCGTTTCCTCTTCTAAGTAAATAACCAGCTTCAGTTCATGCTCCTTGCTGGCATAACCATATTAAGCTGCATTGGATAAACAATCGAAACTCCGTAATTGTTAATAGTAGGGTAGCGAAGTAGCCGGGGTTGCACGCGTCATCAGAATTCTAGTATAAGGAAGCGACGGGAGGGGAAAGGTGATTACAAAATACGGATACGTAAGGGTTGTGTTTATTGACTATCACAGGAAAATGGGAAGAATTTATCACACATGGTATCAGAGCTAATACCTTCACCCAAACCATAGACGCCGGCGGTGAAGAAGGAGGTGAGGCCGCCTGCTTTGATTAGGC
>CM077666.1:333521711-333821711 GCA_039707655.1 Elymus sibiricus | reverse complement strand
CTCGCTCTATCAACCATTGCTTTAAATAGTATCATGTTATTTCATCTTTCATTGATACCATCATTACAATCGAGGGCCTACAATCCATGGAAATCCCTATTCCGATCACTGGGAAAGAAGAGAAAGTAAGTAATGAATGAATGAATGAATTTAGATGGTATATAAACATCTCGCCATGAAGGGAAGGTGCTATAGTATCTAACTAAGAAAACAAGTAGGTTGTGAAATGATAGGAAATATGCCATGCAGAAAATCAAGGAAATATTTCCTGGATTTTCGGATGACCCGGCTTATCTTTGCAGTTATCCTTATTTAGCAGAATCTAGTGAGTGTTCCATTAAAAGGAAAGAGAGCTATTCGTTGTAGGATTGATCCAGACAACCCAACCTAAGTCACCTATTGCGCCTAACCTAAGTATAGTGCCAGTGGTCGGCGAGGAGAAGTTCATTCCTGTAGAGAAGAGAGGGGATCCTATTTCCTTTCCCCCTTTCCCAGTATGGCAACCTTATCTTCCAGCATGAAAGTTGGTATCAGAATGAAGCAATCCAATCCATACTTGTGGAGTGCTCAGTTCAGTTCCTGATTTATCTCAAGCCTAAACCGGAAAAGGAAACCTATTACCCGGGGTCCCCCCTTTCGGCTATCTCATCTGCTGTTCCTCAACTCTCAGGAAGGTAAGATCATCAATCAATAGTAGGCTGCTGCTCTGTGCAGTTAAAGATGGGATCCAACCTGTTATGTTTGCTTGTTTCCTATAATCTGTGCTCGATTCCATATTTCTGTATCCTTCGATTCTCGGGACAGATCTGATCTCCTTTATACTTACCTCAAACAACGAGCGAAGTCGAGATGTTGATGAGAAAGGGGCTTTTCTCAAGGCCAAAGAGTGCTCTTTGAAGGCTACTATGCATCCTTACGAATACAAGAGTGGTTTTTTTTGTTTTGGGTATAGCAGGACTTGAACCTGCGACCATTAGGTTAAAAGCCCAATGCTCTACCAACTGAGCTATACACCCGATTTTACAAGAAGGCTTGGTGCGGAAAAGAAAAGAGGGCGGCCTGGCCCCTTTTCTTCTTATCATATCACAAGGGCGCGGCTCTGTATGGTATAGTACTGTGGAGCAAGTCTGGGAGTCCTTTCCACTCATTGAGGATTCTATCTAAAAAAGAAGGTCAACGGGGGAGACTACAGTAGCTCGAACTCAGACTATCTATGAAAAAGGTAAAGTCGTCTTTCCTAGGGTTCGACCGAAAGAAGCTGTGTTCTATGGTTTGGCGTTGTGGAGGTCCAGCACTCTTCTAAACGAAGAAAGAGGGGATTCGCGCTACCTCCTACTCCTACAGAAGATCGATTGGCGCGAACTTCCGATCGATTCCTTATTCATTGTTGCCGACCCTTACATCATCATAAAGAGAATCAAGATATCCCAAGAACCCAGCTAGGGATGAATGACTAGCGCTCAAGAACAAGCAAGGGATGAGCGCACGGGAGCGGCGTTGCTTGTTGCTTTATTATCACATTAGAGAAGCGGAACCTCCAAGCTCAGACATCTCGAACTCAGAAACTACCCTTCTATCCCACCCTGCTCCTCCGGCATCGGAAGCAGAACTACCTGACCGAAGGAGGTAGACAGGAAGGGAAGACGGTCATACAAAGGCCGAATAAAGCTCTCTTGAAGCTGCATCTGAATAGACCTAGAGTCACTCAGTACATACGAACCCTTGAATAAATAAGAATTGAGAAGTATGAAATGTGGGCATCATAACAAAAAAAGAAAAAGACCGAACCAGTAAGACTAATGTCTACTTATTTATACCTTTGAGAGGTCCACTTAGACTATTATGATTTTCTCTTTAGCTACATAGGTTATATAAGATTCAATTCAATCTAACAAGCGGACTGGACTACCTTCGGCTACTACAAGATATTTAGAAACCTAAGAAGCTGAGCCTACTTTACGCACTTAAGGCAGCAGCAGATGATGAAGAAATGGGCGGTAGATGATAATGAGAAAGGGCGCCCCTTTGCATTTCCTGTGGGGGAGTCTGATTGATCCAATCACGACGAATGATGTCAACCCCCTCTTTTGCGACTAACTTGACTCTGATTCTCCCACTATGAGAGCTGATCCAGGGGCTAGTTCAGCTACAGAATGGAATTTACGAAAGCCCCCCGTCTTTCTGACTCAATGTATTGCCCTTTGGGACCAGGATCTGACGAGGAAGTGAGAGAGGGGACACCAAACATAGGTGCGTACCATTGCCCCAATCCAATGGACTATGTCATACAGGGAGGAACCCTTGGAGGTTGGGACAGAAAGAAAGCAGGTTTTGCTTCTGCTTCCTTCGAGCTACCAAACTCTTTCGTCAGGTGTGGGTCAAGTTCCCTCATTATTGCTTGACTTCCCCTTTGGGGCACGAAAAGATGGACTAGGACTTATATATTTTCAAATCACTTATTATATGTCAAGTTGTTTTCTTTAAGCCTTTCCTTCTGCTTCCATCGATAAATATATATAGATAAGCTTGGAGAAGCGATTAAGGTGTTTCCACTCTTAGGTTGTTCAATATGCGAAGACCGTGTCAATCACTACACCAGTGATACGAAAAGCAAGCATTCTTCTCCAGCTGACGTACCGACGCCTCACTACTACTTAATTAGTGAAAGATACGTTGGGATGTTTTCAATTCTTCATCAAGAGGCGGGCAACTATCTCTTTTAACACTAGACTTCAGATCGCCTTCCTACTGGTTTTCTTCCCCATCTCCCCAACTAGGGGAAACCTCAAAGCAAACAACAGAGCAACACCTATCTTTTTTCTTTAAGCACTGAACATCCGGATCCCCTTCCGACTTGCTTTTCCGGGCACTGGTCTTTCTAACAACTGGAACTCGTCTCCCTTTTCCTGATTCGCATCTTCTTCGGCTTTTGCTACGGTCTGTTCCTTCCTTCAGCCAGTCCTTCCTTCAAGATTTTTGCCTGTGGATCTCTCTCTTCAAAACATATATATCTTTCGGCACCAGTCTTTCCTGCCTTACCTTAACCCCGCTTTCACGTGGCGAATCGGTATGAGGTTTCAGTGATCACTTTACGGTATTCTTTAAGCTTTCTTGGTCACCGGACATAGTGAGAACTGCTCAGCTTGCTTTCTTTCCCTAGCACACACTTAGTAGATAGTAGGCACAGGTCCGCTAAGAGCTCAACGAACTTGACTTGTAGAGTGAGACCTGTGCTCGATATGGTTCATTTCAGTGCTCTTTCTCTCGGTATCATTCACCACATGCCTGTGATCGATCTCTCTCAAGCTAGGTTTGGTATCGGTATCGGTGAAGTCCGTCATTGAATTGAAGTGGTAGAGTGGTAAGTGGGCGTACGGTCTATGTATTTCCTATCAGTGGCATTAGTTCCTTTTCATTCTCTAGATAGATGGGCAGAACAAGCTTCTCTTTATATTCTATTCTAGAAAGGATCAATTATATTCTCATCTCCTATTTGTTTGAGCCATTCATTATAGTGGTGGTGCCGGGAAGGCAGCTTAGCACTCTAGTCCTTTTGAGTAAGGAATTGTAGCATGGGCAGGCAATCTCTTCGATTGATTCCCCTCCAGGAATTACTTGAATTAATTAGCCGGCCCACGGAGTGAAATATCGAACTTAACCAATAAATAACTAGTATCTCAAAAACCAAATAAGCGCCATTAAACGGAAAACCTGAAACCCAGAACCCACTTCTGGGAGGACAGTCCGGAGAGGCGGAAGCAACAGACTCACTTCATACTAGCATCAAAAGACAAGAAGGCAATGGTTGGTGGATCGCCCGTACTTAATACTGGGTACGGCGAGCGTCCATCGGGTCCCATTGGTACGGGACCAACGCTATATCGAAGTTGACGCCGGCTCCATACTGGGTATGGGGAGTCTGATCCCAGGATCAGAGCTCCCTCATGACTATGGACGGAAATGCATTATGCACCTGACCACGGAAACCTAAATATGTTTCCGTGTTCAGTTAAGTAATGTCCCTTGCGGGAAATAGAATTTAGTAACTAATCCCTTCGACCCGACGAGGGTCGAAGCCACTGATCGAGGGAAGGTGCCCTTCCCATAGAGGGAAAAAGTTTGAAAAAACGCCAATTTTTTTCAAATTTTTTGGAACCGCTCTCACGAGCGGAACTACTCTATCCGGAACAATGGTCGGTCAGTTTGGAAACCTCGACCTCCCTTTCTTCACAGATTGTTAGCGTGCTTTTCTCAGCCTTTGCTTCTTTATGAAAGCAAGGCTGAAAAGCACTCAATCTGTGCTTGACACCCCCGGTAGGCCCCCTCAAGGGGGACGGACACCTCACTGGGATGAAAGGGAAGTCAGTGGATTAGATAAGGAATACTGTTTATTTCCTTTCATACCCAGGAGGTGAGGTAGAGATGGAGGGCAGCCCTCGGGGGGAGGGCTACCACAGTGTTAGGGTTTCCTAACATAGCAATTAGCATGTCTCAAGGGATTGAGACATGCACTAACAAGCCTAGTGCGTAAAGGGATCGCACCTCTAAGGGTGCGCCCTTTACAACAGAAAGCAGTAAAAGACATACGAATCTTACGCCCTTCGAGTCCGGTCTCAGGGCGTGCTAATACCAAGGTACCGATTTCCAGAGGTACCGATCAGCAAGGTACCCATTCCAAAGGTACCGATCCTAACTAATCATGCTTTGCTATTAAAGGGAATTCCTCCTAACGTCGGAAACTCTATTTATTTAGGATCGGTCTCCCTCGTTCGTACCCTCAAGTAATCGGTCACTCCTCGTCGACCTTGTTCTTATTAGATTTGTGCTTTTATCCGGGCTCGCCCTGCGGGGCCTTGACATCTTACCTTCCTCGAGTCCAACTCTCGGAAGGCGCTAATTCCAAGCCTAATTCCTAAAATGGAATAGCTCAAATCCATGGAATATATTATTCCAAACCTTGAATAAGACCAGCATTATGAAGTAGCAAACCCACCAACCTTTCTTTTTCAGAAGTTCAGAAGTTGGAAACCGGCCAATGTCACTTTTATAAAAGTTGGAAACAAGGCAATGTTACTTTTTCCCATGTTTTTGTGAAACATGAAAACTCATATGTGACCATTGAACCTTTTGATAGCGCTGAGTTGTTACTGAAGTCTTTCGGTTTTCTTGAAACTTGGTTACCATGATTTGGTTTTACGAAACCAAAAAACAGGGACCAAGGATAAGAGAAAGAGCAATGGAATCATAATGAGGGCGCCGTGGATTGTACCTACGTATAAACTAGAAACCGGGAATGACCTATTTCAGAAGATAACCACAGGAATGACCTATTCAAGTTTTCACTTGAAAATGGGCTTCTGTTCTGGAACCTGGGCTTGTGTTTCAGTTGAAAGTTGGCCCATGAGAACTGAGTTATGAGGAAGTTGAACAAGCTTACCATCCCAGCGGACGACGGAAAACCTGAAACCCAAAACCCACTTCTGGGAGGATAGTCCGGAGAGGCGGAAGCAACAGACTCACTTCATACTAGCATCAAAAGACAAGAAGGCAATGGTTGGTGGATCGCCCGTACTTAATGCTGGGTACGGCGAGCGTCCATCAGGTCCCATTGGTACGGGACCCACGCTATACCGAAGTTGACGCCGGCTCCATACTGGGTATGGGGAGTCTGATCCCAGGATCAGAGCTCCCTCATGACTATGGACGGAAATGCATTATGCACCTGACCACGGAAACCTAAATATGTTTCCGTGTTCAGTTAAGTAATGTGCTTGAGGTCAACAAATCACTGCTGTTTATTTATCATAACTCTACAATTTTAAATCTCCACCGTTCCTTTTCTATCGTCTTAATAATATAATAGATGTCCATGCTACAAAAAGAAAAAGAATATGTGATAAGTATGTTAGGCAGCATTCCACATCAAAAATTCTGTTTTTATCATTTACCTACTCGAGGACGAGCAGGAATTAAGCTTGGGGATGCTGATACGTCTCCAACGTATCTATAATTTTTTATTGTTCCATGCTGTTATAATATCAATCTTAAATGTTTTTATAATCATTTACAGCAATTTTATATCATTTTTGGAGACTAACCTATTAACCTAGTGCCCAGTGCCAGTTGCTGTTTTCTGCCCTGTTTTTGTTTCACAGAAAATCAATATCAAACGAAGTCCAAATACAGTGAAACTTTTTGGAGATTTTTTCTTAGACAAGAAGAATACCAGAAGCTTTGAGGGGAGGCCATAAGACCTTGGTGGGCCCCACGAGCCACCAGGGCGCGCCTGAGGGAGCAGGCACGCCCTGATGCCTCGTGGGCCCCACCAAGCTCCGTTTGACCTAATTCCAGCACTATAAATTCCAGAAAAATCAGAAATCCTCAGGAGAGTCCAGGAAATACTTTTTACGCCGCTGCAAGCCTCTGTTCCAGAGAGATCCCATCTGGGGTCCTTCTTCGGTAATCTGCCGGAGGGGGAATCGATCACGGAGGGGCTCTACATCAACCTTGCTGCTTCTCCGATGATGCGTGAGTAGTTTACCACAGACCTTCGGGTCCATAGGTAGTAGCTAGATGGCTTCTTCTCTCTTTTTGATGTTCAATACAATGTTCTCCTTGATGTTCTTGGAGATCTATCCGATGTAATCTTTCTTTGCGGTGTGTTTGTTGGGATCCGATGAATTGTGAGTTTATGATCAGATTATCCATGAATATTATTTGAGTCTTCTCTGATCTCTTTTATGCATGATTATTATAGCCTCGTATTTCTTCTCTGATCTATTGATTTGGTTTGGCCAACTAAGTTGATTTATCTTGCCATGGGAAGAGGTGCTTTGTAGTGGGTTCGATCTTGCGGTGCTTAATCCCAGTGACAGAAAGGGACATGACACGTATGTATCGTTGCTACTAAGGGTAAAAAGATGGGATCTATTCATTGGGTTTATTAATTCATGACTTTGTCTTGTCTACATCATGTCATCGTTCTTAGGGCATTACTCCGTTCTTATGGACTTAATTCACTAGATGCGTGCTGGATAGCCCATCGATGTGTGGAGTAATAGTAGTAGATGTAGGCAGGAGTCGGTCTACTAATCTTGGACGTGATGCCTATATACATGATCATTGCCTTGGATATCGTCATGATTATTTGCTTTTCTATCAATTGCCAAACAGTAATTTGTCTACCCACTGTATGCTATTTTCTCGAGAGAAGCCTCTAGTGAAATCTATGGCCCCCGGGTCTATCAAAATCATATTACTAAAACCGTAAAAATATTGCTGCCATTTTCTTTTATTTATTTTATTTAGTATTTTTGCTGCAATCGATCAATCTATCAAATACAATTTAATCTTGTAATCTTACCGCCAAGGGATTGACAACCCCTTGTTTGCGTTGGGTTCAAGGATTTGTTGTTTGTGTGCAGGTACTGCTTACTAGGTGCTGTGTGATTCTCCTACTGGTTCGATAACCTTGGTTTCATAATTGAGGGAAATACTTATCTCTACTATGCTGCAACATCCCTTCCTCTTCGGGGAAATACCAACGCAAGCTACAAGTAGCAGGGGCCCACCAAGGTCTTCTGGCCTCCCCTCGAAGCTTCTGGTATTCTTCTTGCCCAAGAAAAAATCTCCAAAAAGTTTCACTGTATTTGGACTTCGTTTGATATTGATTTTCTGTGAAACAAAAACAGGGCAGAAAACAGCAACTGGCACTGGGCACTAGGTTAATAGGTTAGTCTCCAAAAATAATATAAAATTGTTGTAAATGATTATAAAAACATCCAAGATTGATATTATTACAGCATGGAACAATCAAAAATTATAGATACGTTGGAGACGTATCAGCATCCCCAAGCTTAATTCCTGCTCGTCCTCGAGTAGGTAAATGATAAAAACAGAATTTTTGATGTGGAATGCTGCCTAACATATTTATCACATATTCTTTTTCTTTTTGTGGCATGGACATTGGACTTATATGATTCAAAGCAATAGTCTATAATTTGACATGAAAACATAGATACTCAAGCATACTAACAAGCAACCATGTCTTTCAAAATAACAACGCTAAAGAAAGTTATCCCTAGCTAATTATGCTCAATCATTGATCCATTTATGAAACACACTCAAATATTAGCTACAACCAATGCACAAGTATGACAATAGTGTTCTCTAGTTGGTGCTTTTGTAAGAGAAGATGGAGACTCAAGAAAAATAAAAATTGCATAAAAGTAAATAGAAAGGCCCTTCGCAAAGGGAAGAAGAGATTTGTCCAATGTGCCAGAGCTCAAAGCTGAAATTAAAGAGATAAAAAAAATATTTTGGGAGGCATGCTTTTCCTGTCAACGAAAATGAATGAGAGTTCCCAATATCTTCCATGCTACATACATCATAGGCGGTTCCCAAACAGAAAATAAATTATACTCTCCTTCATTAAGATTTTTCTTTCCGCGAGAGTACTCCCCTTCATTAAGATTTTTTTATTTCTTTCCGAGGGAGATTTCCTTTTGCTTTCATTATTTTTGCATTACTGCAATTTTGGCATTTTAGCAATTTAACAATTCGGGACGGGCATCCCTATTACCACCACACTCTCGTGCAATGCCAAGTGAATAAACACTCATCTTGAGAATAACACACCTAGCATGGAAGATATTGGCTACCCCCTTCCGCTTCATGAGCGGTACGGGCACACAAAACAGAAAAATTATTTTGAAATCTAGAGTTGGCACACGCAAATTTACTTAGAACGGCATTGGAATACCGCAAATAGGTAGATATAGTGGACTCATAAGGCAAAACTGGTTTTAAGGATTTTGGATGCACAAGCAGTATTTCCGCTTAGTACAAATGAAGGCTAGCAAAAGATTGAGAAGCAACCAACCAAAAAACGAAAAAGGTCATAAACATGCATTGAACATAACTAACACCGAATAATGCACCATAGTAGGATATAACTTCATTGCATAACTATTGACTTAACGTGCTTGCATAGGGAATCACAAACCTTAACACTAATATTCTTACTTAAACACAATTACTCACTAACATGGCATCACATATCATTATTTCCATATCGCAAAACTATTGCAAGGAATCACACTTGTCATATCCAATGATCTATATGAAAGTTTTTATCTATACCCCTCTTGAATATTCATCACTTTGGGACCAATTGCATAACATGTGCAAATTACCGTTACTATCATCATCTCTCAAAAAGATTTAAGTGAAGCATGAGAGTGCAAATAATTCTTCAAAATTTCAGTCTTAACAATTCTCAAAATAATATAAGTGAAGCATGAGAATTTATTTCTACAAAATTTCAATCAAGTCAATTTTCAAAATGATATAAGTGAAGCATGAGAATTTATTTCTACAAAATTTCAATCAACTCTCAAAATAATATAAGTGAAGCGTGAGAGTTTATTTCTACAAAATTTCAATAAACTCTCAAAATAATATAAGTGAAGCATGAGAGTTTATTTCTACAAAATTTCAGCCACCACCGTGCTCAAAAGGATTTAAGTGAAGCACTAGAGCAACTGCCTAGCTCAAAAATTTTAAGTGAAGCACATAGAGTATTCTACAAATTATGATGATAACGTGTGGCTCTCTCAAAATAGGTGTGTGCAGCAAAGATGATTGTGACAAACTAAAAAGCAAACAAAGCAAAGACTCATATCATACAAGACGCTCCAAGCAAAACACATATCATGTGACGAATAAATATATAGCTCCAAGTAAAATTACCGATGGTCGGTAGAATAAAGAGGGGATGCCTTCCGGGGCATCCCCAAGCTTAGACGCTTGAGTCTTCCTTGAATATTACATTAGGGTGCCTTGGGCATCCCCAAGCTTAGGCTTTCGCTACTCCGTATTCCTTCATCCATCGTGATCTCACCCAAAACTTGAAAAATTCAATCACACAAAACTCAACAAAACCTTCGTGAGATCCGTTAGTATAACAAAACAAATCACTACTATAAGTACTGTTGCAAACCCATTCATATTTTATTTTTGCATTATACCTACTGTACTCTACCTTCACCATGGCTTATACCCCCCGATACAATCCATGGATTCATCAAAACAAGCAAGTAGTGCATCAATAACAGAATCTGCCAAAAACAGAACAGTCTGTAGCAATCTATTTAAAAGCCATACTTCTGTAACTCCAACAATTATGAAAAATTAGGAAAACGTGGAAAATTCATATACCAATACTGTGTAAAAATTTCAGATTTTTCTGACGCTCCAGTACAGAAACAAAATTCGGGCACTGGACGCAAAACTTTCTGTTTTCCAAACAGCATCAATTATACTATCTTCCAAATCATCCCAAAGGCTTTACTTGGCACAAACACTAATTAAAAACATAAAAATACTATCATACCAGTAGCATGATAGTAAAAACACACCATAACAGAAACTTATAACAAAAATTTAGTTTATTCATTGGGTTGCCTCCCAACAAGCGCTATTGTTTTATGCCCCTAGCTAGGCATAATGCATAATTTCAAGTATTGTCATCCTTGGTTTCCAACTCCTCAATCACACATCCATTTTTTCTAATAGATTCAACATAAGTGTTTCTCATCCTCACATCTCTAGGCACAAAATCAAGAATTTCACTTTTGTGAATAGTTTCCTTAATCATGTCAATGAAATTGGGGTGCACGCTAATCATTTTAAGATCCTCAATTCCCTTACTGGAAGTAGCACCATTGGTTTTAGGAACATACATGAACTTGCAAGTAGTGATTCCCACATAAAAATTGCGAAGGAGAATAGTGGAGGATTGCTTACGAGTTGATCTATTATGAGCATCGCAAATCCTATACCAAGCATCTTTTAAATTCTCTCCTCCTCTTTGTTTAAAATTAAGTACTTCATTTTCAAGGGTAATAGTAACGAGCGAAGAACTAGCCATAACGATAAGCAAGCAAAAAGCAAGCAAGCAAACAAGCAAACTAGAAAAAAGGCAAAGGAAAATATTTTTGTATTTTTGTAAAAACGTTTTAGAAGTGGGGGAGATGAAAACGAGAGGCAAATGGCAAATAAAGTAAATGCAAGGAGATGAGAGTTTGTGCAAAAGTACTTGATAAATGTTGATGATGTCTCCCCGGTAACGGCGCCAGAAATTCTTCCTGCTACTTGTAGCTTGCGTTGGTATTTCCCCGAAGAGGAAGGGATGATGCAGCACAGTAGAGATATGTATTTCCCTCAATTATGAAACCAAGGTTATCGAACCAGTAGGAGAATCACTCAACACCTAGTAAGCAGTACCTGCACATAAACAACAAATCCTTGCACCCAACGCAAACAAGGGGTTGTCAATCCCTTGGCGGTAAGATTGCAAGATTAAATTGTATTTGATAGATTGATAGATTGCAGCAAAAATACTAAATAAAATACATAAAAGAAAATGGCAGCAATATTTTTAGGGTTTTGGTAATATGATTTTGATAGACCCGGGGGCCATACATTTCACTAGAGGCTTCTCTCGAGAAAATAGCATACGGTGGGTAGACAAATTACTGTTGGGCAATTGATAGAAAAGCAAATAATCATTACGATATCCAAGGCAATGATCATGTATATAGGCATCACGTCCAAGATTAGTAGACCGACTCCTGCCTGCATCTACTACTATTACTCCACACATCGATGGGCTATCCAACATGCATCTAGTGAATTAAGTCCATAAGAACGGAGTAATGCCTTAAGAACGATGACATGATTTAGACAAGACAAACTCACGAATTAATAAACCCAATGAATAGATCCCATCTTTTTACCCTTAGTAGCAACGATACATACGTGTCATGTCCCTTTCTGTCACTGGGATTGAGCACCGCAAGATCGAACCCACTACAAAGCACCTCTTCCCATGGCAAGATAAATCAACTTAGGTGGCCAAACCAAATCAATAGATCGGAGAAGAAATACGAGGCTATAATAATCATGCATAAAAGAGATCAGAGAAGACTCAAATAATATTCATGGATAATCTGATCATAAACTCACAATTCATCGGATCCCAACAAACACACCGCAAAGAAAGATTACATCGGATAGATCTCCAAGAACATCAAGGAGAACATTGTATTTAACATCAAAAAGAGAGAAGAAGCCATCTAGCTACTGCCTATGGACCCGAAGGTCTGTGGTAAACTACTCACGCATCATCGGAGAAGCAACAAGGTTGATGTAGAGCCCCTCCGTGATCGATTCCCCCTCTGGCAGATTACCGGAGAAGGACCCCAGATGGGATCTCTCTGGAACAGAGGCTTGCGGCGGCGTAAAAAGTATTTCGTGGACTCTCCTGAGGGTTTCTGATTTTTCTAGAATTTATAGTGCTGGAATTAGGTCAAACGGAGCTTGGTGGGGCCCACGAGGCATCAGGGCGCGCCTGCCCCCCCAGGCGCGCCCTGGTGGCTCGTGGGGCCCACCAAGGTCTTCTGGCCTCCCCTCGAAGCTTCTGGTATTCTTCTTGCGCAAGAAAAAATCTCCAAAAAGTTTCACTGTATTTGGACTTCGTTTGATATTGATTTTCTGTGAAACAAAAACAGGGCAGAAAACAGCAACTGGCACTGGGCACTAGGTTAATAGGCTAGTCTCCAAAAATAATATAAAATTGCTGTAAATGATTATAAAAACATCCAAGATTGATATTATAACAGCATGGAACAATCAAAATATTATAGATACGTTGGAGACGTATCAATGATCTCACCCGTGCCTGTCACACGAGCGGGGGCTGGGCACGGTGTCTGTGCTCTGGTCAGTCCCAGCAGCACTGAAAAACCCAACCGACTAAGCTCTAGCTCGCGGGCCTGCTCCCGTGTACGTCACCTCACCAGGTCCTTGGTGCTCTTGTCTCCTTGCGTAACACCCACAGGCGACCTCGCGAGCGCGCCCTGCCGCACTACTTGCGAAAACTTGGCAGTTTCCTTGATGCAGGATACCAAAAGCCTCAGGAGCCCCCTGCTCGGGAGGCCTCGCGGCGGGTCCTATGGGTGGAAGGCCTCACGAGGGACCGCGCTTCACGAGCCGCGCCCTGCGAAGGACTCGCCGCAAGCCGCACGCCTCGAAGGAGCTAAGTTTAAAGCATCCCTCGGATCCTTTCCCTTTCATTTCTCTCTCGTGGCATCCTGATTTCCTGGGCACGAGCCGCCTGCGCATCAAGGGGGGGACTCTGAGCATCGCGCCTCAGGGACTCCTACCGGCCCTAAGAGCCCTACACCCTGTGGCCTTGCCGAGCGCACGCTCTGAGCATACCAGCGACGGCTGTAGCTTGCCTCGGGGCTGGGTCCCAGGGACACAGGGCATGAAGGCAATGTAAAAGGGGAATAAGGGCCTTGGGAGGAGAACGAAAACGCATAAATCATTAAGTGCTTACAGCAAAAGTTCCATGCAAATGTTTTCACGCCCCCGCGGGGCCACGTCTACTCTATTACAGCAACAGGTCATGGAGGATGTAGGTGCGTGAGGCGCCGCCGTCGCCGCTTCCGCCGCCGTCGTGAGGGGGCTTGCCACCGCCGCCGCTGATCTCAGGCTCGAAGGCGTACAGCCCGACGAAGCCGGCCACACGCTCCCTCACAGCCTCCTCGAGGGGTTCGCGGAGCTCCACCGGGACAGGGGTCACCACCCGCCCTAAGTTGAAGCGATCGTCGAGGCGAAGAAGGTTGTTGAAGAGTCGCGTTGTCGCCTGGGTCAATAGGTCGCGGCACGCTTCCTCGACGGTGGCGTCCGTATCCAGCAGCTGCTTCTTGAGGTCGTCGACCTCGGCCTGGAGCTCGTCCCGCCTGGCCATGAGGCTCCTTCGCTCGTCGAGAGCGGCCTGGGCGGCCGCCAGCTCGCGCTCCTTCGCCAGTAGGCGCTCCCGCTCTGCCCAATGCGCGGACGCGGTTGCCGCGAGCTCGCTTTCCAGGGTCTTGGCGTTCACCTCGAGGGTAGCGACTGCCTCCTGGCACCTCAGGATATCCTCCTCGCACTTCGGGAGCTCGGCCTCGCGGGATGCGAGCCGACCGTCAAGGGCCTCTGCGGCCTCCTCCCGCGCCTTGAGTCGGCGCTCACGCGAAGCAGCCTGCTCCTGGAGCGTCTTCTCGTAAGCGTCCGCCTCCTCCCGCCGCCGTTTGGCCTCCTGGGCGTCTTCGAGGGCCTTCGTGAGGGATGCCTGGGCCTCTTTGGCGAGCTGCTCGCGCTGCGCCTGCGCCTCCTCGTTTTGCTGGCGGTCGAGCTTCGCCGCCTCCCGAAGCTAGCTCCACCCCTCCGCCAGCTTCTGCCGCTCCTCCGCGCAGAGCTCCGCCTCCTTCCTGAGCTCACCTTCGAGGGCTTCAAGGGCCGCCTTGACGCTATTGATGGCCCCGCTCCAGGGTACGGTGTCGCTCTCCCCCGGCACCAAGGCGCGACTTGCCCGGGCCTCCTCATCGACTGCTGGCGCCGGCGGACGGGAGGGCACGACTTCGAGCCTGAGATCAGCGGCGGCAGGGGACGCGCTTGCCGTCTAGTGCGGCGTCGCCCCGCACTCTGGCGCCGCCCTGAACACTTCAAGGTCCGGGCGCCCGGGCCCGGAGATGGCTCCCGTGAGGGCGGCAGTGGCCTCCGCCGCAGCAGGTGTGGTGCGCGGAGGAAGGGTCGGTGCTGCACCCCCCCCCTCTCCCGCCATCTCAGCACCGGCGACGGGGGCCCCCTCGGGAGGCGCCAGCGTGGTCTCCTCACTACCTCCCGCCGGTCTCGCCGCTAGGGGCCCCGACACGGCAGGCAAGGCGGTGTTCGGAGGAGGGAAGGGCCCCTCGACCTCGGCCTTTCTCCTCCTGGTCTTCTCCTCCTCGGCGGTCGGCTCGGGGCTCCTACGCAGGCGAACACTCATGAGGGCCGCAGCCGCCAGGAAGCTGGGACCGATGGGAGGGGGCGGGGGAACTTACTTGTCCTTGGGGTTCCAGCGCCTCTTCTTCCGTTCCTTGATGGCACCGCTGCTGTTGCTGCCTCCCTCACGCCGCGCGCCTGGGCGGCCGCCCAAGGGCGTGGCACGGGTATCGTCGGGGTCTGCGGCCACGATAGTCCCCTCCTCCCGCTCCTCGTGGGGCTCGTCAATCTTCGCGGCGTCGCCTCCTCCATCCCTCGCCGGCACAGGCCTGGCCAGCACAACGCAAAACGCGTCCTCGTCATCGCCCCCGTCCTCGCCCAGCCGAAGCCGATGACGCGCCGGCGGAGACGGATGGGGTGGCTAGGACTATTCCTCGCTGCTCTCCTTCCCGGAGTCGGAGGCCTCGTGGTCGCCCGAGGAGGACCCCGCCTCCGACGAATCCTCGAGAAGCTCCTCGAAATCCTCGAGATCCGTCCAGACCAGCCCCCACTGGTTGAACTGGGGCATCGCCGCGAACAGCTCATCCCTGTTGGACCAGCGGTACAGCGGGCGCGCGTCAGGAGGCATCTCCTCCGCCTCCCCGGGAAATAAGACTTCCCAAGCTTCGGCCACTACTTCGGCCGAGAGGGACCCCCGCGCCAGCCGGATCCGGTCCTCGGCACTGGTGATCTCCCACACCGGGTGCGAGCGCTTCTGCAGGGGCGTGATGCGGCGGCGGAGGAATTCATTGGTGATCATGCCCGCCGTAAGCCCGGCCTCGCGCAGCTCCGCCAGCCTCATCAGGACCGGCCTCAGGGCAGCGCCGCCAAGCTTCTTGTGGTCCCGGCGGGTGATCTTCTCAACCGGCTCGGTAGGGATCGCCAGGAGAGGACTGGTCCGCTGGGCATCAACGTAAACCCAGCGCGACCTGAAGTTCTCCACCTTCTTCAAGATCTTCATGTCGATGAAGACCTTGCGCATCTCATCATCGATGCGGAAGGAGGCACCTCCGGAGCGGTGGTTTCCCGAGGAGAAAACCTGCAGGCTGTAGAAGGTCCGGAAGAGCGCCACAGATGGCATCACTCCCAGGAAGGCCTTGCAGAGGTACGCGAAGAGAGCAAGGACGAGGATGGAGTTGGGATGAAGGTGGAGAAGACAAATATCATAATGCTCAAGGATGGCATAGAGGAAGTCGGAGAAGGGCGGCACCAACCCGGCGAAGAGCGAGTGGAAGAAGACGGGGATTACCGTGGGGCTGAGGTCGCGCCGTGGGGGCGAGCCTGGCCAGATCTCGGTGGCGCCTCACTCGAAGTGCGCGGAGGCCAACAGGGGGGGGGGCCCTGGCTAGCCTGTTCTCGTTGATGGTGGCCGGCAGCATGGCCGGACTAAGCTCCGCCGTCGCGGGCTTCTTGCCTAGGGCCATGGCGGAGGAGAGATTGGAGGTTGGGGGAGGAGTAACAGAGGAGCTGCTCACGCGAGATGAAGGGCGATATGGGGACGAAGAGCAATGACGTGCCTGCGCCCCGCGTGGGCAGGCTTTATCGCCAAGATGGCGGCTACCGAGGCGTCGTGGGGAGTGGGGGCGACCCAACCCATAAACGCCGCCATGCGTCGCCTCCAGGCCCGGCAGCTCGATGGGCCCCGCGTCGTTTCATCCCTAACAGGCGGAACGTGCGCGCCGTGGGCCCGGGGCCTACCATCGGCCCAGTGGGAACCAGGGTACCACGGCCCGTTTGCCTCTGGCCCAGAAGACGACGCTTGGGCTGGCCCATGAGGGTGGCCCTACCTCAGCCGCTCCTGACGAAGCTGCCTCGCGAGGGGTGAGCTTCGCGAGGCCCCTCGCCACCAGGTCAGGCCCTGCCGGGGCCGCCAAGCACCAAGTTGCCTCGCGACGGCTCCCCTCGCGAGGCCTCCTCACGAAGCAGACCGTACGACGCCATTCGTGGGGCTCCGCGCCCAGCACATGGGTGACGACCCGCTGTCAGGATAAGGACAGTGGGGCGTGACCGAGCCTAGCTTCCGTTCTGGTGATAAGGGAGCAACGGCGTCTGCCTCCCCCAAAGCAAGTCCCAAAGTGTTTCCTCTTTGGTGATAGAAGATCAGGACGGATCGGCGTGCCAGGACAAAGGTCATCGCCAAGCCCACCAGCGCGTCACAAAGACTACTTTATCAGGCGGAGACCGCCTTTAGTCAGGATAGACCTGCGCGCCTGTCCTCCTTTGAAATTGCCACCCTGTGGCCACCCTTTCCCGATGATATTTTTGGGGAAGAGGACCAAGGCACTACAAAGGGGCAGGGTCACCTCCATGTGAGGGGATCGACTCATTTTTCCCCCACACCTCGTGTACCTTGAGCCACAAGCTCTCCATTACATAGCAATCCAACACAGGCAGGAGTAGGGTATTACGCCGCACGGTGGCCCGAACCTGGGTAGCTCGTGCATCCCCTTTGTGTCCGTTGAGAGCCAGTGAGCCCGTCGTGATCCCGCCGTAGTGGCCGTCGTGTCGTAGGTGGCCAAGCAAAGTCCCCCAGAGTTCGAATCCTAAGTTCTTGGAGAAGTTTCTTGGATGCAGATCCTAGACTCCAACAATGATCATTACCATGAATCCATCATAATTATTTGCTTTTCTATCAATTGCCCAACAGTAATTTGTTTACCCATCGTATGATACGTGTTCGAGAGAGAAGCCTCTAGTGAAAATTATGGCCCTCGGGTCTACTTTATCATATATTAAAAACCCAAAAATACCTTGCTACAATTTATTTATTTTTATTTTATTTAGTATTTTAGCTTATCTATTTATCACTATCAGCATTAATCCTTGCAAACAACCGCTAAGAGGATTGATAACCCTCTTATTTGCATTGGGTGCAAGTGTTTGCTTTTGTGTGTGCAGGTGTTGCTTACGTGATTTTGCTTGGTTCTCCTACTGGATTGATAACCTTGGTTCTTAACTGAGGGAAATACTTATCTCTCCTATACTTCATCATGCTCTTCTATTCGGGGAAATACCAGCGCAGTCTACAAGTAGCAGTGAGGTGCTTGACAAACAGTGGTCTCACCATCATTGATTTGATGGCAACATCAATCGCCTGACAAGTCCAACCTCTTCGACAATGCATGCATCCATTATGGAGGTACAACGGTACCAATGATGCTACCCGATCAATTCGGGGAGAGTTTGACAACCAAGCGGCATTCGAAGCCGCCCTAGCCGGCATATACAAAGGGGAGTCATCGGCCTTCGCCAAGTAGAAGTTCATGGATGGCTTTTCCTACCAGAGACCCGTCGAAGCGGTAAGGGCTTTCCAAAATACCTCGTCTATCCGAGCATTGCCTTTATACTATTGACCAGCTTTTTAACATATCTGAAAAGAGGTGGAAGAGTTGGGTGGAGACACTGAGCTGCCCAGCGCCAGAGCCGGGGACATATTCCCGTGACGATGATCCCGGCTTTCATGAGGACGAAGAGCTATCCATCCTGTTTTTGGAGGGAGTCTTCTATCTAGAGAGCCTCGACGGTTCCAAGGTCGCCGTCACGCCTGACGTGCCAGGGACCCTGCCGTCTACTACGGTAAGGTCTCCTCCGCGCTCTCAAAAGAGATCTTCAACCCGCCAAGCCCCGAGCATCCTGACTTCCTTTCCTAAGGGTCACCGCTCTAAGCGCAAGCGGACTGAACTGGCCCCACAAGCGGGCCAACCGGCGGGCGCCCGAGGTGGCGCTCCGCAGCTGAGCACCACAAAGGTCAAACGCGTTGCTCCACCCCCGATAGGTAAGCTCTGTTTGCCGTCATTTTCTTAATTGGCATTTGTGTGTTCATCGCTTGAGCTCTGATGTAGGCAACAAGCTCATGTGCCACCGCCCGAGGGGATAAACACCGTGGGCGTTTCAGAGCCAAGGACTACCACCGAGACGGGGTCTACACTGGGGCATGCTCCCGAAGTACCTCAACCGGAAACTTCAGATGCTTGTTCTGCCACTCTGTCCGAGATTGACAGTGCCATGAATCATAGGCAAAGAAAAACGTCCTTAAGGAATCCCGTCTTCTCTAACCAAGAATTCACCGCGCTCAGCTCGGTGGATGCTTACCTTGGTGCAGCCCGATCCACCTGTGAGAAAATGGTTCAAATTTTGTCCCAGGGTTTGTAGGTAAAAATTCCTCTGTCACTCTGATTACTTTATCTGTATATAAACTTTCTCCGAGATGAATCAATCATCATCCTTTTGCATTATCATGGAAAATTTTCTGAAAACTTTTAAAGAGGTAGGTATCTGCCATGTATGGCAGTAGCCCCCAAGCCACTTACCGGATGAAAATCCGACGAGTGGATTGTAGTAATATGATCCAGCGCAAAACCCAGTAGCCCTCGAGCCTTGATGTGGACATGGGTGGCCGCATTAAGGGTCGAATGTAAATCCTGACATTTTTGTTGGGCAAGCCACTCGTAAGGAAAACAAGAGTCTTTCTGAGGTGCTATCACAGACCAAGGAGAAGCTAAACGTCGCGCAAGCTGAAGTGGAGCACATTAAGGAGTTCACCAGAGAAGCACATGGTATGCATGGCTTGGTATATTAGTTCCCCGAAGCTTAAGATCTCTAATGGGAGTTGTGTTCTTAGCTGCGGACACCATTGGTCAACTGGAGAGGGACCTGAAGCAGGCTCGGAAGGACTTGCTGTATGCCAAATCGCAAGAACAGGTTGGCCATCGTGTGCTAACCAAAAAAGTGTATGATAACAACAAGCTCAGCGCGGGGAACGACCAGCAGGCCCGTGAGATAGAGAAGCTCAAAGCTCAACTGGCTACCGTCGAGGTGAAAAGTCAGAAGACAAGTGCAGCTTTATCTGGTAAACATATTAGCCTTTTAAAACACCGATGTACCATGCTGTCGTTCAATCTTCGGGAAATTTGTTTTTTTTGTGTAGTGCTCTTGACCGGACGGCTGCAAGAAACCGCCAGTTCCTCATCCGAAGATTCCTTGACGGCGCTCACCGAGATGTATGAAAGATCTCGGAAAGTGATGAAAGTAGTTTTTAAGGCGTTATGGCCCAATGAACCTGTTCTGGAAGGAATGTCCGACCTTGATGATCGCCTCAAAGGAGCTCGGCACCAGATACGGGTGTGGAAAATATCAGCTTGTCGGGAGGGAGCGCGGGAAGCGTGGGCTATGATAAAAACCCGCTTTACTGGCGAAGATATCAACCACCTTGCTGAGGTGGGCCTTGTAGGAGCTGATGGGAAGGAAGTGCCAATACACCTAGTGTATGAAAATGTAATGCCAGCCGCTCGTCTCTCTCAGGAAGACTATGCCCTTGAGTCTTTGATAGATGGGCTGGATGAAATGTAGAAAAATTTGTATGTGGTGATTGTATGTACCGAAGTACTTTACATCACTTGGCTCGTATCTGCTATTCAAGCGTTGTTAACCGGCCATCGGCTTCTGCCTCCTCGTCTAGTGGTTCAGGAGTGTTTCCTACTACCAGCCGAAATATAGGGCTAGGCTCTTCGGGGAACAAGGCAATCCGGCCATGTGGTTCAAAAAACAATAGTGAAGCAGAGAGTTATGTTATATTACTCTTTAACGTAAGAAACATCTACTGAGAAAAATAGTTATTCTAGCAGTTCCTTTTCTCAGGTCATCATGTTAACCATGTTCGTTCGAGGACGTATGACCTCGAGGGAAAGCCCTTGGTCGGGGTTTTGAAAAACCGGATAGTTTTACTTCCATCATGGCCGACCGATTATTTTCTTAAGAACACTAGCTTTAGGCTTTACCCGTCTGAGGTACTAACCCGGATAACCTAGAAGTAACAATCACAGCGGTGCCCCCTTTACTCCTTAGCCGAACAATCAAGAACATAAGGGGTAAACACAGGGGCCAGGCAACCCATTGTGCCCAAATCTTAAGTAAAATTGATGCATATTTCGGCTTAAAATGATTATTTATTGGAAGGTAATATACACAGAGATAACACAAGTGTTCGACGCCCCCACTGGCTATATTGACTAAAGTCGGAGTGGCATGTATCCAAAGTATCTAAATGCACTTTCGGCTCAACCGAACAGTTATACCAGGAATTTAAGGTTTTAAGAACCTGATCAGGAAGGTGTCGGAGAAGCGACAGTTGCGCGATGCTAAAAAATGAACCATAGCTAAATGTGTGGTGCAGAAAATGAGGGGATGGTCCGGCTAACCATAGAAGCCCCAAAGTAGTGCAGCATTCCAAGGATTTGGCTCGAGTCTGTTGTCTTCGGGGTCCCGAATGCGGTACGCACCTCTGATGAGTACTTGGTCGATAATGAATAGTCCATCACATTTAGGTGATAGTTTATGCTTTTGCTTTTCGTGGTGGAGCCGCATGACCAGATCTTCGACATTGAATTCCTTCGATTGGACCTCCCTACTTTGATAGCACCTTGCCTGCTGCTGATAGAACATGGAACGTGCACGAGCTACATCGCGCTCCTCCTCCAAGGCGTCTAGGGCGTCCTGCCGACCAAGCTCGGCTTACCGCTCCTCGTACATGCATAGCAAGGTGCGTCATGGATAAGATCACAAGGAAGAACAACCTCTGCACCGTAAACCATGAAGAATGGTGTGTAGCCTGTGGATCGATTGGGTGTGGTGCACAATCCCCATAGTACAGAATCTAGTTCCTCTACCCATTGACAGATCGCCTCTTTAATAGATCGTACCATTCTTGGCTTAATGCCACTAAGGATTATACCGTTGGCGCATTCAACCTGTCCATTGGACTGGGGGCGATATACGGATGCGTAATTGAGCTTCATGCCCATCTTGGCGCACCAAACTTTTACTTCCTTGGCAGTGAAATTGGTTCCATTATCTGTTATTATGCTATGGGGGGCGTCGTAACGGTGTAACACTCCAGAAATGAATTCAATAACCAGTTTTGCTCTGGCCGAGGTTACTAGTTTCGCCTCAATCCACTTGGTGAACTTATCTACCATAATGAGTAGATATTTGTTCTTCTTTGACCCTCCTCGAAGTGGGCCAACCATGTCCAGCCCCCAGACCGCAAAAGGCCAAGTAATCGTGATGGTTCAAAGAGCTGCGGGGGGGCATATGGATTTGTTTAGCGAATACTTGACAGCTAGCGCAGTGCTGCACCAATGCTTTGGCGTCTGCATTGGCGGTCGACCAGTAGAACCCTGCTCGGAATGCCTTGCTGACCAGGGCCCGAGCTGCGGCGTGATGGCCGCTCATGCCGGAGTGTATCTCCATAAGGAGGTCTCTTCCTCCTCGGATATGCATCGTTGGAGGACTCCTGTGGCACTTTGCTTATAGAGCCTATCCTCGTGGACCTTATAGGCCTTGGACGTTCGAATGATTCATCGTGCCTCTACTTGATCCTCGGGAAGCTCTTTGCGGAGTACGTATGCGATGAGGGGCTCCGTCCATGGCGCGATAACTGCCATTATTTCATGAGCCGATGATGTCTCCTAGATGGTCGAGCCCCTCATTATATCCCCGTCTTCCTCTGCCGCCGGGGAGGTGACCCTTCCCGTGTCGGTTGATGACGATGTGTTAGTCCCGTCCTGCCAAGCCACGGATGGTTTGAAAAGCCTCTCCAGGAAGGTATTTTCAGGTACCTTGTCACAGTTAGTGCCCATTCTGGCAAGGACGTCGGCAGCTTGATTACTGTCCCTTGGGATATGATGGAATTCCAGCCCGTCGAATCGAGCTGAGATTTTTAGGACAGTGTTTCGGTATGCTGTCATCTTAGGGTCCTTGGCGTCGAACTCGCCGTTGACTTGGGAGATGGCGAGGTTAGAATCTCCTCGGACCTCAAGGCGCTGGACCCCCATTGAGATCGCTATCCGAAGTCCATGTAGAAGAGCCTCGTATTCGGCTGTGTTGTTGGAGTAGGTGTACGTAATTTGCAGTACATATCGAATGTCGTAGCCTGTTGGTGATGTCAGGACTACTCCAGCCCCTAGTCCTGCCAGCATTTTAGAGCTGTCAAAGTACATGGTCCAGTGTGAGTACGTGCTGTGCTCTCTAGGGAACTCGGTTTCCGTCCATTCTGCCATGAAGTCCACCAATACCTGAGATTTAATAGCTTGGCATGGCTTATATGTTATTTCAAAGGGGAGGAGTTCAATCGCCCACTTTGCAATGCGTCCTATGGCATCCCTATTATTGATTATGTCATTGAGGGGTACTTCAGATGCCACTGTGAATGGGCACTCTTGAAAGTAGTGCCTAAGTTTCTGAGATGCCATAAAGACCGCGTAAGCTATCTTCTGGAAATGAGGATACCACGTTTTACACGGGGTAAGTACTTCGGAAACGTAGTAGACAGGCCTTTGAACATAGAGTTTATGGCCCTCCATATCGCGCTCGACGACGAGGATGGCACTAACTACTTGGTTGGTGGCCGAAATGTATAGCAGCATCGGCTCACTTACCCTAGGAGCTACCAGTATAGGGTTGGTGGCAAGGAGGGTTTTAATTTCCTCTAAAGAGGCTCCAGCTTTAGAGGGGTAGAGCCTTTTCCCTAAGCCGCGAAATGAATCGGCTCAGTGCAGCTACACAACCCGCCAATTTTTGGACGTGTTTGAGTTCGGTAGGAATTTCCAGCCGAGCTAGTGCTCAGATTTTGCCAGGATTAGCCTCTATTCCTCTATTGAAAATGATAAATCCGAGCAGTTTGCCTGCGGGTACCCCGAAAACACACTTCTCCGGATTGAGCTTGATATGATATGCTCGGAGGTTCAAAAATGTTTCCCGGAGGTCGTCTACTAACTGGTGGATGTTTTTGGTTTTAACAGCAACGTCGTTCACGTAGGCCTCCACAGTTTTCCCAATTTGCTTCTCTAGGCATGTTTGAATCATGCGTTGGTAAGTTGCACCTCAATTTTTATGTACGAAGGGCATTGTGTTGAAACAGAAAGGCCCATAAGGAGTGATGAATGCCGTAGCTGGCTCGTCTGATTCCTTCGTAGATGAGGTTTAGACTGCTGCCGCCGTCCATTAGAACCTTGCGGAGTCTGCACCCGCCCATGATGGGGTCAAGGACCAGAGCGGCCGGACATCGGCTTAAGCCATACCTCGGCCTGTCCTGTTGTTCGAAAGTGATTGGCATGTCTAACCACGCATCCGTGCTCACAACCTGGTAGACCTAGCCTAGCTACCGTAGTGTTCTTTTCCTCTGGCCTTTTGTCGTGTAGGTTTCTTAGATCATTAGGACCTCGGCTTCATCCAAAAACGCCGGGTGTTTATGGCTCTGCCTGTTTGCTAGGAGGGCCTCGCCTCTCTTAGGCACCTGTTGAACCACCCAACAGTCTCGAAGGCTGTGATTTGGGTCGGTGTTTAATAGGACAGAGTGGATTGGGCCTGGCTTGTCCAGTAGATTATCGAGGGCCATTTTAGTTCTTGCGATGGGCTTCTTTCTTTTCCGTGATGGCTCGATCAGCGCGGGGCGACGGAGATTATCCTGCTGGCGCGTTTGCTTGTCACGTTTTGATCTTTGGACGTAGGTCAAGACCGCTTGCTCCTTTTGGGCTAGGCAGGCGTCCTCGATGGCACAAAATTTTGACACCAAATCCGATAACTTGGCGAAAGTCTATACGCGACGTCGGGCGAGGGCGTTTAAGACACCTTCATCTTCATAGTTAAACTGAAAGGTTGATAGGATATTTGAATCGCAACAGTCTGGTATCTTGTTCTTGACGAACAGGAATCTAGCCCAGAATTGTCGCACTGTTACGTCAGACTTCTGTTTAATGTAGATTAGATCCCAAACATCGGAAGGCCCTGAGTTACTCGGCCAGTATTCGATGTGGGGGGTGGGTGGGATAAAAAAATTGATCCCCGTCGCTTGCGAGGTCGAGGCTCCGACGAGTTCATCCCTAGCGGGGGGAGATGACGATGAGCCAGCCGAATTGGTTTTGAGGTTTGAGTCCTCGGCTACTGCCGACAGGCTGACCTTTCGATCGTCCGATCTATGATACTTCGGGGATTGATCCTCTTCCATATAGAGGTCTCTAACCATAGTAGGAGGCAGAGTGCAAAGCTCAGGGGCTGAATCTAGCTTATCATGCCTCGACTCTCGGTGGAGGAGGCATGATCCGCTAACTGGAGATTCGGGCGTATAGATTACGCCATGAAAGTCTTGTTCGTTAACCGAAACCTCCATCGATCTTTTCTTTGATCGCACAGCGAGGCTCTCAATGAAAGCACCAGTGTCGGTACTAAAATCGGCAGACCTCAGGTAGGGGGCTCTGAGCCATAGATCTCGGATCGATGGGTAACAGGAGACGAAGGGGGACAATATTTACCCAGGTTCGGGCCCTCTCGATGGGGTAAAACCCTATGTCCTGCTTTGATTGTATTGATGGTGAAGTATCGAGTACAGGCTTGATTTACCACGAGATCGTATGTTGTGTTCTACCCTAAGGTGAGTAATGATAATATAATAGCGCAAAACAATCAAAAGTACCTAAGATTGTTTTGGCAATGATAATCCAGTCAATTCTTGGATTTGACAGGTCAAAGATTATGACAAATGGGCCCGACAGTTGCTGACGTGGTTGCTTCCATGTGGGCTCGCCTTAGGTTTTATCGCCGACGGTGCCTGTCAATAATAAGTAGGGTCTCAGTTTTGACTGGTCAACGCTGCTGACATATGGGCCCAGAAGATGCTGATGTGGCTGCTTACATGTGGGACCAAGCATAATTTTTTCTGTGACGATGATCGTCACCAACAGTTACGATGTTGTCGTTTGACTAGACAACAATTCTGACATGTGGGCCAGATCAACCAGGTACATCGACTACAATATAAAAATTTCCTACACGCAGATCAACCAGGAACCTGCTATGGGAGATGGATCACGGATCATTAGCACTAGACGTGCAGTGCCATGCAGCGGAAGTAGAGTTGGGGCAGCGCGTCACCGGAGTCGTCCCCTCCTCGTCGATCTCTCACGTAGCTGATCGGATCCCATGAATAGGTTCGTCGCAGTGCACCGCCTCTAATGGTATCCGCGCGTGTAGGAGGAACACCGTGTGGTGGACTTCGAGGTCCGATCGCACAGGCGGAGGCGAGTGGAGGTGGCTAGTTCCAACACATGCAAAGCCCTAACGACAGACGCCGTAGCGATCAACTGAATACGTGTGTCGCGCCTCCACTATATATAGGCGTCCATCATGGGCTCAACACATGGGCCCCGCATGAATCCTAAAGCCCAAAGTATGTTCGGCCTAGATCCGAGTCTAAGTAGGATCACATCCGACTCGCGAAGTCGGATCCGGCCTCATAGGTTCCTTCCCTTAAGCGGGCGACCCCTTAAATTCTCGTCCACTTGGTCGCGAGTCGGATCACATTTGGCTCGGCCAGTCGGTAGTGAACTCTAGCAAAGTGTGCCGACTCCAAGTGTCCTATGAAGCCGGTTCGACAAACCTGTACAACGTGTCACACTTCCGTTCCTTTTGCCTCACAATATATGTTGCCGTGCTCAAGGTGAATCGGTCATCCTTATTGTAGCCCGGCCTCTTTATATATCGTTCCACTCATACCGACCTCAAACCGGATTATCTCATAATCCTTGTCGCATGGCTATGCTTATCCACGTTAGATCACACGAGGGGCCGAGAGTATATCTCTCCTGGTCGGAGGGACAAATCCCATCTTGCTCGACCATGTCTCGCAGCATGAGTCTGAAAAAGCCCGAAACCTACCTTTATAACTACCTAGTCACAGAGTAGCGTTTGGTCGGCCCAAAGAAGGTCGGTTACCATCCCGATTCCATGCGCCAGCTCAGGTCTTCGGACACAGAAAGTATGTTGTACTAGAGACTAACAGATGACCACATATCGCTGCGTCTCATGTTGGGTCTGCCCGACTTGGACCTTATCTGGACTTGGATCCGACTACATCGAATCCGACCAAATCTTTCCGAGTCCATATAATCCGCTAGCATCCAACGCTACACGGTCAGTAAGATGGGACCATCCACCTTGTCATATGCTAGTCTAGTCGGTTGCGCATCCACACAGCCCTTTCGACTAGGGACCATTTAGGACAGTCATCATACAATGCATAGTCTCACAAAAAAGTCATGTACTTGTTGATACACATCATTGATAATGTCCAAGGAGTATACTTATTCATAAACACATATAGGGAATATCATCATACATTATTGCCTCTAGGGCATATCTCGAACACATACGTTGGTGACGGCGTGCAAACCCGTCACAGTTTGTAGGCGCGGTCAATTCGTTTTATATGGCAATTGGGTGTATTTGACACAAAATCAAATTTTTATAATTTTAATATGAATTTGTGCAAAATTTGAATTTGAATGCAAATTCAGCTCTCTCTACTATTATTAAACCTCAAACTTGACAACTGTCAAACAGAATGAGACATTACAACAACCAACCATGGGAGAGAGTCACAGTATAAAATTAGACACATGACTCAGTTTCTTGACCATCAGACAATGCACCAGTATGATGGTTGTGTTTCTTTAGATGTGCTCATGGGATCCTGGCAATGCAATCCTGGCAATGAACTTTAGCACTCCATCAAGATCATCAAGCCTCTTTTCGAGAGCCAAAGTTTTCTCTTCCTTTGCATTCCTGACGATTTTAGTTTCTTCCTGCTGCTCTACAAGAGAAGTGTTGATAGATTCAAGATGGTTATGCAGATCTAATAGGGCCAATTTCAGACCTTCAAGTTTAGCATGTTGCTCTGGCAGGGCCTTCTTGATACCTTCAAGTAGTTTTTGCTGCTCTGCAAGGATAATCTTCATAGATTCTTGGTCATGCTGTGCATCTGGCACGAGATGCTTCACAGCTTCACGTTCTTGTTGCTTCTCTACTAGGGCCTTCTTCACAGCTTGAAGTTCTAGCTGCTACCATGTCAGGGCCTACTTTATAGCATCTAGTTTGTCATGCTGGTTTGCCATGGTGATGGCTTCTCGTTCTTCCTGCTACACTGCCAGGGCATTGATGACTGCTTCAGATTGTTGTTTCTGGGCCCCAAGAATTATAGTAAGGTCATCATTTGAGAAACATAACATTCCCTACAGAGAAAACATAATCCTGTTACAACATATAGAAGAATTCCAAATTGTAGATGCATCTACCGCAGTATACAATTGTAGGGAGAACAAAGACATCTTACTATTTAAGGAAGTGTTTACAGAAGAGAGTTCACCTACTCACCGGTTGAACCCGCTTTCTCTTTGATGTGCTTATGCTTGGGAGTACAGCTGAAGTAAGAGACACGAGTTTTTTGTACTCTTCATGTACCATACGTATACCATTAGTCACTACTTCAAGTTGATGACGATAAAATTCCTGCCATAATGTAGATGAAGACAATAGATTGCAGGCTACAATTTACATTACATATGCATGTGAGAATGTCAGAGAAAGTAAACATATTCTAACCATAGATGAAGAGTTTGCAATAACACAGTCCTCTACAGCTTTAGTTGTTGCCAGATCTGCGTCTTTTTGTTCTCTTCCAGTGTCACATTCTATTTGGTCTTCTTGATGGTGTGGACAACTATGTGAAGGAACACGAGCTCTGATATCTGACAAAGTAGAGAAATCTGTGAGACGACTGAAATACCAAGCTACTGAATTGAAAAACTCTTCATGTTGTTGACAGTAGGTACACTAGGAGATGACGACAATTTTAAATATTGGTGCCATAATGAATAAACATGTGTGTACTTACACTAAGATCAAGGAAATGAACTAGTAATATGAACCCTAGATAGATTGAACCGCAGATTTAACCCGAATAAGAACCCTAAATTTTGATCTTGTAAAAACAACAACAACTTTCATGCCATTTTTCACATAAAAGTAAGTAGATGTGCATGCCGATTAGGACTGAGATAATGGGGTAGACATACCATGAGAGCGAATGGGCCCGAGCGGAATGTCGTCGGTCGGCTTCACCTCCATGGTGACCGAACAATTTGTGGCGGCAGAGCGAGAACCACCGATCGGGAGGAGAGAAGATCTATAGGAGAAGAGAGAGAGAGAGATAGGAGGCGACGTCTCGTTTCTTTGAAGGGGATGTGGCTGCTGTTGAAATAAGAGGCATAATTTGGGGAGGTTTGGGGTTAGTTTTGTAGGGCATTCGAAGACAAGGAAACATGCACGTACATGTTCTAAGATCCAGCAACTGAACTAGTAATCGATATATTGTGAACATGGATTAGTTGAGAACAAAAGCATCTTGAAAGAACATACCGACTCAATCAGAGAAAGATATACTCAATGATTACATAAACAAGTTGCTGACCAATGAACCCTAGCTAGAATGACATGTAATGTTAACCCGAATAAGAACCCTAAGTTTTTGTTCTAATAATAAAAAACAACACCACAAAAGAGAACTCATCGATTACAATGAGATCTTGCAGTAGTTTTACCATCAGAGCGGACGGGGCCGAGCCAAACACCGTTCGTCATGAGCGCCTCCTTGACCGAACGATTTGTGGCCACAGGTAGTGAGAACCACCGGCGGTGAGGAGGATGGATCTGCAGGTGAAGAGACAGAGAGAGAGAGAGAAAGAGAGAGAGAGAGAGAGAGAGAGGAAGAGAGAGGTATAGGAGGAGATGACTCGTTTTATTGGAAGGGGGTGTGGTTGCTATGGAAATAAGATGCAGTATTTGGGGTGGTTGGGGTTAGGTGGGCGGGGCGTTCAAAAGCAAGTGGAGGGAAGGGAAAAATTCAGGGAACGCTTAGTGGTAGGCAAGGATAAATTTGAGCTTTATTCAATTCTAGTGTTTTCCCTTTATATTATAATAACAACTTTTTGTAAACTATTCCAGATAAACTTTGAGCACTTTCACAAATAGTCATGACCACTTTCATATGAAAAAAAGAAAAAACACTTCATCTGATAGCATGTTCCTGGCATATATGTTTGGTTCTACTTTGCTTATAATGTGTTTATGTAGTACCATGTTCCTTGCATATTTAAGGTGAGACCAATAGGTTTGCAATGCACGATCATTTTGTTCGTCCATGTAACTTGAAGAAAGCATGTTCATCATGTGAAGTGTCATGACTGTTTACAAATTCAAGTTCGCGGTGCCGGCTATCACGTCATACTTTGAGATCCTACTTTGCATGCGGCAAGGTCACCATCAAAAGGATTTGAGAGAGTATGAATCATTATGATGCATACCACACAGTGGAGAGGATTTGAAAAAATAATTCATTGTGCATGTCACATTAGGGAGTTTCAACTTGCAAAAAAGCTTAGGTTATGCATGTTGTCATATATTGGCCATAGTTGATTATTGTTCAAAAAACTATCTGCATTTCACATTTTTTTTGCTACTATAATTTTGACGGCTAAATGTGTTCATGTGGTACCATGTTCCTCGCATATTTAAGGTGAGCCCAAGAGGTTTGCAATGCACAATCATTTTGTTCGTGTGTGTAACTTGAAGAAAGCACATTTATCATGTGAAGGGTCATGACTGGGTACAAATTCAAGTTCGCGGTGCCGGTTGTCACGTCGTACTTTGAGATCCTACTTTGCATGCGAAAAGGTGCCGCCATAGGTGATTGTTCAAAAAACTATCTGCATTTGACATTTTTTTGCTTCTGTACTTTTGATGGCTAAATGTTCATGTGTTAGGATGTTCATCGCATATGCAAGGTGAGCCCAATAGGTTTGCAATGCACAAATTTTGCTACTACAAGTATCTTGAAGAAAGCACGTGGATCATGTGAAGTGTAATGTGTGTTTACAAATTAAAGTACACGGTGCCGGTTGTCACGTCATAATTTGAGATATCCGTTAAAAAACAAGTGAAACGTGCCATATCAGGACCATGCACACGCATCCACGTTGAGCGTGCAATGTTGCGACGGTACAAATATGTTGCTTAAACAGGCGCCTGATGCCCGTGACTCCTGGAACCGTCAGACGACGTACCAACTGCTTTGGCCGGTTACCTTTTTTGCCGGAAAATAACAATCGCTATCCTTTTACCGCATCCATTTGCCTCTTCTTCCTCGGTCGTTCCTTGCCATCCGCCACGAACCACCACCCCCTCCCTGCAGCCATGGTGACAAGACACTAACAACAAAGACCCACCACATCACTGCCCATGGCCCAACCGTGCTGGAAGTGGTGTACACCAATGAGGCAGAGACTGTGGAGTGAGTCATCACCATGTATGAGCAATGGCCCCAGGAGGAGAAGAATAAGTTCATGGGCCTCGACCTCGAGTACACCCATAGGGGCAGTTACAAACGACAAGGGGTCGCCATCGAGCAACTCGCCATGTGCGAGCATGTCCTCGTGTACCACTACTACAGGTCTAAGCAGTGGGTGACCTTGCAGTGGCCATCATCGACCACTCATCCAAGAACATGAAGAAATCATTCCCAAAGGACCAGCACGACTACTAGGACTGGAAGCCGCTTTCCCCGCCTCACGTCGAGTACGCAGCAAAGGACAAGTACATTAGCTTCGAGTTGTACCATAGGATCCTAATCATTAAGGATGGGCTATGTCACCTTCTCCAACCACCATCTAGGGAATGGCTCCGCCCCTGTAAGAAGACAGGCGAGGGATCTTTGAGCGGCTAGAAGCGCTGGAAGGGAAACTACGGGTGGTGAATTGCTAGGACTTGGATGCCTAGATTCAACTAGTATGTTAATTTAGATTGAGCGAACATATGTTCGAACTATGATTGTAGTAGTTCAAAGATGTCGTATGTATTGCATTACTTATTTACGTAGAACAAAGTGGTGAGGCGATGTACAAATGCATGGTGCTTATATGTACAAATATGTGCTTGTATCCTTGTTAACTTTCTGTAAATGCTTTTTATGAATAATGTGAACACTTTCAGAAATATTTGTAAGGACTTTTAGAAACAATGTGAGGGATTTCAGAAAATTCATGATTGGCTTTTGGAAACAGTTTAACGATTTCAGAAATTTGGGTATTCGCTTTCGGAAATAGTGCGATCACTTTTTGAAACATGAAAAGTAGATCGATCATTGTTAGTCAGAATTATAAATGGAGACTCTTTGCATGCACCGACCACATGGTATACATGTTTGGAATGGAAAAACATTTAATTTGTAAACATAAACATTTGCAATGTACAATTTTCTGTATTTTTCTAGTTCTGTTGCGATACTAAACGAGTGTTGAACACAAGTATGTTGTAGTTATATTTCAAAAGTATAGCAAAAAATAAAAATAAAATGGAAGCAATGTACGGTCACGTCTTCGTGTGGCTCATCGTTTTCCTCGAAGTAATGGAGCGCCGTATGATCTTAACAACACGGCGCGCGCTTGGTGTGGTTGGGAAAACAGAACTGTTTCGGTAACCTCCTCGTCTCCAACCACGATTTAGGCAGTTGCCAAATCCTCTCTCCAATAGAACCAACCCATCATCTTCCGCATTCAACTCTCTCTCTCCCACTCAACCTCTCTCGCTTCCTATCGCTAGCATCCAGGCCTCACTCTTGATCTTTCGGCCACGTTGGCGGCGACAGGACGGTGTTGTAGGGCTTGCTAGCCTCATTCATGAAGGAACACTGTGTCCCAATCCATGGCAGCGACAGCATCCACTATGTGTACACCAACGACAACAGCGTTGTCCATCGCTGGATAGCACAGGCCGAGGCATTTTTGGAAGTCTTTCGAGTAGTGTTCGTCAGCATAGACGTTGAATACACTCGCTCGCCGACGACAGGACAGAAGGCAGCCCTCATCCAGATCTCATATGGCACCAATTGTCTCCTTTACTAGGTATGCCAGTCTCAAGGGGTGAGCACATCTCTTTGCCAGTTTCTCGTCAAGGACATATACACAATCGTTGGTGTTTGCATCAAGGGCGACATAGACATGCTACGGCCCTGGGACATCAAGGTCAGAAACTACAAGGACATCTAGGTCGAATGGGTTGACCCGGACGGAACCAAGGCTTTTGATTCGCTCGCGGACATCGCCGGATTGCCCAATGATAACTACTACCTCACTAAGAGAATGGTTTCAATAAGGCCCCTCACCAATGCTGGGCTGAGAAACTGTGCGACGAGCAGATCGAGTATGCATATGCATGCTACGCCGTATGGAGTCAGATCTATCTCATCTAGTAGGGTCTGCTAGAAGCAAAAGATAGACAAGTGATGAAGACCATTCATGCAAGCATCAAGAAGACAGAGAAGAAACTCAAACTCGAGAAGGCATGGTGTCGAAACAAATTTGGATAGATCAGTATATGTATTATGTATTTTAATTTATGCTGAAGTTGTGTGTTTCATTGTTCTGAACATGTGTGTTATGTACCTCTTAAGTTAATGTGGTTTAGATGTGTTAACTAAAGTTTCAAATGTTCAAGGTGATTCTTACATGTTTGACCACATGTTTAAGGTGAATCTTAGAGGTTTGACCACATGTTCAAGTTGAATCTAAGAGGTTTGTGATGCAAAAAAATTAAATTTTCTGCATGTCATTGTCATGTGTGTGTACAAATGGATGATATAACTTCAAAATGTTATCAACAAAATAGCATGTCAACTTATTACATACAATTATTTGAGTGATGTAAATGAATGGCTAGTGACTTCGAAATCGAAACGCCCCCTGTCGTCGCCCCGCGTGCGACCGAGGGGCAACCCGCACCGCCGTTGGCCCTAGGCCCCCTATCCGTCCCCCTCCCTCCTCGCCGTCGCCAGATCTCGCCGGCGGGGAAAGCACTGTCGGCGTGGGCAGCGGCGGGGCCTCCTCTCTCCTCCGCATGGTGGTGGTCAGCGCGGGACGACTTTGTCGGGCGGAGGCGCCATGCTGCGTGGGGCATGGCGGCACTACAGCAGTTGCTGCATTGGATGGAGGGCTGCGGCGACTCCGGTGGTGCGTGCCTGGTGATGGCGGAGGTGCGGCTGGCCAGCTAGCTCCGAAGTGCATGGATCTCGGGCCTCCTACCCCCCCCCCCCCATGCCCTGTGGTACGCCGCCGGCTGTGGGGTAGGCGTCCTCGCGTCCCTGCAGGGCGCGGCGGCTGGCGTCAGTGCGGTGGCTACCTCATCCCAGCCCAGGGGGGCTGGCCAGGACCTGCCAGATCTAGCCCCGTAGGTGGTCGTGCCGATCTGAGGTCTTGGGACCATGGCTGTGGGTTGTGGTTGATAGAGGCAGCGAGAGGAGCAGTGCGGGGTTGTCCAGGGCAGAAAGATGCTTCCTTTCGTCTCGTTTCTCTGGTGGGCGGTGACCAAGGGCTGGGCAGGGGTTGGGAGCTGCGTGATCTGGGATGCCAGGGCAACGGCCCTAGAAGGTCGACTACGCGCATCGGCTCTCCGGCGAGCAGCGTTGCGGTGGTGGTGGCATTTCTCCTTGCTGTGTGGGCAACAAGGAGCGAGGCGGTAGGGATCCTGGCGGTGGTGGTGCTCCAGCAATGGCATCTCCAAGATCGTGGTGTGGAGGCTTGGTTTGGTGGCGGCGAACTTGGAACCTAGTACCTCCGTGTGGCGCGGGAGAGTCTTCAAGCGACAGCTTTGCGCTCCGGCGCCAACGGTGGCGATGCTTGTGGGTGTCGTGTCCCTTTTGGGAGTGTCATTCTGGTCTCTCTCCCGCGTCAAGGCTCTGGGTGAAAACCCTTGATCGTCTCTTAGATCGCGACGGTGGTGGTGCATTGCGTCGTCACCCTCTTGAGGGCGTCGTCATGGAGCCCTTCGGTTGCGTTTCTTCGACATCGGCGGGCGAGCTTGGATCCTATCTCGAAGCTACTGCGGCTCTGGCTTGGAGTGGTCCTAACGACTCCCTATCTTTTACAAGCGACGTCGAGGGCATCACTCTCGGTTCTCATTATCTGTAGGCAAGATTGGCGCTCCACGGCCCGAAGCGAGAGGGCAGTGGGTCCTCTCCGGCGACAACTTAGTGTGTGTGTTGCATCGACGTCCGATGGTTTCTCATGGAGGCGCAGTCTTTCTTCTAGTCAATAGTCTCAGGTGTGCCGTGATGGAGTGTGGGCACTCGTGTAACCTTGTTTTATATTTGATCTGCTTTGTAAGGGGTCCCCCCCATCACTTTGTATTGGTTTGGGCATGTTGCTTTATATATAAAGCGGGGCGAAAGCCTTTTTCGGTAATGAATGGCTAGTCCATCTACAACGTCTATCACCGTAATTGAGCATTAGAATCAAATGTAATGCAACCATAATGTGAACATTCTAAATTGGTGTAAAAATATGCAATTCGTAGAGTGGTCTTACTATGGGCACAATAGTGAGGTAGAAAAGTTTCGCAACCAATGGCAAGTGTTTTGTTGACATGTGTTTTTCACAAGGTTTGATTGACCACGTTGTGTGTGTCATGCATGATTCAAATGCAGAGGTTTGCGATGGACAAATCTTTTCAGTGTCATGTCACATGGACAATAATGGACATGGATCATTGTTGATCACAAGTTTATGAACCACACATTTGAATGTACCAAGTGATGGTCTCGACTAGTTCTCATGCTACTAACACCTCTTATGTACGATCATTATGAAGCAGTGCACCAAAATTGCTTGAAAATTCATATATGTGTCCTTGGGTGCATGTTTATGCCCCAAGAAAGAAATGGGAAGGAATTTCAAACATCTCAGCGTCATTGGTCGCCCGCAAACATTCGGAATCTTGATTTTTAAATTCTAGGAAATCCAAAACTTACGTCAAATTCATGAAACTGGGCATGGTGTCATGATATGGCACAAATAGGCTGTGGTGTTTTTTTGTCCAATTTGAGACAAGCTGATTAGGGTAAGTTGCACATATTTTTTTTGAACCGGGCTAATCCCCTTTCCATTACCAAGATAACGGAAATACAACCAAGTTCAGCAAGGTCCAAAGTAAAAGAAGGGAAAGGGAAAAAAGCGAGTTCAAAGCAGTCCCGGGGAAACCCACTGCGATCGCTCGACTCGAAACGACCACCATGGGGCAAAAACCCTGGACCACCCATCACACGCAGACTACTCAACTATCCAGCACCGAAAAAAGTCAGCCATAAGTTCTAGATAGCCCATAGAAGGGCAGAAACCGCGACGCAGCGCAAATGAAGCAAAATGCAGAGACAAGAAACTAAGCTTCACTGTTGGACACCGTCGGAGTAAGCCGTCGCGCAGAGTCTCATCATGCTTCTAGCGTTCTCCTTCAGCAGATCCGCGCCTCGCTCCAGGTCCGTTCGATCCACACCTTTCAGGAGCCCTACCCAGTAAGACAAATGAACGCTAGCTGCAAAGACAATCTCAAAAGGAGATGCAAGTTTCTTGAATTCGAAAGTAGCTCGACTTCTGCAATTCCATATTGCCCAGCACACTGCTGCCAATCCGATAGTGTAAAAGCGCTCCCCTTCAGGGAAGAAAGCATAGCACCAGGAATAGAATTGGCACAAATTGTTAGGGCATAGGTCTGTTCCAAACACCGACCCCACCGTGCGCCACGCAATCCTGGCAACTGGGCATAAGAAGAACAGATGTAAATAGGTTTCTCTACACGGGCAGAAGGAACATCGAGGGTTGCCAACCAAGTTCCTTCTTTTCATCACATCTCTAGTAAGCACCGCGTCCTGAAACAGCTTCCACAAAAAAAATTGGATTTTCACTGGAATTCGAGCCTTCCAGATCCATCTGTAATCACATCCAGCAATATTACGTTCCATTTAGGAATACATCGATTTCGTTGTATATACACCCTTAGGTCCAAAAGACCACTCAATTTTGTCCTTACCATCGGACAGATGGAGGTCCTCAATATTTTTTTTTGACTTCCTCAAGTTGCAAGGTCAGGGGTCCACTCAACCTGCGCCTAAATGCAAGCCCCAGCTACCTACTCTGGAACTGGGCTATAGTGTCATCTTGAAAGTTAGCTATGCTGAATAGCTCCGGATAAGTAACTTTTAAAGGTGGCTGCATGGCAATGGGATCATGCCAAATTCTAGCCACATCTCCTGATCTGATGATCACATTTCTACCTGCCATGTAATAATCTTTAATCTTAATAAGGGTCTTCCAAACTGGGGAATCATTAAATTTCTGTTTGACACAAGCCACAGAACTCCTTTTAAGGTATTTAGCTCTAACTATGTCCTGCCATAACCCCACTCCATTATCCAGCTTCCACCACCATTTTGACAACAGAGCAATATTCTGCTTGTGTAAGTCCTTAACACCCAAACCCCCTTTTTTCTTGGACCTACACACACGGGTCCACTTGACAAGATGATATCTCCTCTTGTTTTTTCCCCCACACCAGAAAAACTTTCGGCGATATTTATCCAACCTTTCAATGAAGGTTTTGGATAAAAGAAACATTGACATATAGTAGTATGCAATGCTAGACAACGAGGAATTAAGAAGGGTCAGCCTCCCTCCAGAGGATGCCGAGCTGCCAATCCAGGCATCACAGCTCTTAAGATATCTAATTGCAACAAACTCCCAGTCAGCATTCCTTAGAGATGAGTAACTGCCCGGCACCCCCAGATATTTCATGGGAAAATGCCCAATTTGACATCCAAACAGGTATGCATATTTTTGTAGGGTGGAGTCATCTCCTCCCACACAGAGGACCTCACTTTTTGCAAAATTAATCTTAAGACTAGACATAAGCTCGAAGATGTAAAGGAGCAGTTTAAGATTGATGGCTTTATCCATTAATAGCTAACATAGGCATTTTGGAACAAATTAAGAGTTGTCACGTTACCGCAAACGGTTTCATTATTCAACCCGTGGGCATTAGACCAACTGTTGTGGTTTTGTCACGGCAGATGACCTTGTGAAAGGACTTAGTGATGAGGCCATCGCACGAAGGTGGAAGCTTAACGGGGTTGATTGGAAAACGAGAGACGCGAGTTTACCCAGGTTCGGCCCCTCACGACGGAGGTAAAAGCCTACGTCCTGCTTGATTGTTATTGCTTTGGATCTCGATTACAAGGGTGCGGATTCGCTAATCTAGCTTTCGAGAGATTGCAACTTAGTCTTTTCTGCTCTGCGTGCTCCCCTTTATATAATAGGTCGAGCCCCTAGATTTACACGAGAGTCCGGGACATACTGCTGACCCATATCTTACTCTAATTCTATTCATCTTGTTCTCCAAGGTAAACCATCTCTTGACTGGTCCTTCCTTTACGAGCCGGCCCATAGGATGAGCCAGCCCTTGTACCGGGTCTCTCTAAATCGGCCCATTGTGGATCCTCAGAACCCGGTGGTAAGGTGACCCACTGAGCCTCATAGTTCAGGGCTGGGTCACCACCCTGTCGGGTCTCAATGCTGGGTAATATCCCCAACATTAGCCCCCAGTTTGACCTGTATTTATCCATGTTAAACTTCAGCTATTCTTCAATCTGTCCATCCGTGTTACACCTTTGCCGGGTCTTCATAATTCATCAATACTTAGTGATTTCTGCAACCTCATGCCTATAGGGGAACGCGACAGAAAACAAAAAAAATCGGTACAGCGAGCACGCCCAGGACCACTATGGAGACTGCATACAGGGTTTGATCTGATCATTACCGACTCGTAGCGCAGCGGAAGAAGAGTCGATGTAGATCGTCGGTGCAGATCCCCGCAGCTAGGATTTACAACCTCCCAACCGCGAGAATGTACTCCCTCCTCGGACAGCCCTTCGGGAGGCGGTCGGACAGTCCCTCGGACGATGTCACGGACAGCCCTTCGGGAGGACCCTCAAAACTCGAACGGTAACTCGGACAGCCCTTCGGGATTACCCTCGAACAGCCCCTCGGGCAAAAGATCGAAACTACGACCTCTCTACGGGGTTGCACACATACGGCGTCAGCTATCCGGCAGGGCTTCGCCGTCCAGAACTAGTTCCTGCCGGAACCCAGACAACCTTTCGGCTCTACGAAACTATTTCGTGGGAGGGAGAGAGAAAGCCAGATAATGCATGGCATGTGTATGAGAGCAAGGGATGAGATGTGGAGAGCACCTCTCTACCTCTATTTATAGGAAAGCCAAGGGGTAGGGATGGCACACAAAGAATACCAAAGTACCCCCACTTTATGTCACACATAAAGCGAATGAAAGGCAAAAAAGAATGGCATGTGGAGCTCCATGGAGGAGCTCCACCTTGGCCGGCCACCATCATGCCCCCCCCCAAGGGGGGTTCCTTAGTCCCTAAGTCTTTCTAGAAGCCTTTTGGGAAAATCCCAAAAGGTGGCTTTCCAAAAAATTAACCATAAAGTGATTTTCACTATTCATGGATCCAATTTTCCGCGACCATTAAATCCGAAAATATTTCTGTGGGTCTTAGAATAATTCCAGTACCCACACAAATGATTTTGGACGCGTTCCGAAACCATTCTGGATTAGTGATTTTCATCTGCAAAAAGCAACCAAACCGGTTTCGGCAGCTCCGGAACATTTCCGGTTTTTATCCCAGAAAAATTCCAGAAGTTTCCAGAACAATTCCGGCACCCTCCAAGAATTTCCAGGCATGTGCCGAAACCAATTTGACTTAATGGCATACCCCAAAACAACTTTTCAGTTTTACCGAAACTATTCCGGTGTTCTCTCCGGAACGTTTCCGTTGTCTCCGAAACTTTTCCGGTGACTTTCTCTCAGACTCCCTGTCTAGAATTCAGCAGATAGATGACCCTTAAGCGTGTGACCCTATAGGTTCGGTGAAGTATAGACATGACCCGGAACACTTTCCGATCAATGATCAACATCGGAGCCGTGGACATCCATATTGACCCCTATACCCCACACGAGTGAATATTCGAGTGAACCTCTAGTTGCCGTGTGCTATTCCTGTTGCTTCGCGATATGTTACAAACACCCGAGGTGAGATTCATTGGCATCCCCGTGGATCAACACTTGTCCACAATGCCAGTTACCTCGTTACCGGTTTTGTTCTCTTTTCTCGTTTCCGCATTCCGGCATCCCAGTGATCAAATCACAATGTGTCTGGCCAGACGATGATGGATACCGTAACACCGAGAGGGCCCGAGAATATCTCCCCATCGTCGAAGGAGCAAATCCCAATCTTGAGCTATCTCGTTCCTTGTCATACCTTTCCGTGAACCCGTAAGCAGCCGTAATAGCCACCCAGTTACGGATGACGTTTAACAAACCCCAAAGTTCACGAAGCAAGCACGAAGGAACTCGATACTCTCATGGTCTAAGGAATTATGCAAACATTAACTATCGCTGTGTTATTAACCATTAACTTGTGACGAAAGTATCTCATAGCATAACATCAATTCGGGTCGATTCAACACAAGTGTTCTGCTAACATTGTGCCCTCGAAATTGCCGGCATAGCCATGCCCATGATCAGGAAAACAGGATCATCATGCAATACTTGAGACAGTCATAGAGGCATGACTAGGAATACATTTTTCCGTTTATTATACCACACGTGCACATGAGTTTACCTCCGAGCCTCGTGGTTATTGTAGACTCGAGAATCATTGCAGTTATAGCATGGAACATAAACATTCATTACAAACTTGGAGATACAAAATAACTGTTATTACTGCCTCTATGGCATATCTCCTACAATGCCATGACATCACCTTCTCTGCTTTGACATGTGCATATGTCATCATAGCAAATCTTTGAGAGGATACGTCAAATCTTGTCAACATGAGAATCGAGGCAACTTTTTAGCCTACATTTACTACGCCGCCTGGGATTTCGCTCCTGTCATTTCGTGTTCCTCCTCGCCTATAAATGGGTTGACGCTCCTCGAGGCTCACTTTTTACCACTTCTTCCCTCTCGCTCATCTTCTTCTTCCTTTCGCCCCCATACACGCGGAGCTAGAAGCCTTCTAACCTTTCCGAACAGATCTGTAAGTACCCCATTTTCCTTCGGCCATTTTCTTCATTGCCAAGTTCGTCGGAGTTCTTCGGAATATGCGGTAGTGGATCTAGATTTCCATAAATTTCGATAGATTTTCATCCATAAGATCTCAAAATAGCTCCAGCATAATGTAATCGATTTGTAGCTCTTCTGTGTTGTTTGAAATAGATCACCTTTCACAGTAACTTCACATCCACTGCCCTTGCTAGGTCTTCTTATTTTTCCTTTACAGCCATTTTTCAGATCCAGATAACCTTTCAATCTGCGTAAAAACTGTTTGCAGCCTCGTGACTTAAGCACGGTTGAACTTCTGATTTCCTTGATAACCATGACCCGGCTTATCATTGACTTCACGATAACCTGGCAACTTTCTATATATATTGCTGGCTCATACCAGTTTCCAGTATTTTTGTAGCTGAAACCTTCCAACTGAACCCATGGCCCCTAAAACCAACAAGGTGGTCAATTGGACCAAATCCAACATGTCAGATCTCAGGTTGCAGAGCCTGGTAGATTCCGGGTTGCTCCTGTCCCAGGAAGAGATTGAATGGCGTGCTCCGGAGGAAGAAATCCATCCTCAACCGGCTCAAAATGAGATTGTCATATTTGGCGATCACTTGGACAAAGGCTTCCGTCCCCCGAGTTCAAGATTCTTCCGGGATGTACTTCACTACTTCGTCGTTAGGCCACAGGACTTAGGCCCTAATTCCATCCTGAATTTGAGCCGGTTTCAAGTGTTCTACGAGGTCTATTTGTAGATTGAGCCGTCTATCAGCCTTTTCCAAGAATTTTTCTATCTTAACCATCAGACAGAGCATAAGGGCGGACCGAGCCTAGAACTCGGCGGGGTCACCATTCAGAGAAAAAGAACCCGGCCTTTCCAGAAGTGAAATTGGCGAGTCATCCCAAGGGATGGCATAAAACTGGGTTTTATTGCAAAGATACCTCTCCAGAACAGCAGCACCAGCTACCGGGTTATAGGATGGAGCGACTTGATGCTTCCACCACATTTCCCGGCTTCGCCACCAGAGCTGAAAGAGAAGCACTACAACCTCTATATTCCAAAACCAATGCCTTAGTTGCTCATGGCCTTATTGCCGTTGATTTGACCCAGACCTGGATGGACTGGCGAATTCAACCACTAAGCTTGCGGAACCGGCTCATGAGCTCATATTCAGGTGAACCCGAGGACACACTATGATTCAGCGGGGTTAACCTTCCTGCCAAAGAGCTTATAAAGTCCACCAAGAAACTTCTTGGCGAGACTAAAGACGATATTGAAATTGTGGGACTGGCTCCCTTTTTTACTGGCAACCCAGCACCCACAATAAGTTGCCGTACAAATCTTTTTCTTGCCTACTCATAACTGCCTTACCATTGTATTCAATCTTACTGGTCTCTTACAATCTGTCCAGGAACATGCTGAATGGTGGAAAACTGAACCCCAAGTTCCCACTCCTCCCCAAGACGATGATGGAAAAGAGCCGGATGACGAAGAAGAACTTGAGGTAGAACTCGATTCTCTTGGCCATCTTTTCAATCAACTTGCTAATGCCGACTCCCATCAGGAACAGGTTGAGTCCAGTCGAGCCGGCGAGGCAGAGGTAACTGTGATTTCTTCAGATTCAGATTCAACAATTCCGGTCCAAAAGAAAATCTGGGTTGCGGTCCGTAAAGTCCCATTTTCACATCCAGACGCTCACATAGATCCACAATTTCTTTTGAAGAAAACCCAGTACGCTGGTACCTCCAAACGGAAGACCCGGAGCAGCCCTGGAGAGCTAAGTGATGGGTTGTCAATCGAGCCATCTTCGCGAAGAGCCCGAACTAAAGTGCCTCATAGACCCACTTCTTCTCTTCCTCAAGTCGGCCGATTTAAAGAGCCGCTACATCCTTGTGACCCGGCTTACCACAAGACCTCCACATCATCTGATGACTCTAGCACCACTCAACTACCAGCCTTCCAGATCAACTGTGGGTAAGTTTTTCACAAAGCTACATCTACCTTTTATCATCATTCTTCCTCTCTTGCTTCTCACCTGTTTTGTAAACACAGGGCAAAAGCTTTCACCAAGAAGAAAACCGGTGAAGAGAGCGATGCTGCTACACAAGCCACTGAAGATCCTCCTCAGGACATCTCCACAGTCAACCCGGTAACTCAGCACGAGCTGGCAGAAAACATTGAACCTACTAAGGAAAATGAGCCGGCCGGCGAAGAAGGACCAACTCATCAAGATAACACGGGGAGTCCTGCTCCTATGATGGAAGAGAGGGAAAATCCATCCAGCGAACCACCTACAGAGGCGACAGAGACCGATATGATAATTACTGGGGAGAAATACGCCACTCCAGAAACATCCAACGCTTTAGCTAAAATCTCAACCAAAGCTGAGTTGCCAATGAAGGAGAAAAGCAAAATCAAGCTTCAGTCCCAACCTCTGGAAGATCTTGATGTGGACTCCCTTCATCAAGAATACCTGACCTGGCTGTCTGAGAGCCGGAATACTGAAATTGCCATGGTGACTACACTCAAGCGGAAGTATGAGGTACATCCTATCACCTGTCCTTGTATATGTATACACATGCCGCTCTCCAATCTTAACCGGGTTAACTTTCTTGACCCGCCATTAACATATTTATCTTAGCCATACTCACATGTAGCCCCCAAGGGCCGGGTCATTATGAAATGATGAACGGGAACTTCGGTAAATGTATATTTATGTACTTGAACAATTGGTAGCCCCCAAGGGCCGGCTCATCACCGTGTGATGGACCGTGTCTTTGTAGTATGTATGTTAGGTGAAAATGTCAATGAATTAGCCCCCAAGTGGCATGTGGATTGCTTGCAACTGCATGGGACTTGTATAGATCATAAACAAAAAACTGTCTGATGTAGCCCCCAAGTACCAAGTCAATCGCTACGATGGCTCTGGACTATCAAGTATAGCTTGTAACTTGTAAAACTGCTATGCAGGATATGCTGAACCACGCCGAGTCACAAGCAGACGGCTTGCAAAAAGACCTGAAAGCTAAAGAGAAGCTGCGCGAGAAGGCGGAAAGATTATCATCAGATTTTCACAAGTCATTGCTGAATATGACTGACACTTTGGCGAAGACCAAGGCGTCATTTGAGGAAGAAAGAGCCGCCTTGTTGAAGCGTGCTGAAGAGGCCGAGTCAAAGCTCAAGCCGATGACTCAGGAGTTATCCACCTTGAAGGGCCAGATAACCGACATGTGCAACGCCATCTTTGGTAAGCACAAAATCTTTTGCAAGTCACCAAATGTGCTGACTTAATACGTTGAGCCGGGTTACTGATATGTACTGATATGTGTTTGCAGGCAGAAGGACTCATAACTTGGTTGAACTTCCTTTGGTGAAATTGAAGGCGGTCTACAAGTTCTTGGAGCAGCTATATGTGGGTGGTGCCTACTGTGTTATGGCAGTCAAAAATACAAAGGCGCCATCACAGTACATCATGGATATGCTGAAAGAACTTTCCACCATTCCTCAATGGATCCAGGAGCTGAAGAAGTCAGCAAGCCGCCAAGGCTCAATGTATGCCCTGGCTCGTGCGAAGGCTTATCTTCCTGAGATGGAGCCGGCTCTGCTAACAGATGGGGTTTCCAGAGTTCAACGCAGACGGCTCAAAATTCACAAATGAAGATTACGTGCGTTGCGTGAAGGAGACCCGGGTGGCGGCCACCAATATTGCAGCAGAGCTAGACCTAGAGAAATATCAAGCCGGCTATTCATAAGATGGTAAGCGCATGAGCATGCCTGAGCTCAAGCCATTTGAACTTAACCCGCCTCGGCGTAAGCAAAACTTTGCACCTGATGTCAACCCTTCCGCTGTGATGAAGAAAGATTCTGTTTTTGAAGCTTTATGTTCCATCCAGTGGGTAGAAGGCGAGTCTTCAACGCAAGTAGAGGCGGCGGCTCCTGATGAATGTGAAGAGCTGGCTCGTGACGACCCATCAGCCTCTGGCGCAAACATTAACCCGGAGGGTTAAACTGCCGGCTCACAGCCGTAAAAACTTGATTGAATTCCACCCCTTGGTGGTGTTCTAATAGCTTTAGGCATAAAACTTTTGCTGGTGGGAGTGCCATCGTGCACTTATTGCTTTGCTTTGTTTAAACTTTTGTTGACTGCAATTGATGACAATCTTTTGCAGCCTTGAAAATCAAATATCAACCTTGCCTTTGAAGTGTATGATAGACAACCCGGTGTCTGGAGCCAATCCGGCGATACTGATCGCTTATACGATATATCGTTGATAATGCCTGGGCCAAAATCTGAGACCCGGCTATGCTGGCGACTTAACTCGAACACCAGTGATGTTGATTGTACGATTGAAATCTTTGGTTGTAGGGCAACCCGGCAAATCATGCTGCTGACTTGATAAACAAGAAAAACTTAGTGCAAAAATTACACAATATATGGATGTATGCATGCAACGTATGAAAATATTGCAGATATATAAAAAACGAAAAGTCGGCTTTCGAGGCACGACATAAAGACCGGCTCGCGAGGCTCGAGTCTAATTCGCTTCTGTGAAGCAGGCTTTTTAGCCTCTTTTGGTTTGTCCTAGCTTTCTGAAAGCTGGCTCTCACGTGACTTAGCGAGTGTTATAAGTTTGATGAGTTCAGGGTCACCTCTGTGATTGACTCATCAGGCGTACACTGGGTCAGCTTTTTGGAGTAGCATCTTGCTAACAGACAGGTTTGACCAAGTAAATAATGGCATTTTTGCCAGGTTAAAAGGGATGTTAATAGCTAAACTCGATGAGTTGGAAGCCCCCAAGTAACCAATGATCAACGAATAAAGACTCAACACACAATTTGAGGCTAAACGACAAACTCTCTTATACAGAGATGCCAGCTTTATTTCATTGATCATAATATATATACATGATTTAGGGTTTACAAAAAGAGACTACCAAGTCTGTGACTTAGGTATAGTATGGACAAAGATGTGCAATATTCCAGGGTCGGCTGCCCTCCTCCTCAGAGGTACGTGACTTATTTGATTCAGGTATGTCAACAAGGTAATATGACCCGTTGTTGAGATTCTTGCTGATGACGAAGGGCCCTTCCCAAGGAGGCGAAAGCTTATGCATGCCTGTCTAGTCTTGTATCAGACGGAGCACTAAGTCACCTTCTTGAAAGGTACGGCTTCGAACTCTACGGCTGTGCTAGCGATGTAGGTCTTGTTGATAGATGGCAGATCTGGATGCGGCAAGTTCATGTTCTTCTTGCAGAGCATCAAGAGCATCTTGGCGAGCTTGTTCATTAACAACCTCCACATAAGCTGTGATTCGGGGAGAGTCATGCGGAATATCACTTGGAAGTACAGCCTCTGCACCATAAACCAGGAAAAACGGTGTATAGCCTGTTGACCTGTTGGGAGTAGTCCGTATGCTCCAAAGTACTGCAGGTAACTCTTCTTCCCGGCAACCAGGCGTGCGTTGTAGAGGCACCATGAGCCTAGGTTTTATTCCACGCAGCAATTCCTGATTAGCTCGTTCCGCCTGTCCATTGGACTGAGGATGTGCAACAGATGTTAAGTCCAGTTTGATATTCTCCTGCTGACAGAACTGCTTCATGACTCCTTTGGAGAGATTGGTGCCATTGTCCGTAATGATGCTATGTGGATAGCCAAAACGATAGATCAGCTTTTTGAGGAATTTGACAGCCGTAGCAGCATCACAACGGCTGACTGGCTCTGCTTCAACCCACTTGGTGAATTTATCAACTGCAACCAATAAGTGAGTATGTTTATTCTTGGATCTCTTGAAAGGTCCGACCATATCAAGCCCCCAGACTGCAAAGGGCCAGGTTATTGGAATCATCCTCAACTCTTGAGCCGACACGTGTGCTTGACGAGCAAATTTCTGACAACCATCACACTTGCGAACAATATCCTCTGCATCTGCGTGAGCTGTGAGCCAGTAAAAACCATGCCGGAAAGCTTTCGCGGCCAATGATCTTGAGCCGGCATGATGTCCACAATCACCAGAGTGGATTTCATTGAGAATTGCCCGACCATCGTCAGGAGAAACACAACGTTGAAAAATGCCTGTGACGCTTCGTCTATGTAACTCGCCATTGACTATGGTCATGGACTTGGACCTCCCGATGATCTGCCGAGCGATGATTTCCTCTGCGGGGAGCTCGCCACGGCTTAAATATGCTAGGTAAGGTACTGTCCAACCTGGTATGGCATGAATAGTGGCCACCAATGCCACTTCTGGATCAGGAATAGCAAGGTCCTCCTCTGTTGGTAACTTGACTAACGGGTTGTGTAGAACATCATGGAAAACATTGGTGGAACAGGCTTCCGCTGAGACCCCAAACGAGACAATGCATCTGCTGCCTCGTTAAGCTAGCGATCAATATGATCGACCTGATATCCCTGGAAATGCCCAGCAGTGTTTGTGACTGCGTGTCTATAAGCCACCATGAGGGGATCCTTGGAATCCCAAGTTCCAGAAACCTTCCGAGCCACCAAATCCGAGTCGCCTAGGCACCTAACTCGGCTTAAGTTCATCTCCTTAGCCATACAGAGTCCATGAAGCAAAGCCTCATATTCGGCTGCATTGTTAGTACAGGGAAACATAAGCCTCAAAACATAACAAAACTTATCACCTCACGGGGAAGTTATCACAACTCCAGCCCCCGAGCCTTCCAATTGCCTTGAGCCGTCAAAGTGAATTGACTAGTAGGTGGTATCTAGCTTCTCCTCTGGAGCCTGCAACTCAGTCCAGTCGTTGATGAGGTCCACCAAAGCTTGAGATTTAATAGCAGTCCGTGGCATATATTTGAGATGATGCGGACCAAGCTTAATAGCCCACTTTGCAACCCGGCCAGTAGCCTCCTTGTTCTGAATTATGTCTCCAAGAGGTGCTGAACTGACCACAGTAATTGGGTGCTCATGGAAGTAATGTTTCAATTTGCGACTTGCCATGAACACGCTGTATACCAACTTTTGCCAATGCGGATACTGCTGCTTGGACTCTGTTAAAACTTCACTGATATAATACACATGGCGCTGAACTGGGTACTCCTTGCCCTCTTCCTTGCGCTCCACAACAACTGCAACACTGACGGCTTTGCCGTTGGCTGCAATGTATAACAACATTGGCTCCTTCTCCTGGGGGCAGCAAGGATAGGCGGCTCAGACAACCGCTTTTTGAGGGACTCAAAGGCTTGATCTGCAGCATCACTCCAAGTAAAATTATCTGACTTCCGGAGCAATTGGTAAAGCGGAATCGCTTTTTCCCCAAGCCGGCTGATGAACCGGCTCAACGCCGCAACCCGCCCCGCCAGTTTCTGCACAGCGTTGATATTAGCCGGCTTGGCCAGGGTCGTGATAGCTTTGATTTTTTTCTGGGTTGGCCTCAATTCCTCACTCAGAAACTAGGAAGCCCGGTAACTTTCTTGCAGGAACACCAAAAACACATTTTTCCGGGTTGAGCTTCATCTGGTAAACTCGGAGGTTACCAAACGTCTCCTGGAGATCATCCAGCAAAGTCTCTTTCTTCCGCGATTTGACTACGATGTCATCAACATATGCATGAACGTTATGCCCAATCTGCTTGTGGAAACAATTTTGGACACAGCGCTGATAAGTCGCCTGTGCACACTTCAAACCAAACGGCATAGACATATAGCAGAAAGCTCCAAAGGGCGTGATAAAAGCTGTCTTTTCCTGGTCCTCCTGTCTCATCTTGATCTGATGATAACCGGAGTAAGCATCCAGAAAACATACACACTCGCAACCCACCGTGGCATCAATGATCTGGTCAATACGGGGCATAGCAAAAGGATCACTGGGATAAGCTTCATTCAGGTCCGTGTAATCAACACACATCCGCCAAGTCCCGTTTTTCTTCAAAACAAGCACAGGGTTAGCCAACCACTCTGGATGAAAAACTTCAACGATGAACCCGGCAGCTTGGAGCCGAGCTACTTCTTCGCCAATAGCTTTCCGCCTCTCCTTATTAAAGCGACGGAGATACCGGTGAACAAGCTTAAACTTAGGATCCACATTAAGGGAGTGCTCGGCGAGTTCTCTCGGTACACCTGGCATGTCAGAAGGTTTCCATGCAAAAATGTATCAGTTCTCACGGATCAACTTGATGAGCACGCTTTCCTATTTGGGATCCATATTCACCCCGGTGGTAAACTGCTCAGAAGAATTACCAGGGGTGAAATCAACTTGCTTGGTGTCTCTAGCCGACTTGAACTTGAGCAAAGGGTCACACTCAGTCGTCGGCTTCTTCAAAGAGGTCCTGTTAGCCTGGTCGACATTGTCCTTGTAATACTTCAACTCTTCTGCAGCACAAGCCGACTCAGCATAAGCTGCATCTCCTTCCTCGCACTCTAGTGCAATTTTCCTACTACCTTCAACAGTAATTGTTCCTTTAGGTACAGGCATTTTCAACTTCAAATAAACATAGCAGGGGCGTGCCATGAACCGTGCATAAGCCGGCCTGTCGAATAAAGCATGATATGGGCTCTTAAGCTTGACCACCTCAAATGACAGGAACTCTGAACGATAGTTGTACTCTGTACCAAAAGCCACTTCCAAGGAGATTCGACCAATAGGATAAGTTGACTTGCCGGGAACAATGCCGTGAAAGACGGTGGTTGATGGAGTTAGCTGTTTTTCCGACAAATTCATCCGCTTGAACGTGTCGTAATAAAGTATATTAATATTGGTTCCTCCGTGCATGAGTACTTTAGACAGTGTATAGCCGCCGACTTGCAGAGCAACAACCACAGCAACACCGCCTGGGTGATCAATATACTCAGGATGATCTGCCCGACTCCATGTAACTGACTGCTCAGACCAGTTCAGATAATAAGGGACTGCCGGCTCAACCGTGTTAACAGCTCTCCGCTAAACCTTCCGGTCACGCTTGCAAGTACTGGTGGTGAAAACATGGTACTGACTACTATTCAGCTGCTTAGGATTGCTCTGAAATCCAGACTGACCGCCCTGATTCTAATTTCCTTGGTTATTCCGCTGGTTGTTGCCTCCGCCATTGCCATCCCCTGAAACCCAGAATTCTGACCACTGTTCCCTTGGAACCCGGGGCCTGCGAAGTGCCCCTGTGAGCCGGCTCCCTGAAAACCGGCTCCCTGGTTGCCGGGTCCTAGATTGCCGAGGTGTCCACCATTGCCGCCTCCATTGTGATGATTCTAAAACAGTCGCTTGGAAAATTCTTGCATGATGAAACAATTTTCCCATGAATGGGTAGACGGCTTACTATCGAAACTATGTTTTGGACATGGACCCTTGATAGCCTCCTCGAAACTACGAGGGCGATTACCAGAAAAGGGCTTCCTGGAGCCATTGTTCTAACGCTGGTTTTTATTGCCAGTATTGGTGTTTGCCACCAGATCAGAGTTTCCCTCATAATTCTTATGTTTGTTGTTGTTATTGGCATGCCCATTGTCGTTGTTCTGCTAGTGACTCTTGCCACCGTTTTTGTTGCCCTTGCTTGACTTTTCATCATCAGAGGTTGGATCCTTTGTGCTATTAGACTCGGCATATCGAGTCAAGACATCCATGAGATCACCCATGTCTCTGACCTTCCTCTTGAGACGTCCCAATTTCTGGACCAACGGTTGAAACTTGCAATTCCTTTCCAGGACAAGGACCGCCTGCTGAGCCGTGATGCTATCCGAAGAGTGGATGACCTCTGCAATCCGGCGAGACCAATGATGTGCTGACTCATCTTCGCGCTGAACGCAATGCTCGAGATCAACAATTGTAGTCAGACGCTTGCAAGTTCCTTGGAAATTTTTAATGAAGCGCTCCTTCAACTCCTGCCATGAATTAACAGAGTTCGCAGGCAAAGTTTTCAACCAGGTACGCGCTGGCCCTTCCAACATGAGAGGGAGATAATGAGCACAAACAGCTTCACTGGCTACCATCATGTCCATAGCTAGCTCATTGCTTTCGATCCACTCGGTCGGCTCCAAATCGACAGTATAATTAGGAACCTTGCGAGTCCCCTTAAAATCTGGGGGTTTCCGCACATCTCGTAATGCCGGGACCAAACACGGAGTTCTGATGATCCGGCTTGTGAGACCGCGGGTGCGGGCTGTCGGCTGGGCTGAGGCGGGTGGGTCTTGCATAGCAGGCTAAACATATGATGCCCCTGCGTTTCTTGCTTCTAACTCGCGCAAAGCACGAGCTGCGTCGACAATCGCCTGTGCGTTCGGGATTTCGGGCTGTGGCTGATTTTGAGGTGACTGCTGAGCCCTTCTCCGCTGTGCACTGCTGGAAACCGCCGGTGACTCAGCATGCCGGCTCCTATTGCGGCTTGGATCAGGGGTAGAGTGCAACTAGTGCTGACTATGGGAGTAATTGGCCTACTGAGTTACTGCTGTCTTCAACATCTCAATGGCGTTCTTGGCCTCAATCTGAATAGGACTATTTCCTTCAATCGGAATTGCTGCTAAGTTGTGGGTTGCTGCCAATACATTATCCACCGGGTTAGAGTAATGTCCAATTGGGGTCTGGAAACGACGAGATGGCAACTGTTGTTGCTGCCGAACTGGTGGTTGAACCGGCGGTTGTACTGGCGGCTGGACCTGCGGCTAAGCCGGCTGCCGCTGGGCCGGCTGCTCTTGAGCCGGCTGCAGTAATGGGGGTCCATCCGGGGACATGACGCCAGCCCCCGGGTTTACCGGAGCAGACGGATCACGCGGCATGCAAAATAGCTGAGTCGGCACAATATGGGTCGGAAGTCGGCTCTAGTGCCTTCTCTGGTGAACCACATCTGACTCGCTCTGACGGCAGCTAAGATAACGGGCCTCTACCTCGAGACGTTGTGTTTCCTCGGCGATGCGAGCCTGTGTCTCTACCATGCGGGTGTATTCTACGTTGATATCGTCCTGTATCTTGTTCAACTGCTCGCGACACTTCGTGATCTCTGCGTTGCATGCTGCAGCGTTTTCCACAGTTATCGACTCTGCCAACAGAGTCCCAAGAGTAGCCATCATCTCGGTGAGTGCCTGTGCCCCGGTCCTGTGAGAGCCGGTAGCGGTTGTACCGGCCGCTCCTGAGCCGGCAATGGTGAGGTTCTGCCCTGCCGCCGGATCTGCCGGATCACGAAGGGGATTCTGGTTGCCTGCCATGTAGACCACCGCAAATCGAGGCCGCTCGAGGGCTTCAGGAAAGACTTCGTCAGTGTAACCTCCAAGCCTTCCATCATACAAAGGATGGATCGACTCAGTTTCTCCCATCGACGACTCACCGTCAGATTGAACAAGCGTGTCATCTCCAGACAGAGAATTTTCTGACAAGGCCACCCCCTGGGTAAAACCCACAAAGGCATGCGTCCGGCCGGCTCTTGGCGGGCCGGGTCTTGCCTGGCGGGGACTGGCGCGATGGGCTGACTCGATGTTGGGGATGACATCCAATCCGGCGGCCGACTCGCCGATGACGCCGATGAAGACATGGATCTTGCTGAAGGGGACCCGATACCCGTACTCGATTGAGTCGGCCTCGGGGCCCCAACCCGAGTCGTCGATGTAGAGCTTACCACGGCGACTCTTCATCATCTGACCAATCGCGTATCCCTCGATCCCTGAGGGAGCTCCCGCCAATAACTCAACTCCACCGTGCGCATGCCCCACGGTGGGCGCCAACTGTCATGGTTTGGTCATGGCAGATGCCCTTGTGAAAGGACTTAGTGATGAGGCCATCGCACGAAGGTGGAAGCTTAACGGGGTTGATTAGAAAATGAGAGACGTGAGTTTACCCAGGTTTTGCCCCTCACGACGGAGGTAAATGCCTACGTCCTGCTTGATTGTTATTGCTTTGGATCTTGATTACAAGGGTGCGGATTCGCTAACCTAGCTTTCGAGAGATTGCAACATAGTCTTTTCTGCCCTGGGTGCTCCCCTTTATATAATAGGTCGAGCCCCTAGATTTACATGAGAGTCCGGGTCATACTGCTGACCCGTATCTTACTCTAATTCTATTCATCTTGTTCTCCAAGGTAAACCTTCTCTTGACTGGTCCTTCCTTTACGAGCCGGCCCATAGGATGAGCCAGCCCTTGTACCGGGTCTCTCTAAACCGACCCATTGCGGATCCTCAGAACTCGGCGGCAAGGTGACCCACTGAGCCTCATAGTTCAGGGCTGGGTCACCACCCTGTCGGGTCTCAATGCTGGGTAATATCCCCAACACCAACCATATATGTGCTACCATGCGTCCCGCTTATCATAGGCCAGGAGGTGTCGTGCGAGCTGACCGCTGCGCAGGCTCACCGGGAGGCGAACCCTTGGACCTCCCTCCGCCGCCCGACCGCCTTCCTCCCAATTGCCCCCTTAATGATGCCAAATCCGCTATTTAATAGGCCGCGTACTCCCCGCTCTCGCTACAATTGGCTCCCCGCCTCCGATTCCCCTCTCGCCCATCTCCGATCACCCAGACCTCGCCGTACGCCATGGCGCATCACGATGGTCTGCCCCTGGTCCTCCAGTTTCCTGAGTAATACCTTGAGCCGAAGGAGCAGGAACATAACGAGCTTTGGGACGTGCCAGCGCAAGCGCCTACACTAGTGCTCGCGCCCGTGCACGTGCCAGCACCAATGCGTGCACTAGTGTCCCCCCCCCGCCTCTGCACGTGCACACGCATGTCCCGGTACCGGTGCTAGTGCCCGCCTCAGCGGCATGGGACGCCGTCGTCGACCGCTTCCTTGCAGTGACTGTGCCCGTGCACGCGAATGTCCCCTCGCCGGTGCCAGTGCCCACCTCAATGGCATGGGACGCCACCGTTAACCGCTTCCTTGCAGTGCCTATGCTCATGCACGCGATTGTCCCTGCGCCGATGCCATTGCCCGCCTTAGTGGCATGGGATGCCGCCGTCGACCACTTCCTTGCAACGCATGTGCCCATGCACGCGCTTGTCCCTACGCCGGAGCCAGTGCCCGCCTCAGCGGCATGGGACAGCGCCGTCGTCCTCTTCCTTGCAGTGCCGCCAGTCGCCCCGTGATACGTCTCCGTCGTATCTACTTTTCCAAACATTTTTGCTCTTGTTTGGACTCTAATTTGCATGATTTGAATGGAACTAACCCGGACTGACGCTGTTTTTAGCAGAATTGCCATGGTGTTATTTTTGTGCAGAAATAAAAGTTCTAGGATGGACCTGAAAATTTCCGGAGAATTATTTCAGAATATATAAAAAATACTGGCGAAGAGAATTACCAGAGGGGGGCCACCCAGGCGCCACAAGCCCAGGGGGCGCGCCCAGCCCCAGGGCACGCCTAGCAGGCTTGTGGGCCCCTAGCAGCTCCGGCAACCCTAACTCCAACGCTATAAGTACACATTCGTCCAAAAAAAATCAAAGAGAAAGAATCATCATGTTTTACGATACGGAGCCGCCGCCACCTCCAATTCTTCATAGAGGGGGATTCGACGCCGTCGTCATCATCAACCATCCTCCATCACCAATTTCATGACGCTCACCGCCGTGTGTGAGTAATTTCTTCGTAGGCTTGCTGGACGGTGATGGGTTGGATGAGATTTATCATGTAATTGATTTAGTTTTGTTAAGGCTTGATCCCTAGTATCCGCTATGTTTTGAGATTGATGTTGCTATGACTTTGCTATGCTTAATGCTTGCCACTAGGGCCCGAGTGCCATGATTTCAGATCTGAACCCTTTATGTTTTCATGAATATATTTGTGTTCTTGATCCTATCTTGCAAGTTGTATGCACCTATTACGTGTTATGATCCGCATACCCCAAGGTGACAATAATTGGGATTCTTTCCGATGATTATCGTAGTTTGAGGAGTTCATGTATTCACTATGTGCTAATGCTTTGTTCCAGTTCTCTATTAAAAGGAGGCCTTAATATCCCTTAGATTTCCTTATGGACCCCGCTGCCACGGGAGGGTAGGACAAAAGATGTCATGAAAGTTCTTACTATAAGCACGTATGACTATATACGAAATACATGCCTACATTACATTCATGAATTGGAGCTATTGTGTATCGCTCTAGGTTGTGACTGTTACATGATGAATGTCATCCAACATAATTATCCATCACCGATCCAATGCCTACGCTTTTCACATATTGATCTTTGCTAAGTTACTTTCGTTGCTGCCGCTGTTACAATCACTAGAAAATTGCTAATGTTACTATTGCTACTGTTGCTACTGCTATCAAAACTATCATACTACTGTGCTACTAATCACTTTGCTGCAGATATTTAGTTCTCCAAGTGTGGTTGAATTGACAACTCAACTGCTAATACTCACAAATATTCTTTGGCTCCCCTTGTGTCAAATCAATAAATTTGGGTGAAATACTTCCCTCGAAAACTGTTGCGATCCCCTATACTTGGGGGTTATCAAGACCTTTTTCTGGCGCCATTGCCGGGGAGCATAGCTCTATCTGTTGAGTCACTTGGGATTTATATCTGTTGATCACTATGAAGAATCTGAAAGACGCTAAGACCAAGATCGTCCCCTCTATGACTAGAGGAGGTAAGGAACTGCCATCACACTCTGCACTTGATTTACCTTCTATTTTTTGAGTAGGCTTGCGACACCACCACCTGCTATTCATTCTGATATGTCGCAAGTAATTGATGATACTACTTCTGCTATGAATGATACTTATGATGATGCTAGTACTATGCTTGATAATACCGTGCCACTAGGTGAATTTCTTGATGAACAAATTGCTAAAGCTAAAGAAACTAAAAATGCTGAAACTTCTGAAAATTATGATTCACATATTATTCCTAGCTCTCCTAGAATTGAAATGCCTAAGATACCTGATGGTTATGTTCTGGATGGAGAAATAGCTCGAAAAATTCTTGCTTGTAATGATAGAGATGATGTTAGAAAATTGCTTGCTAAGTTAAAAGAAAAGTCTATGAAGGAGAGAATGAAACATGATCCTAAGTTTGCTACCTCTCCTATCTTTGTTACCGATAAGGATTATGAATTCTCTGTCGATCCCGAGTCAATTACTTTGGTTGAATCTGATCCTTTTCATGGTTATGAATCTGAAACTGTTGTGGCACACCTTACTAAATTGAATGATATAGCCACCCTATTTGCTCATGAGGAAAAGATTCGTTACTATTACATCCTTAAGTTGTTTCCTTTCTCATTAAAGGGCGATGCTAAGAAATGGTTTAAGACTCTTGCTCCTGGTTGTGTGCGTCGTTCCCAGGATATGTTATATTACTTCTCTGAAAAATATTTTCCTGCTCATAAGAAACAAGCTGCCTTACAGGAAATATTTAATTTTGTGCAAATTGAAGAAGAGAATCTCCCTCAAGCTTGGGGGAGGCTTATCCAATTACTTAATGCTTTGCCTGATCATCCTCTTAAGAAAAATTAAATACTTGATATCTTTTATAATGGACTAACCGATGCTTCTAGAGACTACCTAGATAGTTGTGTTGGTTCTGTTTTCAGGGAACGAACTGTTGGACAGGATGAAGAACTATTGAATAATATGTTGAGAAATTCCGATGATTGGACACTTCCTGAACCACCACCTAAGCCAACTCCGAAGAAGAGAGGTATTCTATTTCTCAGTCCAGAAGATCTGCAAGAAGCTAAGAAATCTATGAAAGAAAAGGGTATTAAAGCTGAAGATGTTAAGAATTTACCGCCTATTGAAGAAATACATGGGCTCGACATCCTGACATAGGTAGTGGAGGTAAATTCTCTCACTAATTTGATGTAGGTGTTGTTCCGTATAATAAATCTGCTAGCCAATGCTTGGATGAATTTGACAATTTCATTGTGAAACAAGAACACTTTAATAGATATGTTAGCAATCAACTAAAAAGAAATGCCTTCATGATAGATCGTCTAAGTGATTTAATGTTTAGAACTGCTAATGATGTTAAAGGCTTAATTAAACATGCTTCTATGGTTCATACTCAGTTAGAACAAATTGCTAAGTCACAGAACGATTTGCTTGATGAGATGAATAATAAAATGAATGATCATGCTATTAGAGTTGTTACTAGAGGAGGTAGAATGACCCAGGAGTCTCTTTATCCTGAAGGTCATCCTAAAAGAATTGAACAAGATTCTCAAAGAATTAATACCGATGCACCTAGTCCATCTAAGAAAAAGAAAAAGAAAAATGATAGGACTTTGCATGCTTCTAGTGAACCTGAGATAGAAAAACCTCCTGAGAATCATAATGATATTTCTATTTCCGATGCTGAAACACAATCTGGTAATGAACATACACCTAATGATAATGATAATGATGTTCATGATGATGCTCAACCAGATAATGATGTAGAAATAGAACCTGCTGTTGATCTTGATAACCCACCTCCTAAGAATAAAAGATATGATAAAAGAGACTTCGTTGCTAGAAAACATGAAAAAGAAAGAGAACCATGGGTTCAGAAACCCATGCCTTTTCCCACCAAATCATCTAAAAATAAAGATGAGGAAGACTTTGAACACTTTGTTGAAATGCTTAGACCTGTCTTTTTGTGCACTCGCCTGATTGATATGTTGAAGATGTCTCCATATGCTAAGTACATGAATGATATTGTCACTAATAAAAGAAAGATACATGAAGCTGAAATTTCCACCATGCTTGCTAATTATTCTTTTAAGGCTGGAATACCTAAGAAGTTAGGAGATCCGGGAATACCTACAATACCATGCTCCATTAAAAGAAGTTATGTTAAAACTGCTCTATGTGATTTAGGAGCCGGTGTTAGTGTTATGCCTTTCTCTTTATATAGAAGACTTGATTTGAATAAGCTCACACCCACTAAAAATGGTTGATAAATCAACTACTATACCTATTGGAATTTGTGAGGATGTGCCCATTGTAATTGCAAATGTTACTATCTTGACAGACTTTGTTATACTTGATATGCCCGAGGACGACAACATGTCGATTATCCTGGGAAGACCCTTTCTGAATACTGCAGGGGCTGTTATTAATTGCAACAAAAGCAAAGTCACTTTTCATGTCAATGGTAATGAGCATACGGTTTATTTTCCGAAGAAACAAAGTTCGGTGAATGGTATCAATTGTATTGAAAAGGTTTCGACAATCACTATTGGAGGTTTCAAATTTCCTCTTCCTACTATTAAAAAGAAGTATGAAATTCTTATTGTTGGGGAGATGCATATCCCCGTTGAGGTAACTTAGTGTTATACTAAAGTTCTTCGGTTTCATGTTACTCGGAAACAGTTTGTTAATAAGACTTGATCAAGCTTATTAATGGATTCTTTTTGAGGGGCATGCGGTAGATGAATCTAGTAAGCACAACTTTCTGTACTCATAGTTTGCTCTCTGTTAATTATAGTTTAATAAAGTAAACTGCCATGATTATCCTGTTTTCTGAATTATCCGTGCAATAAAAAATGGCTCAAAAATAAAAGTTCTCAGAATGCCCTAAAAATTTAGTATGATTTTTATGCAATATTTAAGAATTTTTGGCATTGAACACACCTCAGGGGGATGCACCTGTGAGCCACAAGCTCACAGGGCGCGCCCACCCCCTGGGCGCGCCAAGCAGGCTTGTGGGTCCCACAGGGACCCACTCACTTATTCCAACCACGCATCTCCTTCTTCTTCCTCAAGAAAAAATCAAACTTGCTCCCAAGCCCGTGTTCCTGCTCATTTTGCTGTGAATTTCGATCTCCTTGCTCAGAACTCTATTTCCAAAACTGTTTTGAGGAATTGCTCCTCGGTATGTGACTCCTCCAATGCTCCAATTAGTTTTTGTTCTAGTGCATTATGTTTTGCAAATTTTTGCTGCTGTGGTGACCATGTATATGAGCTTGCATGTTGAATTTATATGGTCCAAAGTAGTTTTGATGCATGATATAGCCTCTAGATACAAGTGGGAGTAGTTGCTATCAATTTTATTGAGTTTCGTTCACTTTTATTTTGAGTCACTAAAAATTTCAGAAATTTTCAGAGAAGGAAAATGCTCAAGTGGAGGTTGAGAGGTTCTTCGAGCCGGAACCCTAAGGAGGCTTCGAAGCCCAAGTACCATCTTCCTCGTGTGGCCAAGGTGCGGCCGTGCGAATAGCCATGCGACACATTCTAGAGGGATGCGGGAATTTTCGATGATTTCTATTATTTGGCGAATAATGCCGGCATTATCCCGTTCCTCAAAGATAAATGTGACCAAGTATCTTCTCCTCACTAATACTTTCGTGCAAAGTTTTCACTTTCATTCTAGGAGAGATATACCCACGGTGTCGTTTAACCTATATGATATTCCTAAAGAGATGACACTTGAGGATTTTTGCCATGTGTGCAAACTTCCAAATGAGGGCAGCCTAGTAGAGCCACACCCTAGGGATGTCTCGGAGTTTATCTCTGAGGTGACAGTAGGGGAGTCGAGGGGAGTTTCTGAGGATAGGGTTGCTAGTTTACATTTCCCTGTTTTGCGCTATTACTCATTATTCGCGGGGAGGTGTTTGACTGGTCGGTGGGAGAGTGGAACGCTCAGCTCACTTGACCTTGCTATTTTGCGCCATGCTCTCTACGCTGATAGAACTTTTAGTTTGGGTCCTATGGTTGCCCGGCGATTGCACACTAACTGCTCGAAGGGCATTATTTATGGTGGTATTTATGCTTCCCGTCTCGCTAAACATTTTGAGATTCCTATTAGGCACGATGAGAGGGAAGAGAGGCTTTTACCCACTATGCACCTTGATTACGATAGTATGGTTGGGCACAACTTTATTAATTCTGGAGACGTTTGCTTTAGATATAACTTGGTATTTAGTCAGGGTACACGTGAGATTATTACTTTGCCTGCACCTGCTTTGTTTGATCTTTACAGGGGCAGATATACCATCATGCCAGAGGACATTTACACTTATTGGGGCCTGGCACCGCCCCCAGTACCTGAGCCAGCACCTGTGCCAGTACCCGCTCAGGAGCCTGTTTATCCGTGGGACCCTCAGCAGCCACTGTGGGATACTCAGCAGCCCCAGTATTATCCTGGAGGGGCAGACTTCGACCCGTGGCCGTAGACCAACTTAGGCCAAAAGCCTAAGCTTCGAGGAGTACCTATTTCTCACCGACATTACATTCATGTTCACACATTCATTCCAGTTGTCGGTGTTCATCCTTTTTCATTGTATTATCCATGATAGTTTATTTTCGATTTCTTCTCGTGTGTTTGAAAAACTTTCGAAAATCCAAAAAAATTAGTTGTAGTTTCTTTCTTGTTTAGTTAATTTGATGTATTGAAAGAAAACCCAAAAAGATTTCTCGTTTCTTCTTTTGCTTGTTGGGAGCTTTCCCGTGTAAATAGTTTTTCTGGTTTTTTGTTTTTCCTTCATTAATTTGCTCTCTTCAGAAAAACTAAAAAACTCCAAAAATATTTCAGTGTGTTTCTCTGAATTTCTTTTCTTTTCGTTGAGTCATCGTAGGAAGAAGACCACGATGAAAATGTTGAGTGGGTCTCATATGCTTTATTATTGATCTAACAAAGAGCCACTATTACCTTGTCTTCTCCTTTGAATAAATGTTTGCAGATTCCACCTTAGTCCACGACACACTTGCACTATTATTATTATCACATCATTCGGTCGTGTAACTGAAAGGCAATAATGACGATATTTGATGAAGTGATTGCGGTGAAGAAAAGCTGGTATGAACTCTTCTTGTTTTTGTCTTTGTAAATATGTTTAGCCCAGTATTCATGATTCAGCGTATTATGAGTAAACATGTTTGTGATGACATATAGAGATTATAGTTGCTCATGCCATGCTTAAGTAGCTAGGAGTGGATAATGATTTATCTTGAGTGTCAGCATGCATTAAAATGGTTATGATGTAGTATGTTAGTATGGTATCCTCCTCTGAACAATTCAAGTGGCTTGACTTGGCACATGTTCATACATGTAGTTGAATCAAAACCAACATGGCCTCCACGATATTTATGTTCATGGTGTTTATATCCTACTCATGCTCGTATTCAGTGTTAATTATTCTCAATGCATGACTATGATCGTTTTCGCTCTCTAGCTAGTCGCTTCTCAATCTATTTGCTAGCCTTCGCCTGTACTAAGCGGGAATACTGCTTGTGCATCCAAAATCCTTAAACCAAAGTTGTTCCAGATGAGTCCACTATATCCCGCCGCCACCTCCAATTCTTCATAGAGGGGGATTCGACGCCGTCGTCATCATCAACAATCCTCCATCACCAATTTCATGACGCTCACCGCCGTGTGTGAGTAATTTCTTCGTAGGCTTGCTGGACGGTGATGGGTTGGATGAGATTTATCATGTAATTGATTTAGTTTTGTTAAGGCTTGATCCCTAGTATCCGCTATGTTTTGAGATTGATGTTGCTATGACTTTGCTATGCTTAATGCTTGCCACTAGGGCCCGAGTGCCATGATTTCAGATCTGAACCCTTTATGTTTTCATGAATATATTTGTGTTCTTGATCCTATCTTGCAAGTTGTATGCACCTATTACGTGTTATGATCCGCATACCCCAAGGTGACAATAATTGGGATTCTTTTCGGTGATTACCGCAGTTTGAGGAGTTCATGTATTCACTATGTGCTAATGCTTTGTTCCGGTTCTCTATTAAAAGGAGGCCTTAATATCCCTTAGATTTCCTTATGGACCCCACTGCCACGGGAGGGTAGGACAAAAGATGTCATGCAAGTTCTTACTATAAGCACGTATGACTGTATACGGATCACATGCCTACATTACATTTATGAATTGGAGCTATTGTGTATCGCTCTAGGTTGTGACTGTTACATGATGAATGTCATCCAACATAATTATCCATCATCGATCCAATGCGTACGCTTTTCGCATATTGATCTTTGCAAAGTTACTTTCGTTGCTGCCACTGTTACAATCACTAGAAAACTGCTAATGTTACTATTTCTGTTACTATTGCTACTGTTGCTACTGCTATCAAAAGTATCATACTACTGTGCTACTAAACACTTTGCTGTAGATATTTAGTTCTCTAGGTGTGGTTTAATTGAAAACTCAACTGCTAATACTCACAAATATTCTTTGGCTCCCCTTGTGTCGAATCAATAAATTTGGGTGAAATACTTCACTCGAAAACTGTTGCGATCCCCTATACTTGTGGGTTATCACCCCGTGCGCTCAGCGGCATGGGACTGGCTCTTGGAGACGGAAGTCTAGAACATTCTAGCCTTGCTTGCTGCTTGGCCCAATGTCCTGGAGTACGCTAACGCCGATGCAAGACACCGTCGCTGGTGCAATTAATTTGTTCGTTTAAATATTATAGTTCGATCGTATGAGTGTAAAGTCATAGTGCGACTGTATGAAATCTATTGTTTGATCAATCAAGTGTTCTACTAGAGTGAAGAAGGGGACATGAAAAACAATTACTAGTTATTTTTCTATTTAAGTTTACAGAAAAAGATCCACCATCATTTACTGTGACACTGAAACTCATCGCAGAATATGCCCATGCCTAATGACAGCCAAATGCATCGCCGAAAATCGGGCCAGAATGTCACCAAAGTTTCTGATGGCGCTGCCCCGAGAGGTAAATGGTTTATGAAGGTTGACCGTCACAGAAAATGATCTTAGGTGGCGGTTTGTTTTTTGTCACCGGGGTTTTTGTCACAGAATAGCAAAGATTTTGTAGTGCGAGCGCGCGCGGCCTCGTAGAGTGCCCACTGGTCAGCGACGAAGTTGGGGTTCGCCATGACCATGGCCACCATTGCTTCCTCGCTCACGCGCTCGCCATAGATTTGGCCCTCGCGGCCGGTGCTGCTCAAGGTGGAACGGGTTGTACCATTGCTCCTCATGTGACTGCCGGAACGCCAACATAGGCGCCGGCGTGGGCTGCTCCTCCACCATGGTGGCGTTGAAGTGCGCCTGCTCCATAGTCAAGCCGGCATGGAACAGTGTGGGCATCGGCGCCGAGTCGGTGTCCAAGCTCGTCTCCATCATGGGGTCATTGTCTTCAGAGACCTCAGGCGAGCTGGCCGGCATGCCAGCCTCTATTCTCCTAGCACTGCGGCCCTGCCAGGCGAACGCAAGGGCGGCCACCTCAAGCTTCTACTCCATTGAGAGGCTCTCCCACAGCACGTTCCCACTCGCGGTCATGGCGGATGTAGTGCACGGGAGGAGGATGTAGATCGGGTTTGGTGTGCTCTAGTTTGAGCCGGGAGTGGCGGCCTTTAAATAGCGGATGCCTGCGAGGCCAAGCGTCCGAGTGTGTCAATGTGAGGGCGCCGGAGTTCGTGCCTCGTCCGGCTTGCCTATTTAATGCCGGGAGACGGATGGACGGGCATTGAACGCGCGGGGTAGATATGCTTTCCGTCCCGTCCAGTAACGTCTCTCCGGCATTGAACTGGCGCAGACACCGGGGGCGCGATGCGGGCGGTGCCCTAGGCTGGTGAGCCTGCTTCAATGAAAATGACAGTGAGAGGTCAAGTCTGCTCTAGGCCGACGTCAATGCAGAGCGGCCACTCTAGAGCAGCATGAATGTGGCCTGGCATCTTCGGGCAGGAAAGGGCGAGTGACGGATTTTTGGGTGGGTCAGGTTGTCATAGGCATGCGTGGCAGCGGTCCGGACGCCCGCAAAGCTCCCCCGGGTTTTCTTTCTATTTGCGTGAAAAAGGACGTCCGGATCGGCCAGCGGACAGATACAGGACCACATTGGATGGCAAAACACGTCCGGACCATTCAGTCCGAACGGTTGCAGGTGGTTTGAGGGTCTGCATTGGAGATGCCCTTACACATCAAATCAATCCTCATTTTTAGAACTGAGGCACATGCCCGGTCTTTGAATAAGGCCCTTAGAAACACAAAAAGACTAGAGTAACAAGAAACGGAAAAACAAAATAGTTCGATACAGGACCATCAATGGTCTAACATTGTGATGCAGCCCAAGTAGTCATGGGTGAGATACGCATGCCATGAAGGACAACGCGGGTGATACGTCTCAAGCTTATCTATAATTTTTTATTGTTTCATGCTATTATAATATCACTTTTGAATACTTTTTATAGCGAATATATTATTATTTTGGACTAACCTATTAATTTAGTGCCCAGAGCCAGTTATTGTTTTCTGCATGTTTTTGGTTTTCAGAAAATCCATATCTATGGAGGTCAAATTAAACGGGGATTTAATATGATTTTTTTCCAAGTCAAGACGATTTCAGAAAGTACCGGGGAGGTGCCGGGGGGCGGCCCCACAGCCCCACGCGTCTAGGGGCCCACCCGTGTGGGCAGGTCGTGTGGGCAGGTCGTGTGGGCCCCCTAGCTAGCGCCTTACGTCCATTCTTCTGCCTATAAATTTCATATTTCCCAAAACCCTCTAAGCGAATTTTCTCCGATTTTTTCCGCTGCCACAAATTTCTGTTCCAAGGAGATCCAATCTGGAGGCCTATTCCGGCACCCTGTCGAGGGGGGGGGGATCCATCGCCGGAGGCATCTTCATCAACCTTGCTGCCTCCATGAGCATGTGTCAGTATTTCCTTTAGGACCTTAGGGTCCATAGTAGTAGCTTGATGACATCCTCTCTCCCTCGTGATTCAATACAAAGTTCCCGTGAGCTGCCTCATATGATCGGGATCCATATGATGTAATCGTTGGTGTGGTTGTTAGGATATGATGAATTGTCACTTTATGATCAAATTGTTCATTGAAATCAATTGAATCTTTTGAGGTTTTCTTGTTGTACAATTAAATAACTTTGTATGCTCTCTGATCTATTTGTCTTCTTTGACCAAGTTTGATGGGTAGTTTCTTCATATGGCATGGCCGATGGGAGGAGGAGGATGCCTAATCACATGAGAATCCTTTCTTGGGGAGGAGGAAAGAACTATAAATTACACACTACGCCTCCTAAAACTCTACTGTCTGATTATGTTAATGCCACCATTTCCATAACCAAAAACCTCCTGAGCTTAATCATGGGTTCACCAACTAGCGAGAACACCTTTCACCCTGCACATTTTAAGAATGTGCATAACATTTGTTTGCTACATGTATTTTTGTGACAGGTAATCTAAATCCAAAACAGTTATGCTTCAATAGAGAAAATATTATTAAAGTACCTCTTTGGATATCTTGAGGATTTAGATCCTATTGATTTTTTTTCTCTAGAAGTCCTTTGGATCATATAATTGAAGTTACAAAACTCCTATGGAATTCTTTCTTATGCCCCCCATTTCATAGGAATCTTAACATGAGACCAAATCTCATTTTAAATTTTCCTTTGAGAAGTTCAATGCACTTCCACTCTACCTCTCTCTACCCTCATCAATCCTCTAAAATTTATACATTTTTCTTTGTGCAACATCAAAGGCGCATATTGTAGAATTTCTGAAATTTGGATTCCTATAGGATTCCCTGATACATGAGATCTCAATCCTTTCATATTAACGTGTCTTTCAAATTCGTGCAATCCAAAGAGGTCCTAAAGCTTCAATTTGTAGTCTATATCCACTGTCGAAGAAATGACCATGTCAAGCCCCTCCCCTGCTACTCTCTGTCTCCATCCAATCATCATGATCGCCCTGACTTGATGACGCATGTTGGCATGTCCATCACAAGAAGTCGGTATGCCTCAGACTCTATTAGCTCTGACAAAAAAGAGTCGACATGTAAAATCTTAGCCCTGTTACAACAACCTCACACTTTGAAGGATGCTACCCACAATGTGTTCACAAGGTAGGTGGATGAAGCGCCTTACACATTGACCAAATTAAAGTAGATTAACATGCATATATAGACATCAAGTGAATATGGGTGTTACTCGGGAACAAAGGAAAAATGATTTTTTTAAGAAACCATTCTTTTATACTAGAAAGATACCATGCAACATTTTCTAAGAAATAGTAATATTAATCTCACACTGATATAATATACACCCGACCTCTACAACATAACAATATCATAAACTAGTGAAGACATCGATGATGCACACAACTCAAAAAAAGACATTCTATTGGTTTGCTGGTTTTACTATAGTGGCTTACCTCTCTTCCTATACTAGCCTTGGCTACCTATTGTCCTATGATCTGATTTTGTTGAGCCTCTCTGTTTGATCAACCTCTCTTTAAATGGATCTTGACTATAATTTTCAAAGATTCATAGTGCTAGCTCCAAAAGTAATTATGCATTTAAAAAAGGAAATACTACTTTCTAACCATAACACCATTTTGTTTGTATTTGATGTCTATTTTGCAGGTTTTTAGAAATGAAGAAGATCTAAAGGATCTTGAAGATTTGGATAGAAAATAGTCCAATTAGTAGGATTCAATCCTTTGTAAAGAATTGTATTTGGATCCTTTGAATCAAGTTTCCTTTTATCAATTTGTAACCTCACTTTGCATAATTAAACGATTACTAATAAAGTTCAAGTTTCTATTTCCATTTGTCATTTATTAATTCAAATGCATTTCCTATTCATATTGAATTATACTATTTGCACTTAAGCCCTTTATCTAATTTGTAATTGCAATTTGAATCCCAAACTCCATTTAAGAGCAAAGGTCATGTCAAAATTTATATTGAATGCCTATATGGATGAATGCAAAGTTAAAGCAAAAAAATTCCCCCGCTCTCATATAACTATGGGCCATGACACCGGCCCTCGGCCCTATTCACATTTTGGCTGTGATGGGATGGGCCGTAACATTTCGGGTGCTCCAACGAGCTATGCTCGCAGTGTCGCCTCCTACAGCAGCAACCCCTCATGATGATGGTGCACACCGATGAAGCAGTTCAAGGGTGTGGCCTTCTGTGCATCTTGATGGAGAACAACGAGTGGTTGGGACGAGAAATCAGAGGATAAGGAAGAAAATGTGGTCTATTGTGGTGGGCCAGTCACATCTTGACGAAGCGCAACACCGGTTGCGTGTGTAGGTCCACTGGATGCGTGGCGTGCGACGGAGGCGGCGGAAGCTTTGCTCAAATCGACAAGCTGATTCAAAGCGTTTTCCAGAACTTAGTTAAATTTAGATTTGGAATAAAATTAGAAATAAATATTTTTAAGCACAACATAGGGAATAATTATATAAAAACAACATAAAAATTTATCACTTAATTTGAAGTTAAATGAGTGAGATATTTTCTTCAAGACTTGAGATAGCTCATAGAATTATATTTATAATTATTTGTTGTGGCGTCTGAGTCAGCCGCCATCTTGGTCTAATTAATGATTAGTCCCTTTAGTAAAGGAGCAGAAAGGATTCTCACCTTTTTCCCCAGAGGTGACCCTGAGTTATCAAACCCACGAGAGGATGGTGCCATTTAAGCAAGGGTTTCTAACAAGCTTTTGAAGGAGAATTAAATTCCATCTTCTGACTGGATCATACATCATGCTGGCACTGAAAACACTTATAATAAAGATGGCATGGGTATCCGGTCTTATCACTACTGCAGGCGACCGCTAACGCGACATATGAATCAGAGACCCCGCGACCAAACTGTGTGCGATGCATGCATTGCAAACGGTGTCGTAATCAAACTGTCGCCAATAAGATAAACTATTTGCGATGCCGGAGACATCAAAAATGATTCAGATTAGAGACGCGTGTGCGATGCATGGGATACAGTTGATCCATACGAACTGTTTGCGATGAGCCAGAACAACAGAAACGGGCAGCCAATTCGAGGTGTGTGCGATACACGGCATACAGTTCACTCGGATGAACAGTTTGTGATTACCCAACACAACAGAAACATGCAGCCAGTTCGAGGTGTGTGCGATACACGGCATACACTTCACTAGGATGAACTGTTTGTGATTACCCAACACAACAGAAACGGACAGGCTGATCAAGGTGTGTGCGATATACGACATGCGGTTCACTCAGATGAACTGTTTGCGATTACCCAACACAACAGAAACGGTTCAACTTAACAAGATGTGTGTGATACGCGGCAAACAGGTCAGTAATCCGAAATGTGTGGGAAGACTGATAACAACACAGACGATTCCTGCTAATAACCCATGTGTGTGTGTGTGTGTTGTGGGCTAACACTTGCTGGTATTCAATTGTCAGCGATTGATGAAATCATCACCGACGGGTTCCCTAGTTTAGCCCGTGGCCGATGTGATTTGCTCTGTCCGCATAACATCTATGCTCTGTCTACACAACAACAACATATATACTTATAAGAACATTGTTGCATAACCAAATAAAACATCCAATTACATAAGTGACTACACACACCAAAGTAAACAATTACATGCACACTAAACTAGGAGAAACGGTCATCTAATCATCTACTTCTTGTTGTGACGACGCTTGCCATTGCTCTACTTCCGGCTGGATCCCTGGCCGTTTTGGGGAAGAAGGAGGCACTTCCTCATGTCAACGATCCGCCTGTACATCTCGTAGCTCGTGTACACCTCCTTGGCCGCGTACACGACATGAGCTTTGTCGAGTTTCTCCATCCAGGTCAAGTGCCAGGCACGCTTGTCCTTGTTGCAGGAATCCTTCATGTCTCTGTAGTAGGGGTCGATGATGGACACGGCGAGGTGAACCAGTGAGTCCTTCTCATGCTTCTTGCTGTCCCAGATCTTGTATTGGCCCTGGATGTCGACAAGATTCTGGCAGGCGATGCCCGAATTCTTGAGCACCTTTACATCGTTGGTGATGTCCACCGTAGCAAACACGTAGTGGGGGCTGTTGACAAACCTTGTCCTTGTTGCAGGAATCCTTCATGTCTCTGTAGTAGTGGTGGCCAAGCAGTAGTGGTAGACGAGGACGTGATTGCGCATGCACATCTGGGCGACGGTGACCTTGTGACGAGACCCGGCACGAGTGCGGGTGTACTCGAGGTCAAACCCGACCACCTTGTACTTCTCCGCAGCAAGCAACAACTCCATAGTGTTGATGGAGTTCTCCACCCAGATCGGGTTGTTGGTGTACACCACCGAGACCTCCGTGAACCTTCTGTGGGTGTCCACTACGGCATGCATGGTGAACTGCCGCTCGTCATCGGCAGCCGCTGGGACCGCCATTGGAGCCGCACAGGATACCCTCTCTGTATTTGTCATCGTGGGTGTGCTTCTTGCAATACCGGGGCGCGATCGAAAGGTTGAAGAGACACAAGGGTTAAATGGCACTGTAATAAATGGGGGCCGGACGGCCTGTAATCGTCACGTCTTGTCACCGCGTTCCTAGCGGAGGATTCCAGTGCACGCTTGAGCTGTTGAGCACCCCACATGCGTTTCGTTTGACCATGCATGGGCTCGAAGAGGCGCCAAGTATACCCGTGGGTGATGAGGTCAAAGTTACACAGACGGGTAATGATGGACACCCGAGTGCGATAATTCTGGGCACACCGTTGAGGAAACCAACTGTGTACAATAATGTCGAAGATCGATGTCGTGTCCGCAATATAGATCATTTGCGATTGAGATCGACAGGGGACACACATTCGAGAATGGTAAATAAAATCAAGTCCATTGAGGTCCAGATATTAATCGTCCATTGGATATGAATGTCAAAATAGTACTACCAATATACGAGTCTCATATGATGACATTTCAACGATTGTACCACAAATGCCCGAAATATTACAAGGTTCAGATTCTAGAGTTAGAAGGCTCAAATTCGAAGATTAATTACAAGGTTCAAACTGATATGAGAAATTAAATTCAGCTCATGCAGCTGCACACGCCCGCGCTGATCAGCCGAACATGGACATATGAGAGGTTCAAACTGATATTACAACTTGTAACACCCGTTTCGAAACCTCAACATTTCTGCAAAGGGATCAGCCACTGACAAGTCATGTATGGGCTTGACATAATGACTTCCGATTACTCTGTCAGCTGATCTTCTAAAATGAAATTCAGCTTCTGCAGAGCCTTTTCCATTCCGCCGTAGCCGCCGGCTCTGATCAGCAAACCATTCAGTTTTGCGAAACAAATGTAGGGCAAGCCTCATTACCTTTAGTACCCTTGCTCTCACAACAAAGAACCTGGCAAATATAATCTCCGGTAAGGTCCCTCGGTAGGAGTTCAAAGTAATTTCTGAGAGATGCAGATCAAGGCATTCGATGTGGTTGTTATATTGTATCACATTATCCACTGCCGGGCCTAATCTTATCTGCAAAACAAGAGAACGTATTAGTGCCTACAGGCAGTTTTGAACACTACTACATGCCTCTTTGATTTGCAGGATTTCTAAAATACACGAATAGAGTGACATGCCATCTTCGATCCTACATGATTAACACGGCATTTGATTACAATCTAGAAAAACGTAGGCTTCTTCCCAAGAGGTTGGAGTGGATGGAAATTTACCTACGAAAACTAGTACAGATGAATCTAAAGGAGAAATGCATATGGATTGTAACCTTATGAATCAAGCAACCACTGTAGGGAAAAAACATCAATGTACTGAAATCCTCCAAAATTCCTTCAGAAATCGTAGTACATTCGTCATTGTAAACTTGGGAAAAGATACCAAAAAATTGAACTCCCTTATAGTTAACATTTAACAGGAAAGGAGCATCACCTCGATATATAGCTTCTCCAGGCACGGAAAGCATCTCAGGAAACTGACAACTTCGTCCAGGTTGGGGCCGATAGATTCTACTGCGAAGACCTTCACTGTGCGCAGATACGTTGTCAAGCTTGTCGGGTTCATTTTTTGGATGACAGACGAACACACATCTTCAAAATTAGAAAAAATATTAATTCAAGAAGGAGAAGAAGAAGGCGAATGTTGTACCTGAACGGTTGTGGATCCAATAACAAGTTCGGAGAATTTGACAGACGAGTAGCCCACCACTGTCAATTTCGGCACAGAAATGACACTGATTCTTGTTGGACCTTGTTGATCAACTACAAGTAATCTCTCAAGTAAAGGTGTATCCTCAATGACCATACTGTGATACACCTTCTGGGCTCTCTTGTTGCAGCACCAGCAACACACATAAATTGTCCGGAGAGTCATGGAGGTGATGTGGAAGCTACTCAACCCATTGATCGCCTGAAGACGAAGGTACTCGAGTGCAGTACAGCCGCGGAACAGGCGCTCCATGTCATCCTTGGGGATGCAGACGGCGACGAGCTCGAGGTGCTTCAGTCAAGGGAGAAAAAGAGTAGGCGTGTCATTAATCGGGGGCAAATGGCAGTTCATGAACCTGGCGAGCGGCAGCGTGGTCGCGAGGCGGAGCGCGGACGGTGGCAGCAAGCGCATATGTCCATCATTAAAACTGAGCTCCTCAAGGTGATCTAGGGCAGGGGATCGGAACCACTCATCAAGCTTGGCTCGGTCCTTGCCGTTGGAACGGAACTTGCCCGTGATAAGGCCTCTGATTGGGCCAAGGTGCCTGCCGAGGATCTGGGACAATGCATCCAAGCTTTTGCGATAGCCATGGCAGAGCTTGTGGACATCAATGAGATCGAGAGGGGTGGGATTCCATAGGGGGCGCCACCGCCGGGAAAGGACGGTTGTCCGCATGCCATATTTGATTGGGAGGAGGGAGATGATGACGATCAACATATCATCGGGGAGGCTGCTGATAAAGTCTAGGCCCGCCGGAGTCGCTTGATGTTCTTGCTTGACCCACCTCTGCTTGTTGGCAGCCTCGTCCTCCACCTCCAGAGTCTCCTCGGTGGTGACGCTATCTGATAGGACTGGAGGAGTGGGAGGATAGGGCATATTAAGTTAGAACAGGGCAGAAGAAAAGTGTATTGGTAACTAGAAGTTCCTAGGTAGGAACAGACTTAACAGAGTCAGAAAATGGAATCCCTATTGGTTGCTTAAATACAACACAATTACTTTCATATTGCTAGGTAAGTCAACATGCCGATACGTGAAAAGAACACTTACTTGGAACAAAGTCCAGATGGATGATATCGTCGGGGAAGTTAGCATATATCATATGACCAGGCTCTTTTAGGTGCAGTGCAATTTTAGTGCCAGCTTTCGCTAGATAAAACTTAGAAATTTCTGTCGAAAGGCCCGCGCCAAAATAGGAGTGACCATGTTCATCATGTTTTACAGAAGCAACGATTGTAAATCCATGGTTTGTGTTCAATATGACATTCCTGGAGTCTTCAGTTATGTAAAGGCCAAGATTGTGTACTACAGTTGCTGTTGCAAAACAAGGGATGTACTACAAGAAATGATAAGATTGTTAAAGAATAGGGTAACATGCAAATATGGGTGTAATTGAAAGAACAGTACACAACAGTTAAATCAAAGGACACAAATTTATGGTTAAACAGATAGTGTAACCATGATGTCATGCAAATATGGGAGTAATCGAAAGAACATTACAGCATTAATTTGCCTAATATAGGAAGAAGAAAAATCCCCTTTGACATATATACTGCATGTGGCACCTTTTATCCAAATGTAGCAATATATACTATATGTTCAGAAAAGTAGGCCATGCCAACCGAGGTAGGGTGAGATTGAACATACCGTGCGATTCCTGAAGCCAGCTGGTACAGTGAGATGGAACTTCTCGGCTGTCTGGCCGAGGCCGCATAGGCCTGATGTCTCCTTGCACTGTACACTCAATGAATGAAAGAAAACCCTCGAATCAGCTAGAAGAAAAATGAATCCACGGCAATTTCGGCCGGGTGATTAAAAGGGGCAGACGGACTGGGACAAGAGATGATTGAATATTTCAGTATATTAGTTACCTGGTTCTCCATGAGAAAAAGCTCCAATACCGCAGATTCCCCAATCGGGCGGAGCTGGGTCGACGGCAAGCCGCGTCGAGAAAGTCGGTGGCGATAAGCGGCGGCAAGCGGCAGTGGAGAAATGCGGTGGGGTTTGCCGACAGCCGGCGTCGGCGACAAGCGTCGAGCTAAGTGGTTGCCACGGCGATAGGCGGTGACATGCAGAGTCGCGGAGGAGTGCAGGAGCGACTGGGGAAGGGAAGGGGGGAGGTGGCGGGCGGGGGTGAGGGTTTTGTGACGTGGGGGTGGTGAGGGTTTTCTTTTTTCCTTTTTGAATTGGGTGGTGAGGGTTTTCTGTCCCAGAGGCCAGAATGCGCTTTGGAGGCAACGGTTTGGTAGACTCAACCGTGTGCGATTAACATCACTCTGTGTGTGGTGTGGGCAGTGGCGTACCAAGGGGGTGTGCCAGGTGTGCCATGGCACACCCAGATTATTGGAAAACATTTTTCACCATGTAAAAATTAGCTAATTTTTAAGGCCCATGCAAGCTAATTGAAATAGTCTCAATTTTTTTAAAGTATGCACACCTTCTATTTTATTTCTAGGTCTGCCACTGGGTGTGGGCAATCATATTTTGGTATAAGAGAAGCATAAAATTCCATCAACCAGACTGATTGCATACTCATCCCACATCTAGACATAAGTAAACATATATATATATATATATATATATATATATATATATATATAAGCATATTCAGGCATAGATAATAAAGCGTACTCAAGCATTGTTCAACCATAGTTCAACCAATATTAAGCATACTCAAGCATATAACTAAGACACTACATAGCCATAGTTCAATCCCACATCTCATCTGCCGGCAGGCCTGCACGAAGGTGAAGCTTCTCCAGGTACTCAGAGTACGCGGCGTGCGCCACCTTGCGAGAATACTTCTGCTTGAAGGAGCCAACAACTCATCCTCTTGCAAGCGCCAGAACACTTTCATACTCGTGATGAAGCTTTTGGTTGCAAAATGGGCATCCAAAGCCCATATTCCAGGTCCTCACACGCCTGTTATGCAGTCCCGCATAAAGCTCCCTGAGCTTTTGCCTCTTGTACCTCCTCTGGGCATCTTCGTCCTCGCTGTCGACATAGTCAGATAGCACCTATACATACAGTAAAAAATGTGGCGTCAGTATATTTTATAATAATGCGAATTCAGCAGGCAGAGTTTATGAAACATAATATATCCCGTGACAGCGTGAACCCTAAATCATCAAGTGATCTTGATGAAAGAAATCCATAAATAGAGAGCACACAACTTAGTGCAACAAAATTAAGAGTATGATTGGTTTGCTACCAACATTTGGTAGAATCAAAAGTTTGGTTTGCTACCGACATTTGGCAAAATCAAAAGTTGCCAACACTTGGCAACCTTTTGTGAGATTGGCAATGAACAATGGAATCCAAACTAATCTCTAGGGAACATTTGGGAGTTGCCAAAATTTGGCATGCCGACGACATTTGGCATCAAACCAATTTACAAGCCGTAAAGTAGGATCAAAATTTGGCATGCCAATGACTTTTGGCATCAAAATCAATTGTCAAGATCTGGCTAGGAATTATTAGCAACACAAACCCTAGTCGGATTATTTTTTTAGAAGAACAGGGAGGCTCCTCCCCGGTTCCATTACTCGAATGAAACCCTCATAGTGTCATACATCAGCTCACTAAGAGGAGATGTTCAAAAGCAACAGCTAAAGGGAAATACACAACGACAGAAGTATGAGGATTACAAGTTATCCTGCACCCCAAAGGGGTCCCTAGTCGGATTTTTAGCAGAAATCATTTGTACAAAAGAAACAATTAATCACTTATCATTTGTACCATTCAAACAATCAATACACTACATGGATCTATCGAATCTAACTCAGATTTCATGGATTGACAGAACATAACCATAGGATTTCTATTCCAAAAAGCGGAGGGAGGACTAACCAGAGAAACCCTAGGATATATTTGCCACATAAATGGGTATAGATGACTAACCGGTTCTCCGTCGTCATCGAAGTCGTCGCCGGAGTGGTCGTCGGAGTCGTAGCCGGAGTCGCTGTGGACCTCCGGCTCCGGCAGTGCAAGCACGACGCAGTCGCCGTCGCTCTTCTGCCCGCGCGAGACCTCGTCGGCAGCGACGGCAACCTCTGTCTCCAGCTTCATGCCGTGCTCAGGTGCTTCAGCAGCCCCGGCGTTGCCACTCCCTCCGATGGTGCGCTTCTGCGGCATCCTCATACACTGACGGCAGTAACGACTGAGAGCGGCGTCGAGGATGCAGGCGGAGAGAGAGGATTGTGTGTGTAGCGAGAATGGGGGGTGCGGCCACCTATTATAACCAACGGCTCGGGCGCGCCATTAATATGGAGCAGTGGGAGCGAGGCGGGCGGCGGTCAAAGGGCTGGCTCGCCTCCCGGTGAGCCTGCGCAGCGGACTACTCGCATGCCTACCTTCATTTCACACAGCTACACGCACGCCTCCCGGTGACACTGTGCAGCGAACATGCTTCCTGTCAATTCACACACCTGCCCGCACGCCTCCCAGCCTGCCTGCGCGGCGGACTGCGCGCATGCGTCCCGTCAACTCACGCCTGCTCGCACGGCACACGGGACGCGTGGCGGCACGTATATTGTTTTTCTTTTTTGATGATTAATTCTGCCGCTTTATTACTTAACCGAAGCATGGCACGTACATTGTTGGTCTAACGCCCACGGTACGAATAAATAATCCGTTTGCGATATTGGTTGCCAATTATTAATAATCTCCCGTTTGTAAGAATATTATATCAAAACTTGTCTCAAATTTGAAAAAACAATACAATATCACAGTCTATTGGTGTCCATATGACACCACGATAAGTTTCATGAATTTCAACTAAGTTTTGGATTTACTGGATTTTAAAAATCAAGGTTCTCATTTGTTTGAAATTTCTTGCATGGGAACTAAACATGCACCCAGAGACACACATATGATTTTCCAATCCATTTTGGTGCACTATCACGTGTGCATGTAGCTCAAATTTGATTTTTGCACATTATATCCCTAGGAAATCAATCTATGTATAAAAACGTCTAAATGACGATCTCTGATTTTTTTCCTTCCAAATTTTAACACGACACTCCTTTGGTCACCTATGTTCACCGCGGAAAAAGTTTAACATGCCTCATAGTGGCGGTGGTGGTGCGGTGTGTGTGTATTTGGGGGGGGGGGTCCGGCAGTACACTGCGAGTCGTGAGCCACCATGTGGGATTGACCGTTTTGTCAGGCAGGTGCCTCATCAAAGTCATGAATTGGTTATTTAAAACATTACACGGCCATTTCATACATACATGTTTGGGCCACATGCATGCATGGTGGTCCTCGGACACTCCCTCGTGCGGTTATCAGCGATGCGCCAGTTCGTTAGCCCGCGAAGGTTATCACTTTTCACCGACATCGAGAGGCATTTGACCAAAGGTGGATTCATCTTGGGATGAGTTACGGTGTGGATCATGGTGAGATTTCAGATCAAACTTTGAGCGCGTGTTCGTACACATGAATCCCTCCCACCGGCTCGAAGTGAGGGGGACTACGACACGTCATGGACCTCTGTGTAGGCCATTTCCTCTTTGCGGAGCATGTGCCACATCAAAGTTGTGCAGTGGGTATTCAAACATCACACAACACCTCTTTGGGTATGCAGACGGGTGGTTGTCCTAGGACACACTCACTCGCGTGTGACGCTTTCTGTGGGCCCGCGAAGTCGTCGTCCATCACTTTGACCTACAGCGAGAGAGGTTAATTTGACCAACAAGGATGATTCTTTTTCGTTTGTATTACGGTAGGAGTATATAGTACGCGTCGAAGAGGGGGGAGGGGACCAGCTAGCATATACTACGCGTCATAATGAACCTCGCTCCGTGTGGGGACTTTCCCGTTTCCGAGGCAGGTGCCACAAGAAAGTTGTGCATTGGGTATTCAAACATCACACAACACCTCTTTGGCCACATGCAGGCAGTGGTTGTCCTACAGGACACTCACTCGCGTGCAACGCTTTCCATCTAAGAGCCCGCGAGGTCATCGTCCATCACTTCAACCCAACGATTGAGAGAGGTTAATTTGACCGACAAGGAGGATTCTTTTTGGTTTGTGTTGTGGTAGGAGTATATAGTACGCGTCGAAGAGGGGGATGGGACCAGCATATACTACGCGTCATGAACCTCGCTCTGTGTGGGGACTTTATTGTTTCCTAGGCAGGTGCCACATCAAAGTTGTGCATTTTGGGTATTCAAACATCACAACAACCACACACACCTCCGTACTTACATATGTTTTGGCCCACATGCAAGCGATGGCGGTTGTCCTCTGGCACTCACTCACGCGGTTATCGGCGATATCGATGCTTTCCATCTATGGGCCTGCTTGGTCCATCACTTTGACCGACAGCGAGAGAGGTTAATTTGATTTGGGAGGGGATTAATTTTTGGTTTGTCTTACAGTATAGGTCATGCTATGAGATTACATAATATAGTTTGAGTGCATGCATGTGTACTCATGCATGAATCCCTCCCACCGGATCGAAGTGGGGGGCACCACACGACGCGTCATGAACCGATCTCGCTCTGTGTGGGGACTGTACGATTTTCGACGCGGGTGCCACATCAATGTTGTGCATGGTATTCAAATTAAACATGCATGCATGCATCACCTCCATATACATATGTTTGGGACACATGCATGCAGTGGTTGTCTTCGGACACTACTCTCCCTCGCATGGTTATCGGCGGCAAGCCTATATATATTCATGGGCCCGCATGGACGTCCATCACTTCGACCGGCATCAAGAGAGGTTACCAGGGTGGATTCTTCTTCTTTGGTTTGTGTTACCATGTAGTAGGTCATGGTGAGATTCGAGACCAAAGTTTGAGCACATGCGTACGCATGAATCCCCGTCACCGGCTCGAAGTGGGGTGACATACATAGTACGCGTCGTGGACCCTCGCTCCGTGTGGGGACTTTCCGGTTCCAAAGCACGGTACCGTGCCACATCAAAGTTGTGCATTGGGTATTCAAACACACCACACAACACTTCCATACATATGTTTGGGCCACATGCAGGCAGTGGTTGTCTTCGGGCACTACTCCCTTGCGTGGTTATCGGCGAGCTAGCCCATATCTGTGGGGTCCCCTGGATGTCCATCACTTTGACCAACAACAAGAGAGAGGTTATACGACCAAGGTGGATTCTTCTTGGTCCGTGTTACACTACGTCTTGATGAGATGCCCTCTCCCACCGACTCAAAGTGTGTGTGTGTGTGGGTGGGGTGGGGGGTGCTTCGCACTTCCTGAACCTCCGTGGGGTCGGGGATGTTCGGTTAATTTGCGAGGAACATTTGCCACATCAAAGTTGTGAATTGGGTATTTAAATATCACACCACCCTTTTCATACATATAGTTGGGACACTCGCAGGTGGTTCGTATGTGGTCTCCCCCATCTCGCGCCACAAGCACACATTTGTGGGCCCGCACACGGTCCACCTTTGACCGGAAGCGAAAGGGGGGTTTGACCATGATGGCCTCCCATAGGTTTAGTGTTATAGTAGGGTGCGCTATGTCAGACCTAGCTATTTGGGGGCATGCATTCATAGCTAGGATTCCCCTCCTACCGACACGAAGTGGGGGGGTGGCTTTGTGAGATAGGTGCCACATCAAAGTTGTGTGCTACTTGTAGTCTGCGTTGGTATTTCCCCGAAGAGGAGAGGATGATGCAATACAGTAGAGATAAGTATTTCCCTCAATTAAGAACCAAGTTTATCAATCTAGTAGGAGAACCAAGCAAAATTCCGTTAAGTGCACCTGCACACACAAGAGCAAACACTTGCACCCAACGCAAATAAGAGGGTTGTCAATCCTCTTAGCGGTTATTTGCAAGGATTAAATCTTATCGAGGTAAATAGATAAACTAAACTAATAATTAAAATAAAAGTAAATAAATTGCAGCAAGGTATTTTTTAGGTTTTTTAATATGATAAAGATAGACCCGGGGGCCATAGTTTTCACTAGAGGCTTCTCTCTCGAGCACAGAAACATACGGTGGGTAAACAAATTACTGTTGGGCAATTGACAGAATAGCAAATAATTATGACGGATTCATGGCAATGATCATGTATATAGGCATCACGTCCAAGACAAGTAGACCGACTCCTTCCTGCATCTACTACTATTACTCCACTCATCGACCGCTATCCAGCATGCATCTAGAGTATTAAGTTAATAAAAATAGAGTAACGCCTTAAACAAGATGACATGATGCAGACAAGCAAATTCAAGCAACATGAATAAAACCCATCTTTTTATCCTTAATGGCAACAATACAAATACATGTCATGTCCCCTTCTGTCACTGGGATTAAGCACCGCAAGATTGAACCCATCACAAAGCACCTCTCCCATTGCAAGATAAATCAATCTAGTAGGCCAAACCAAATCGATAGATCAGAGAGAAATACAAAGCTATAACAATCATGCATAAAAGAGTTCAGAGAAGACTCAAATATTTCTCATGAATAATCTGATCATAAACTCACAATTCATCGGATCCCAACAAACACACCGCAAAAGAAGATTACATCGGATAGAACTCCAAGAACATCGAGGAGAACATTGTATTGAAGATCAAAGAGAGAGAAGAAGCCATCTAGCTACTAGCTATGGACCCGTAGGTCTGTGGTAAACTACTCACACATCATCGGAAGGGCAGCAAGGTTGATGTAGAAGCCCTCCGTGATCGATTCCCCCTCCGGCAGAGTACCGGAAAAGGCCTCCAGATGGGATCGCGGAAGAACAGAGGCTTGCGGCGGCGGAAAGGTTATTTCTTCTGGTTCTCTATTGGTTTCCCAATATTTGTGAATTTATACAAGTGGAATTAGGTCAAACGGAGTCACATGGGCCCCACAAGGCAACACGGCGCCCCCCTGGGGCGCGCCCTGTTGCCTTGTGAAGCCTCCGTGAGGCTTCTGGCCTCCTCCCGTAGCTTCCAAGGGTTCTTTTGTCCAAAAAAATCTCCAAAAAGTTTCGTGGCATTTGGACTTCATTTGCTACTGTTTCTCCGAAAAGCCAAAAACAAGCAGAAAACAGCAACTGGCACTGGTGAAAGATCGTGGATGTCGCCTAGAGGGGGGGGTGAATAGGCACTTTAAAATAATTACGGTTTAGGCTTGAACAAATGAGGAATAAAACTAGCGTTTAAATTATCAAGCACAAAACCTAAAACAACTAGGTTCACCTATGTGCACCAACGACTTATGCTAAGCAAGATAAACAACTAAGTGATAGCAAGATATAACATGAAACACTATGGCTATCACAAAGTAAAGTGCATAAGTAAAGGGCTCGGGTAAGAGATAACCGAGGCACGTGGAGACGACGATGTATCCCGAAGTTCACACCCTTGCGGATGCTAATCTCCGTTTGGAGCAGTGTGGAGGCACAATGCTCCCCAAGAAGCCACTAGGGCCACCGTAATCTCCTCATGCCCTCGCACAATGCAAGATGACGTGATTCCACTAAGGGACCCTTGAGGGCGGTCACCGAACCCGTACAAATGGCAACCCTTGGGGGTGGTCACCGAACCCGTACACTTTGGCAACCCTTGGGGGCGGTCACCGGTACCCGTCAAATTGCTCGGGGCAATCTCCACAACCTAATTGGAGACCCCGACGCTTGCCCGGAGCTTTACACCACAATGATTGAGATCTGACAACACCAACCGTCTAGGGCACCAAGGCACCCAAGAGGAACAAGCTCTAGGGTGCCCAAACAGCCAAGAGTAACAAGCTTCTCAACTTTCACTTCCACGTATCACCGTGGAGAACTCAAACCGATGCACCAAATGCAATGGCAAGGGCACACGGAGTGCCCAAGTCCTTCTCTCCCAAATCCCACCACAACAACTAACGCTATGGAGGAAAATGAGAGGAAGAACGAAGAAGAGAACACGAAGAACTCCAAGATCTAGATCCAAGGGGTTCCCCACACATGGAGGAGAAAGTGATTGGTGGAAATGTGGATCTAGATCTCCTCTCTCTTTTCCCTTAAAAACTAGCAAGAATCCATGGAGGGATTGAGAGATAGCAAGCTCGAAGAAGGTCAACAATGGGGGAAGAACACGAGCTCAAGTGAATTATAACCATTGGGGAAGAGGGCCCCCTTAAATAGTCCCCCCGAATCCAACCATTATGCCCACAAGTCGTGCTCAAGCAGTACTACCGCTCGGGGGAGCGGTACTACCGCTTAGCACGGTCAAAACAGCCCAACGAGATAGAAAAACACGAGCAGTAGTTCTGCCAGAGAGGTAGTACCGCTCGGGGGAGCAGTACTACTGCTTGAGCAGTACTATCGCTCGGGGGAGCAGTACTACCGCTCTCTACTACCGCTCGAGCAGATTGGGCAACAGAAGCATAAAAATAAGCGGAAGTGGTTGCGGTAGAAGGAAGTGGAAGTACTATGCAAGCGGTACTACCACTCAGGGGAGCAGTACTACTGCTCTCTACTACTGCTCTACTACCGCTCGAGCAGAAAAACTACCCAAGCAAAACAGAAGGAAACTCCAAAACTGAAACTTCTATAACTCCTGCAAACGTACTCCGAAATCAGTAAACTCAAGCTTGTTGGATAGAAGACAACAAGTACTATCCAACAGCGAACTTCCCACAATATAAACCGGCAAAAACTCCAACATCGAAAACATCATAGAAGATGCATATGAACTCCGTTTTCGATGAACTGAAGCTTGTCATGAAGATAACCATAAGCTCCAAATCTCACAGGGAGAAAAACCAAACAAGAGCCAAGAAAGATGATGCAAGGATGCAATGGTTTGAGCTTTCTACGAGTGATACGATCAAGCTACTCACTCGAGAGCCCCCCTTGATAGTACGGCTATCGATCCTATAACCCGGTCTCCCAACTACCACCATTAGACTGGCAAAATAGAAAACCTATCAAGGGCAAACCTTTGCCTCGCACATAGTCCACTTGAGCTAGATGATGACGATCTTGACTTTCTCAAGTTGGACCACCTTTCTTGATTGTGTTGGCTCGATGAAGACTAGTTGATTGCTCCCCCATACTCCACTATGGGTGAGCCACTCTTCGGCACATCTTCACAAGTCCATTGTCACCACAATGGACGGCAAGCATCAAGCATGATCTCTTCGTGATGCTCCACTTGAACTTACACACCGCAAACTTGATGACGATCACCACTTGATGTCATCCTCCATGGGTTGAATGAGATCTACCTCTTGACGCAAGCCCATGGAAACATACCTAACCCCACAAACAACTCTCACATAGACCACGGGTTAGTACACAAAGCGTAATGGACAATGCTTACCATACCATGAGATCACTTGATCTCGCTTGGTACATCTTCTACGCTTTGTGTGTTGATCAACTTGAATCACTCGTTGTACTTATTATTGATCAACCTTGTATCTTTTCAACTCTCTTCATTAGGATGATGTCTTGAAGGTAAACATGAATGTTCACACAATCTTCTTCTTCAAGACATGTTTGCAATAGGCTCAAATCTCACATGACCAATCTTTGGATCAATCCTTGAATAGCACCTTGGTCAACACATATTCTTCTTCTAATAACCTTGAAACCAACAAATGGTCTTCAAGCAATGCCTATGGACAAACCCTTCAAATATAACTCAAGGCAACCATTAGTCCATAGAGATTGTCGTCAATTACCAAAACCAAGCATGGGGGCAGCACATGTTCTTTCAACTGGGCACTAGGTTAATAGGTTAGTCCCAAAAAATGATATATAATTGCATATAAAAACATCCAAGATTGATACTATAATAGCATGGAACAATCAAAAATTATAGATACGTTGGAGACGTATCAAGCATCCCCACGCATAATTCCTGCTCGTCCTCGAGTAGGTAAATGATAAAAATAGAATTTTTGATGTGGAATGCTACCTATCATGTTTCATCATGTAATCTTTCTCTTACGGTATGAATAATAAGATCCAAATGATTCAAAGCAATATTCTATAGTTTGATATAAAGACATCAATACTCAGGCATACTAATAAACAATCATGTCTTTCAAAATAAAAGTGCTAAAGAACGTTATCCCTACAAAATCATACAATCCTATCATGCTCCATCTTCTTCACACAAAGTATTTATCATGCACTACCCCGGTTTTAGCCAAGCAATTGGTTCATACTTTTTAACGCGCTTCAGCTTTTTCAACTCCCACGCAATACATGAGCGCAAGCCATGGATATAGCACTATGGGTGGAATAGAGTATGGTGGTAGAGATAAATAAGAGAAGTCAAAAATGGAGAAAGTCTCACATTGACGAGGCTAATTAACGGGCTATGGAGATGCCCATCAATTAATGTCAATGCGAGGAGTAGGGATTGCCATGCAACGGATGCACTAAGAGCTATAAGTGTATGAAAGCTCAACATGAAAACTAAGTGGGTGTGCATCCAACTTGCTTGCTCATGAACACCTCGGGCATTTGAGGAAGCCCGTCATCGGAATATACAAGCCAAGTTCTATAATGAAAAATTCCCACTAGTATATGAAAGTGACAAAATAGGAGACTTTCTATATGAAAGACATGGTGCTACTCTGAAGCACAAGTGTGGAAAAGGATAGTAACATTGCCCCTTCTCTCTTTTTCTCTCATTTTTTTTCATGGCTCTTTTTCGCCTCTTTTTTTTAGAGCGATCTCATGGACCTCATCCCCACTTTTTTGAGGACTCATTAGTCTCCATCATTCTTACCTCACTGGGATAATGCTCTAATAATGATGATCATCACACTTCTATTTACTTACAACTCAACATTACAACTCGATACTAGAACAAAAATATGACTCTATATGAATGCCTCTGGCAGTGTACCAGGATGTGCAATGATGCTAGCGTAACATGTCTAACAATGATGAACGGTGGCTGAGCCACAAATACTATGTCAGCTATATGATCATGCAAAGCAATATGAGAATCATGATGTATGTCATGAAAATGGAACGGTGGAAGTTGCATGGCAATATATCTTGGAATGGCTATGGAAATGTCATGATAGGTTGGTATGGTGGCTGTTTTGAGGAAGATATAAGGATGCTTACGTGTGATAGAGCGTATCATATCACGGGGTTTGGATGCACCGGCGAAGTTTGCACCAACTCTCGATGTGAGAAAGGGCAATGCACGGTACCGAAGAGGCTAGCAAATTGCGGAAAGGTGAGAGTGCGTATAATCCATGGACTCACATTAGTCATAAAGAACTCACATACTTATTGCGAAAGTTTATTAGCCCTCGAAGCAAAGTACTACTACGCATGCTCCTAGGGGGGAGGTTGGTAGGAGTTAACCATAGCGTGCCCCCGACCGCCACACAAAGGAAGACAATCAATAATAAATCATGCTCCAACTTCTTAGCATAACGACATATCATACGTGCATGCTTCGGGAATCACAAACCTTAACACAATTATTCTTACTAAACAACAATTATCTACTAATACCTCCCACATATTACCATCTTAATATCGCAAAACTATTGCAAGGAATCAAATTTATCATATTCAGTGATCTACATGAAAGTTTTTATTATATCCCTCTTGAATACCTATCATATCAGGACCAAATTCATAACCCGTGCATATTACCATTGCTATTATGAGACTCTCAAAAAGATATAAGTGAAGCATGAGAGTGCAACTATTTTTTAAAATATAACCACCACCGTGCTCTAAAAGATATAAGTGAAGCACTAGAGCAACTGCCTAGCTCAAAAGATATAAGTGAAGCACATAGAGTATTCTAACAAATCACGAATAATGTGTGTCCCTCTCAAAAAGGTGTGTTCAACAGAGATGATTGTGACAAACTAAAAAGCAAACAAAAGCAAACAAACTATTTCACAAGACGCTCCAAGTAAAACACATATCATGTGATGAATAAAAATATAGCTCCAAGTGAGTTACCGATAGATTGTAGACGAAAGAGGGGATGCCTTCCGGGGCATCCCCAAGCTTAGACGCTTGAGTCTTCCTTGAATATTACCTTGGGGTGCCTTAGGCATCCCCAATCTTAGGCTCTTGCCGCTCCTTATTCCTTTATCCATCGTAGTCTCACCCAAAACTTGAAAACTTTAGCACACAAAACTCAACAGAAACCTCGTGAGATCCGTTAGTATAACAAACAAACCTTAAACTTTAGGTACTGTAGTAAATTGATTCATATTTAAAATTGGCATAATGCTACTGTACTCCAACTTCTCCATGACTCATACCCCCCGATACAATCCATAGATTCATCAAAATAAGCAAACTATGCAACAAAAACAGAATCTGTCTAAAACAGAACAGTCTGCGAAGATCTATTTAAAAGCCATGCTTTTGTAACTCCAAAATTCTGAAAAATTAGGACAACGTAAACAATTCATATACCAATACTGTGTAAAAATTTCAGATTTTTCTGACGTTCTAGTACAGAATTAAAATTCCAGCACTGGACGCAAAACTTTCAGTTTTCCAAACAGCATCAATTATACTATCATCAACATCATCCCAAACGCATTACTTGGCACAAACAGTAATTAAAACATAAAAACACAATCATAAAAGAAGCTATAATCATGCAAACACACAGAAACAGAAGGTAAAAGCAAAAAATTATTTTATTCATTGGGTTGCCTCCCAACAAGCGCTATTGTTTTATGCCCCTAGCTAGGCATAATCAATAGTTTCAAGTGTTGTCATCCTTGGTTTCCAACTCCTCAATCACACATCTATTTTTTCTAGTAGATTTAACATAGGAGTTTATCATCATCACACTTCTAGGCACAAAATCAAGAATCTTATTTTTATGGATAGGTTCCTTAATTATATCAATGAAATTGGGATGCACGCTAATCATTTTAAGATCCTCGCTCCCTTTACTAGATGTAGCACCCTTGACCTTAGGAACATATATAAACTTGCAATTTTTATTTGGAGGAGTCCTATCAATGTTTTTAGTGGAGGAAAAAGCGGAACCCAAGTTGTTGATAATTTCTTCCAACTTATCGATTCTAGCGGAGCTTTGGTCTATCCTTTCGTTAATTATTGGTTCCGTTTCCTTTAAAGTTTTCAAAGCAATCCCCACCTTGGAACCAAATTGAGTAATATGATTGTGGACCTTTTTATCTAAATTTTCAAGATGTTCAATAGTAGGCATTTTATTTTCTATAGCTTCTAACCTTTGCATAACAAGCTCCAAAATCAATGTCGTTTCATTAATAATGATAGGGGGTGAACCCACTAAATTTCCCAAAGCATTGAAAGCATCCAAAGTGGGACACATTAAGAAATTCCCTCCGGTAATAGTGTCAAGAACAAATCTATACCAAGTAGTAATTCCCACATGAAAATTTCGAAGAAGAACGGTAGTGGATTGCTTACGCGTTGATCTATTTTGAGCATCGCAAATCCTATACCAAGCATCTTTTAAATTCTCTCCTCCCCTTTGTTTAAAATTAAGTACTTCATTTTCCGGGGTAGTAGTAACGAGCGAAGAACTAGCCATAATGGTGAAGTAAGCAAGCAAACAAGCAAATAAAATATATTTTTGTTTTTGTAAAAAAATTTAGAAGTGGGGGAGATGAAAACGAGAGGCAAATGCAAATAAAAGGTAAATAAAGTAAATGCAAGTGAATGATAATTTGTGCGAAGGTACTTGGTAATTTTGATGGTGTCTCCCCGGCAACGGCGCGAGAAATTCTTCCTGCTACTTGTAGTCTGCGTTGGTATTTCCCCGAAGAGGAGAGGATGATGCAGTACAATAGAGATAAGTATTTCCCTCTATTAGGAACCAAGGTTATCAATCCAGTAGAAGAACCAAGCAAAATTCCGTTAAGCGCACCTGCACACACAAGAGCAAACACTTGCACCCAACGCAAATAAGAGGGTTGTTAATCCTCTTAGCGGTTATTTGAAAGGATTAAATCTTATCGAGGTAAATAGATAAACTAAACTACTAATTAAAATAAAAGTAAATAAATTGCAGTAAGGTATTTTTAGGTTTTTAATATGATAAAGATAGACCCGGGGGGGCATAGATTTCACTAGAGGCTTCTCTCTCGAGCACAGAAACATACGGTGGGTAAACAAATTACTGTTGGATAATTGACAGAATAGAAAATAATTATGACAGATTCATGGCAATGATCATGTATATAGGCATCATGTCCAAGACAAGTAGACCGACTCCTGCCTGCATCTACTACTATTACTCCACCCATCGACCGCTATCCAGCATGCATCTAGAGTATTAAGTTAATAAAAACAGAGTAACGCCTTAAGCAAGATGACATGATGTAGAGAAGCAAATTCAAGCAATATGAATAAACCCCCTCTTTTTATCCTTAATGGCAACAATACAAATACGTGTCATGTACCCTTCTGTCACTGGGATTGAGCACCGCAAGATTGAACCCATCACAAAGCACCTCTCCCATTGCAAGATAAATCAATCTAGTAGGCCAAAGCAAATCGATAGATCGGAGAGAAATACAAAGCTATAACAATCATGCATAAAAGAGTTCAGAGAAGACTCAAATATTTCTCATGAATAATCTGATCATAAACTCACAATTCATTGGATCCCAACAAACACACCGCAAAAGAAGATTACATCGGATAGAACTACAAGAACATCGAGGAGAACATTATATTGAAGATCAAAGAGAGAGAAGAAGCCATCTAGCTACTAGCTATGGACCCGTAGGTCTATGGTAAACTACTCACACATCATCGAAAGGGCAGCAAGGTTGATGTAGAAGCCCTCCGTGATCGATTCCCCCTCCGGCAGAGTACCGGAAAAGGCCTCCAGATGGGATAGCGGAAGAACAGAGGCTTGCGGCGGCGGAAAGGTTATTTCTTCTGTCTCTCTGTTGGTTTCCCAATATTTGTGAATTTATAGAAGTGGAATTAGGTCAAACGGAGTCACGTGGGCCCCACAAGGCCCTATTGCCTTGTGAAGCCTCCGTGAGGCTTCTGGCCTCCTCCCGAAGCTTCCAAGGGTTCTTTTGTCCAGAAAAAAATCTCCAAAAAGTTTCGTGGCATTTGGACTTCATTTGGTACTGTTTCTCTGAAAAGCCAAAAACAAGCAGAAAACAGCAACTGGCACTGGGCACTAGGTTAATAGGTTAGTCCCAAAAAATGATATATAATTGCATATAAGAACATCCAAGATTGATACTATAATAGCATGGAACAATCAAAAATTATAGATACGTTGGAGACGTATCATTGTGCATTGGGTATTTGAACATCAAACCAGCCTTTTCATACATATATTTGGTCCACATGCAAGTGTGTTCGTGTTCTGACCCTTTCCCATGTTTTTTTGCCACGCAACACACACAGTTCCCTCAGACTACCCGTGTGCCACGCCCGTGCCCCTATCACCCACATCAACACAGTAAATTGGGCTCCACGAGGCTTCCCTCGCAATCTTAGAAATATCTACCCGCCTGGAGGGTTTTTCTGTTTGATAGCACACGATTATTATGTTTCGACCGTGTGTGATGTTGTTTGCCCCCGGCCCCCCGCTCCCGCATGCATCCCTCAAAAATATCTACCCGCGTGGAAGGTTTTTCTGTTTGATAGCACACGGTTACTATGTTCCGACCGTGTGCGATGTTGTTCGCTCCTGCTCCCGCCTGCATCCCTCAAAAATATCTAGCCGCCTGAGGGTTTTTTTGTTTGATAGCACACGGTTGTTATGTTTGGACCGTGTGCGATGTTTGTTTCTCAAGCCCTTCATCCAAATTTTCAGTAGCCCCGGCATTTTACTCCCGCCTAGTAAAATTTTCAGTACCCGCGTCATTTCCTCAAACACCACCTTGGCCCCCCTACACACACACACCCCAAAAACTCTGCGCGTGCACACACACACACCACCCCTCCCTCGCTCGAAACCCTAGCAAGGTCGCCTCCGCCGCCGCCGCACCGCCTCCATCGTTAACATCTGCCGGTTTGCCCATGCAGGTTACCCACCGATCTCCATACCCTAGCAGCCCTGAGTTTCTTAGATGACGCCTGCCAAACGCCCCCTTTCCCAAAGATCCCCATCCCCATCCCCCTCCCCCACTCCAGAGCGTCGCAGCCTAAGCCCGGCTACGCTTCCCGTGGAGCCCCAGGAGCTAATGGCCCAAAAGAGGTTTATCGCGGCCTCTTCGCCCGACGTCGGCGAGATGGTCGCCGAGGAAGCTGACGACGATTACTAGCCGTGGGCTCTCAATCAGCGGGTGTGGGATCGAGGAGATAGGTCTAGAGGGGGGTGAATAGACACTTAACTAACCAAAGGTGCAGTTTTTAGTTTCTCTTGGAACTTAGGCAGATTTTGGCACAAGTTAAAATAACACCAATACTTCCTACACATGGTTAGGGCAAACCTCGTCTCGGTGGCACCGATTGCATCAACTCGGTGGGACCGAAGTAAAGCAATAAGGCAACAGAGAGTTGGCAAGTCATCTCGGTGGTACCGATTGCAAATCTCGGTGGGACCGAAATAATTGCAACTAGTAACAGAGAGTTGGCAAGGCCATCTCGGTGGGACCGAGATCCATATCGGTGGATCCGATTTGTTAGGGTTTGGCAGTGGCTAAGTCCAGATGAACTTGGTGGCTCCGGATAGGAAATTTCAGTGGGGCCGAATTGGAATGTTGGATTTGGACATATTTGGATGGAGAAAGTGGTTGAGGGTTTTTGGAGCAATGTCATTAAGCACTTGAGCAAAAAGATCATTAAGCAACACCTCATCCCCTTTTAATAGTATTGGCTTTCCTATGGACTCAATGTGATCTTGGATCACTTAACAAAAATGTAGAGCCTTGAGCTTTTGCCAATCCATGTCCTTAGCATTTTGAAGGGTTCCACATCTTATTGTCCTTGCCATGCCATTGTTGAACTTGTCTGAAATTCACTAGATAGAGGCATTAGTCCAACAACATGTATGTTGGCATAAATTACCAAAACGACCAAGGGAGCAAATGTGCTTTCAATCTTCCCCTTTTTGGTAATTGATGACAACATACATCAAAGCTTCAAAAAAAGATTTAGCAGAAGTTTGTATGAAAGCTTTGAAGAAAACATGTAACATGTATGAGTTCCCCCTAAAGATGTGCATATAGAATGATGATATTACATGGGAAATATACATGCAACATGTATCTTGGCTACATGCATCAGAGCAATATATATGACATTTAGGTATCCACATGTTCATGATTATCTTCTTGCAAACAATATATACTAGCAAGAGGTCATCATGTACATGGGTGTGAGCTGCATATACTTACCTTGAATTTCTTGATCAAGTACCTGAAGAAATACACTTGAGAAAACAAGGTTAGATAACACAAGATAAATTCTTCAAGAAAAGACACAAGATCAACAAGAAACCAAGATTGGGATGACATGTAGAAGAGAGTATCGCTAGGTGAATACTTCTTTGAAGCAGACATGTCCCCAAAAGAAGGAAATAGTTGTCTCCCCTTAAGGAACTTCCTCTCCCCCTGAATCTGACAAAGGATATTGGGAGCAGGTAGGGTGAGAAAACTAAAGCAATCAAAAACACTAAAAACATTGAAATCATGTTTCTCCCCTCTTAGAAACATGTAACATTCTCTCCTCTTGTAAGGTGCATCTCTCTCTCTTCCCTTTTTACAAGGAAGAGCTTGTAATGATAAGCTTTGATGTATTCCTCTCTCCCCCTTTGACATCAATTTCCAAGAAGGGACTTCAAGGTTATTGGTCAAGTGGGTTTGGTCCTTGAGAAACACTTCTAGCCATTGAGTGGCTCTAGATGCAAGTAGAGGATAAGAATCATTGAGTCAAGCTGGAGCAGAAAATCTCAGAAAATATTTGACAGAAAACTCCTTAGAGCAGCAAAGTCGGTGACTCTGAGTTGAATCAATTCGGTGAAACCGAGTTTGGTGCAAAGGAACATTTTGTCAACTCAGCTCACTAGGCAAAGGAATTCTCACAAAGATTTGCAATGAATTTGCTGTGAAACTATCTAAAAGAAAAGAAACACAGAAAAGAAATAGGAAACGTCTAGATGAAGTTAAAAAACACTCTATAAAGAAGAGAAATAAAAAGAAACACTAGAGAACTTCATCTAGAGGGGTCGGCGACTAGGTCACCTATGTTAGAGTATATTGACTTAGGAGTCAAGTGAGAACACTTGATCATAGGTCATACTCATCAGCTCAAAATGGGGTTGCCATTTTTCCTTTAAGCATTTCAATGTATTCACATCTTGTTGAGTTGCTTTTGCTCATGTCTTTGAGTAAAGCTTCTCTAAGATGTGAGAACTTACATTGGGATTTGGTGGTGATGTCCATCATGTAGTTAAACTTGAAGTGGATGCTCATGAGTTGAAGTTGGGAGTGATCCTATCATTTGTAGTTCATCTTCCTACATGGGTTAGATTTGCAAGGAACAACATGTATATCCAAAATGACAAGAATGAAGCATAACTCAAAGGTTGTCAAAGGATATGTTTAGGTTGTCTTGTTCCTTGTCCCACCAACAATTGTTGATACTTGGGTTATACAAGATTGCTTATGATAAGAGTGAGATGCAATCTTGTGACATGAGGCTTGTCCAAGTACCTACAAAGGTTAGATACAAAACAAGGGAGCAAAATGTCCAAGATATAAAATGATCATGGAAGTATCATGGATTAGTCAAGAATGCTCATGCCCTTGTATGCATCCACATGAACCTCTAGTTCACGTTTGAAGCATCAATGATGTTCAACTCACTTCTCAAGTGACAAAACACCTTCTCATCGAGAGGTTTGGTAAAGATGTCCGCCAATTGCTTGTCTGTACGAACATGTTTAAGGTCAATGTCACCTTTCTCAACATGATCTCGAATGAAATGGTGACGAACCTCAATATGCTTAGTTCAAGAATGTTGCACGGGATTGTGTGCAATCTTAATAGCACTCTCATTGTCACATATTAGTGGTACATGTCTCACATGCACACCATAGTCTTTAAGAGTTTGTGTCATCCATAGTAATTGAGCACAACATGATCCCACGGCAATGTATTCTGCTTCGGCGGTAGATAGAGATACCGAGTTTTGTTTCTTGGAGGACCAAGACACAAGAGATCTACCAAGAAATTGACATGTACCCGAAGTGGATTTTCTATCAACCTTGTCTCCGGCATAGTCCGAATCGGAATAGCCAACAAGATTGAAAGAAGATCCTTTGGGATACCAAATGCCAAAGTTTGGTGTATGTAACAAGTATCTCACAATTCTTTTCACGGCCTTAAGGTGACACTCTTTTGGTACCGCTTGGTATCGTGCACACATGCACACACTTAGCATAATGTCGGGACGGGAGGCACATAGATATAGCAATGAACCAATCATAGATCGATAAACCTTTTGATCAATTGGTTTTCCATCCTTGGTCAAGTCAAGATGTCCACTCGTGGGCATTGGAGTTTTCATACCTTTACTTTCTTGCATGTTGAACTCCTTGAATAAGTCCTTGGTATACTTTGTTTGAGAAACAAAGGTACCCTCCTTAGTTTGCTTGATTTGCAAACCAAGAAAGAATTTGAGTTCACACATCATAGACATCTCATACTTTTCCGACATCAACCTTCCAAACTTTTCACTAAAAGAGGGGTTAGTAGATCCAAAGATAATATCATCAACATAAATTTGGCATATAAATTATTCTCCATTAACCCTCTTAGTGAACAAAGTTGAATCAATTTTCCCTATTTCAAAACCTTTTTCAAGAAGAAACTTTGTCAAGCATTTGTACCAAGCTCTAGGGGCTTGTTTAAGACCATAAAGAGCTTTACGAAGTTTGTAGACATGATTAGGTTTCTTGGGATTCACAAAGCCAGGAGGTTGTTTAACATACACTTCCTCCTCAATTTCACCATTTAAGAAAGCACTTTTAATGTCCATTTGGTAAAGAGCGATATCATGGTGATTGGCATAAGCAAGCAAAATGAGAATGGACTCAAGTCTTGCAACGGGGGCATAGGTCTCACCATAGTCCATACCTTTGACTTGTGTGTAACCTTGTGCTACGAGATGAGCTTTGTTGCGTACAACTTGTTCATCTTCATCTTGCTTATTCCGAAACACCCATTTGATTCCAATGATGGTTTGCTCATCTTTAGGCTTCTCAACCAATGTCCAAACTTGGTTCCTCTCAAAGTTGTGTAGCTCCTCATGCATTGCATTCACCCAATCGGGGTCCTCAAGAGCTTCTTCTACCTTCAAGGGTTCAACACTAGAGATGAATGAGTAATGCTCACAAAAGTTAGCTAAATGAGATTTAGAGCGAGTGATTCTCCCAGATTGGATATCTCCAAGTATTTGTTCGACAGGATGATTCTTGTCGATTCTTGCTCTAACTCAACGTAGCTTTTGCTTGGGTTGTGGTGAGGCTTCCTCATCATCATCATCATCTTCTTCTTCATTGGTGTTGTCATTGTTCGCTTGTGGAGGTGGAGAAGGAGGTTGAGGTGGATCATCTTGTTGCACTTCCTCATTCCCATCGTCTTGACGTGTTCCACTTGTGGATGCCTCCATATTAACTTGTTGTTCACCTTGACGTGAAGTTGGGGCTTCCACTTGAATAGACGAGGTACTCTCCTTTACTTCCACAGGGCAAAGCTTGCCAATGGACAAGTCTTGGATTGCTTTCGATGGTTCTTGATCTCCTACATCAATTGGCAATTGCTCGACTTGCGAGCCGTTAGTCTCATCAAACTTCACATCTACCGTCTCTTCAACTTTTCAAGTAGAGTTGTTGTAGACACGGTAAGTGTGAGAGTTTGATCCGTAACCGAGTAGAAAACCTTCATGAGATTTAGGAGCAAACTTTGAACAATGATGCTTATCAAGAATGTAACATTTTGAGCCAAATACTCGAAAGTATCCAACTTGTGCTTTGTTACCGGTGAGCAATTCATACGCCGTTTTTCCAAGAAGCTTGTGGAGGTAGAGTCGATTTGTCGCATGACAAGCTGTTTCAACTGCTTCCGCCCAAAAATGTTTTGGCGTCTTGTATTCATCAAGCATTGTTCTTGCCATCTCAATAAGAGTCCAGTTCTTCCTCTCAACAACTCCATTTTGTTGAGGTGTGTATGTAGCTGAGAACTCATGTGAAATACCCTCCTCATCAAGAAAGGTGTCCACATTGGCGTTCTTGAACTCTGTTCCGTTGTCACTCCGAACCTTCTTGATCTTCACTTCAAATTGATTTTGGGCCTTTCTTGCGAAGTTCTTGAAGATCTTTTGTACATGTGATTTGTCATCGAAAAAGAACACCCACGTAAATCTGGAAAAATCATCAACAATGACCAAACCGAAAGAGTTACCACCAAGACTCTTATAGGAGTTGGGACCAAAAAGATCCATATGAAGTAGCTCGAGTGGTCTCCTCATGGTCATAATGTACTTCACGGGATGGCTTCCTCCAACTTGTTTTCCTGCTTGACAAGCACTACAAAGTCAATCCTTGTCAAATATAACATCTTTCACACCAATAATGTGATCTCCTTTAACAAGTTTATCAAGGTTACGCATGCCAACATGTCCAAGTCTCCTATGCCATAACCAATCTTTAGAAGATTTAGCAATTAAACATGTACGAGGTTGGGCTCTCTTAGTGAAATCAACAATGTACAGATCACCTCTACGAATGCCGGTAAAGACCATGTTATGATTATCTTGACGAAACACTTGGCAATCTACTTCGGTAAATAGAACATTGAAACCAAAGTCGGCTAGTCTAGATACGGAAAGAAGATTGTAACCAAGAGATTCAACAAGCATAACATTTTGAATGGAGCTATCATTGGATATGGCCACCTTACCAAGGCCAAGTACCTTACCCTTGGGGTTGTCTCCAAAAGTCACATACTTGCATGGACCATCATTTTTAGCAAGCTCACGAAACATGTCTCTATCTCCGGTCATGTGATCGGTACATCCACTATCAAGAATCCACTCTTTTCCTCCGGCCATGTAATCTCGAAGATTTGCCATAAGACTAAGATTCCTCATGGTCTTCTCAAATTCAATATCAAATTCTTCGTCCTCATCATAATAGCCATGCTCAACATCATCATCATCAACATGTATATGATCATCACCTAGGGCAATGAATTCATTAGTTTCATGATCATGACAATGTTCAAGTTTATGAATTCTAATGGCTTCCCTGATAATGTTACTAATAATTCCAACATCTCCTTTAGCACGCATAAGATCACGAAGCTCAAACAAGCAATCATCAAAGTTAGGATCATTAGGACTCATCTTGTGAAAAGCAATAGTCTTATGAAGAATCTCATCAAGATTCTTTAAAGAGTAATTGGGATATCGCTTTTCCAAGTCATGCCATAGAGTATAAGCACAACCAAAGTTTTCCATACAACGAAGCACAACTTTAGGTAATCCTCTAATGATAAGATTGACGGTTCTAAGATTACGAAGCATGTCAATTTCCTCTTCATGAGTAGGATGCAAGGGATTAATAGGGGGCACATAAGGGTTATGAATATACTTGCTCAAGTTAAATTCATCAAAGATATCAAGCATCTCATTTTTCCAAACATTGTAATACTCCCCATTGAGAATAGGCACTCTACGTCTAAGACTCCCCAAAGTAGACACATCCATCTCCCTCCAATGGTGATTAAACCAAAGCAATGGAGACCAAAGCTCTGATACCAATTGTGGGATCGAGGAGATAGGTCTAGAGGGGGGGTGAATAGAAGCAACCTTGCCTATTCCACCATGGCTTACGTCCATGAAGGACTAGCCTCACTCGGGTAGATCTTCACGAAGTAGGCGATCTCCTTGCCCTTACAAACTCCTTGGTTCAACTCCACATCATGTCGGAGGCTCCCAAGTGACACCTAACCAATCTAGGAGACACCACTCTCCAAAAGGTAATAGACGATGTGTTGATGATGAACTCCTTGCTCTTGTGCTTCAAATGATAGTCTCCCCAACACTCAACTCTCTCTCACAGATTTGGCTATGGTGGAAGAAGGATTTGAGTGGAAAGCAACTTGGGAAGGCTAGAAATCAAGGTTCAAGTGGTAGGAATGGAATCTCTTGATCTCAACACATGAGTAGGTGGTTCTCTCTCAGAAAATGAATGGTGGAAATGTAGGCACGTTCTGATGGCTCTCTTCACTAAGGAAGAAGGGGTGGAGGGGTATAAATAGCCTCCACACAAAATCCAACTGTTACACACTTTTGACCCAACTCGATGGCACCGATCAGAAATCTCGGTGGCACCGACCTGTGTAAAAGATATGAACGTTAGGAATCTCGGTGGGACCGAACTGGAACATCTCGGATGGACCGATGTGCAATGGTTAGGGCAAACCTCGTCTCGGTGGAACCGATTGCATCAACTCGGTGGGACCGAAGTGAAGCAATAAGGCAACAGAGAGTTGGCAAGCCATCTCGGTGGTACCGATTGCAAATCTCAGTGGGACCGAAATAATTGCAACTAGTAACAGAGAGTTGGCAAGGCCATCTCGGTGGGACCGAGATCCATATCGGTGGATCCGATTTGTTAGGGTTTGGCAGTGGCTAAGTCCAGATGAACTCGGTGGCTCCGGATAGGAAATTTCGGTGGGGCCGAGTTGGAATGTAGGATTTGGACATATTTGGATGGAGAAAGTGGTTGAGGGTTTTTGGAGCAATGTCACTAAGCACTTGAGCAAAAAGATCATTAAGCAACACCTCATCCCCTTTTAATAGTATTGGCTTTCCTATGGACTCAATGTGATCTTGGATCACTTAACAAAAATGTAGAGCCTTGAGCTTTTGCCAATCCATGTCCTTAGCATTTTGAAGGGTTCCACATCTTCTTGTCCTTGCCACGCCATTGTTGAACTTGTCTAAATTTCACTAGATAGAGACATTAGTCCAACGACATGTATGTTGGCATAAATTACCAAAACCACCAAGGGAGCAAATGTGCTTTCAGCGGGCTAGAGTGTGCTGGCATGTCGCGGACGCCGGCTACGACATCGAAGTCGTCGACAGCGACGGCCTGACGCGGGCTATGTCACAGGTTAAGTGGCCCACCCCCAACCCCTCGGGTTCAACCGCCGTCGATCTCATCCATGGCCCCGCCGCTGATCTGCTCTGGCTCGCTGTCAAGAATTTGCCATCCTACATCTCCATCGAGCCCCTTTTGTCATTTCTGAAGGACACGTTCTGCGACGTTGGCTTGGGATCCTCAGCTGCCAAGTCAGACCTCATCGACGGCGACCATGACGAGGGCACCCTCTCCACCTCTTCCAAGGGGAAAGAGCACATCTGTGACATCAGGGAGGGCACCCTACAGCCGTGCACTTCCAAGGGGAAGGAGCCCATCTGCGACAACATGGAGCGCACCCAGAGTCCGCGCTCTTCCCATGCGAAGGAGCCCATCTGTGACAAGTGAGGAAACCTATGATTTGTTTTGCCATGCCTCTTCACAGGGGGGGCCCATGATTTGTTTTGTCGAGCCCCTTTTGTAGTGAGAATATGTCCAGTTTTAATTGCTGTGTTTTGTTGTTTGCAGTATGCCTTGTTTATTTCAGTTATTCACAGTGTGATGTTCTATATGTGCAACTATTTACTGTGCAGTACAATTTCATCAATACCAATTTCAACAATACCAATATGAATGACTATATTTGCTTGATGTTAAGCCTGTTATAGCTAGCATATGCCTCTTTTAACATTTTTTGGTTGTTCGGTTGTTTGTAGTTAGCATATGTCCAGTTTCAATTGCTATCTTTGGTTGTTAGTAGTACGCCTTGTTTATTTCAGTTATTCACAAAGTGATGTTCTATATGTGCAAGTATGAACTGTGCAGTTCAATTTCATCAATACCAGTTTCAACAATATCAATATGAATGACTATTTGGTTGCTGTTAAGCCTGTTGTAGCGAGCATATGCCTCTTTTAACGGTTTTTGGTTGTTCGGTTGTTTGTAGTTAGCATATGTCCAGTTTCAATTGCTATCTTTGGTTGTTCATAGTATGCCTTGTTTATTTCAATTATTCACAAAGTGATGTTCTATATATGCAAGTATGAACTTTGCAGTTCAATTTCATCAATACCAGTTTCAACAATACCAATATGAATGACTATTTGCTTGATGTTAAGCCTGTTGTAGCGAGCATATGCCTCTTTTAATGGTTTTTGGTTGTTCAGTTGTTTGTAGTTAGCATATGTCTAGTTTCAATTGCTATCTTTGGTTGTTCGTAGTATGCCTTGTTTATTTCAGTTATTCACAAAGTGATGTTCTCTATGTGCAAGTATGAACTTTGCAGTTAACACACCTTTCCACTTCTTGTTTTGCTTAACTAGCGTGCTTAAACCTGCACACTGAAGCTATCATTTGGAGATTATGTTGTCTACCATGGATATATTTGGTTGATGTTTAGCCTGTTGTGCTTAACATGCCTTTCGATGTACTTACACAGGACAATATTGGGAACGACTGTTGTTTTCCATCGAGGTTAGTTTCATCCCATGGCTTATATATACTCACTATTCAGGATATTGGTAGCTGGTACCATATAGGCCGGGGGCTGATAAGGGATTAATCGTCGAATCGGACATTTAACTGAATATATCTGTAACCCATTTATCGATAGGTTAACTAGGGCCATATCTAATATATCTGAGGCTACATAGCAACATGCATTGTACCGAATGTCTAAATATGCAATCCTAGGATACATAGCAACAAGGAAGAGTGTTACCTTAATGTTCTGATGATGTCTAGATATACATAGAAGAGCAGCAACAGCAACAACACAGCAGCAGTTAACTGCAGTTAATCGGCCGATATTTGTAACAATGTAATAAACTCCCTCCGCTCCATAATATAAGATGTTAATTCATCCAATATGTGAGTATATTGGATGTAATAAGATCTTATATAATGTGACGGAGGGAGTGTTGTACTACATCATGGTGCAATTGTTGTTTAGCTTCTAATATTAACTTGGTGCTTTTAGGTACATATGTCATTGGTAAAGATCCGCGCTTCGACCCTTTTTGCATATGGGGCAATGAGATATTTATGAACCTGCATCAAGTGAGGAAACTGATAAAGATTGTTAGTAAAATGGGTCAAAAATGGCAATTAAACTATTTGTTTACACTTTATCCAAGACAACAGTGAACTGCAGGATGGTAAGTAAGAACTCTGCAGCCTTCTTTTTACTGCCCAAATGAGTTGTGTTAGATGACAATGTCTGAATCTTTTTCCTTTGTAGTGGTTCCCCAAGCAGTTTACTCAAGATTATCTCTCAAACTACATGATTGGTGGGCATGCAAAGGTTAAAGTATTTCTACCAGAACACAATGACTATCTAGATGTCGTCATGAAGACAGTGAAGGATGGGCGGTCGACCATCACAAGGGGTTGGACTAGAGTCGTGCGTGCCTTCTGCATGGAGGAGGGCACAATATGGGCATTCCGCTTCACCTTGTTCAGCAACTAGAATGTCTTTCGCCTCTTTCTTTACCGTCTTTAATAGTACAAGTATACAAGCCTGGTTCATCATTCTTTATTTGGTGCAGATGTAATTCTTTTTTTATGTAACTCTTGAACATATGTACCTGTGAATCGAATAATGCATTGGTTGTTGAACTTGATGGATATGAATAAAGTTATAGCCTACTTTCAAATTCAAATTCGGTACAATTTTAAATAGCAACGATTAAATTAGGGTGAAAATACGCTCTGCGGGTCATTACGGTGCACACGGTCTGTAAAGCACATCGTGTGTGATATACATCATAATCTGACACGGTTCACAGAGAGGAAACGTGTGCGACCATGCACACAGTTGCCGTTTTGCAAAGCGTGTGTGATGTCAGACTATATCACAAACGATGCGAGCAAACTAAATGTTTGTGATAGTCGCCTTATCGTACACACTTTACAATCATGAACTATTTGTGATGTCGTACGCATCGTAAACGTTTGCACCATAGAATAGCGTGTGCGATAGTTATCATGTACGACACTGGTACGACAGTCCGACATTTCGTAATCCTATCTGACACTCGTATGATGATTAACTAATCTTCTTGATTATATATCGCATACGATTCGGGAGAAGTGAATGTGTGTGATAGTCTCCTTATCATACACGTTTTACAATCGTGAACTATTTGTGATGGGGTGCGCATCGTAAACGCTACACCACAGAAACCGAGTGCGATGGTAATGCGAGCACACACGAGTAGCAAGGATGGAGCATTTGGGATATTCGATAGATCACAAACAGTTGTGTGACGAGTCGCGTTTGGGATAGATCGGGCATCGCATACACTTAGTTCTGCGAAATGTTTGCTTGCATGCTCCCTATCGCCGACGGTTTCTGGGTCGTGTGGAAAGACCCCCCCTATCGCACACACATGCAAGGCGACGGTTTAAAACTCCGTCGCGGAACGGGGGTAAAAACCGTTTGTATAGCAGCTCGCTGTACCAGTGTATGCTTGCAATCGTATATTTGAGTTAGGATCATCATTATTTTAATTTGTGCCCTGGAAGTCATCCATCGAGATGTGCTTGTTACGTATCAAAGTGGGGGATGTGTCCAAATTACGTATTGACCGAAACGCGTCCTGCATCAAGAGTCTGATGTCCAACCAAAGTCCCTATTCGTCGCGCGGGGTTGCCCTGGTAATTAAGATAGCAATAATCAAACAAAAGCATTGGGCGTTTAATGACTACACCTCTTGAATCTCCAAAGATAGGATCCATGTTACCGTACTAAACCTTTCTATCACTGGTGTTCAGAATAACACTTCATGGTCTCTCTGCCCTTAGCCTCTCCGTGGCTCACTCTCCACGATCCTGAGTACCTGCAGGGATGAAGAACGCGAAAGAGACAAGAGACAACTACGGAACAACTTTATGCTACACATACGGAACGTTAATTTAAAGTACCTCCATTGATCCCTCCAAATACATTGGGTTGCATGGCCTTGCCCCAACCCATGACCTTACCAAAGTAATCACACATGAAGATCAGATCACACGAAGAACTCATCAAAGAACACATCATGAAGATTGATTGACTAATAATATGTCTTACAATGGATGTCAGATGTGATACACGATTACAAGTATGGCTAGATGGCTGAGAACTATGGTGGTGATGAAGGTGGTGGCTATGGAGATGGAGATGGGAAATGGCGGCGGCTAGGGTTGATGGAGATGACTGCTGCAAAGATGACAATGTGGTGGCTTGTTCTGTTGCTCATTTGGCGTCTGGCCTTTTATAAAGGTTGTTCAGGTGGATCAGACGCCTCGGTTGGCACTCCATACGACCATCCATACGAGCGGGGATGGTCGTATGGAAGGCCGTCTTTTCTATTGGTTCCTCTGTTGTGCCTCCCACTTGATCTCCTCTATCTCCACTTTACTCCTTTCCATGTATTGGCTTGATTTCGTCCATAAATAGCCCATTTCCTGTGGAAACAAAACAAAGATCGGATATTTGGAATCCTTTGCATTCATTAGTCATTAGTGGCAATATCGGAGTGAATATCTCAGTTTTAATGAAATATTTCGGTTTAAACTCAGGTTAGATGAGTGTAAGAATAACACTCATCATCTAACATGTGGACTAGTCTTGTTAGATGGAAATGCTTTTTGTTGCTAAAAAGAGTAAATCATGTAATACAATGGAAATACATGCTTAAGGGAACATTGTGTAAATTTTGACACACTGCAACATCTCAGAGGTAAGAGCAACTCCAATAGTGCCCCTATCTCTAAAATAACCATCATTTACAGGAAGTTGGGGGCAAAAAAACCTCTCCTATAGTTCCCGTAAACTGGCTTTATCTTTAGAGGATCTCGTAAAACAGGCCTCTTCTCCCTTCATGTTTACGAGAAAATGTCCTTCCTGCATCTTTTTGGCGGGATTGTAACCGCCGGAAACTTCCACGTGTGGCCTGTTGGAAAGCTTCCACCCCATCGGAACCTCGCTAGGATGACGCCGTGCCGCCATCATCCGCGCTGGAATGCAGCTGCACCGCAACACCAGGACACCGCCACGCCAGTTGTGTCACCTCCCGCTACTCATGCCGCCGCCGACGACGCGCCACCACCCGCGGCCACGCCGCCTCGCGCCGTCCACCACGCGCCCGCCAAAGGCCCTCGCATCGACTCGTTATACGACTCAAATGTATGTATAATTTTTGTATATTATCACTTTTCTATGCTTTTATACCATTTTATATTATTTTTTGGACTAACCTATTAATTTAGTACCCAGTGTCAGTTCCTGTTTTCTACATGTTTTTGGTTTTGCAGGAAATCAAAATCTACGGGTGTAAAAATAACTTGCCAATTTAATACATTTTTTTTGGGGAAATGAAGGACCCAGGAAACTTTGGGGGAGATCGAGAGGAGCCACAGGGGGCCCACATGGCCACCTGACGCGCCCTACCCCCTAGGCGCTCCCGTGGGCCGTGTGGGGCGAACCTCCACCGACTTCTGTAAATTCCACCGCCATAAATTCTTATAAATACTGAAACTCTTCGTGATATTTTTATAAGAATTTTTCTGCCGCCACAAGTTATTATCTCGCGAAGATCCAATCTGGAGGCCTGTTCTGGAGCTGTACCGGAGGGGTATCCATTGTCGAAGGCTTCTTCATCAACCTTGCTACCACCATGACTTTGTGTGAGTAGTTCCATCAAGACCTTAGGGTCCATAGTAGTAGCTAGATGACTCTATCTCTATTTGGATCTTCAATACCATGTTCCCGTGAGCTACCTCACATGATCAGGTCAATTCGATGTAATTCTTTGGTGTGTTTATTGGGACAATATTAATTGTCACTTTATGAATTAGATTGTTCATTGAAATCAATTGGATCTTTTGAGGTCTTCTTGATGTATAATTAAAGGGATTTATATTTCTGTGCCCTCGGTTGCTTAGTACTCCTCAGTTTTGCCCCACCCAACTAACGTCCCTCACTTTTCACCTCCACCACTCGGCCCACACTCAAATATGCCCAAAAAGGAGCGTTTCTGTCGGGTCAATGTAGTTAAACATTACCTAGCGCATATACTGACGCTTGGGACACCACAGGACCCACCTGTCAGTGTCTAGTATATTAGGAAAAAATAGTGGAATATACTAACGCTTGGGACACCACAGGACCCACATGTCAATGTCTGATTTATTTGCAAAAGAAGGGTGGAATATAATGCCACCCGTGGGGGTCGAACTCAGGACCAACGCTTGATTATGCATCGTGCGAGCCTTTTCAACTGTGTGCGTCTGTTTGCTTATGGGCAAAGCCGGGGCTATTTGACCTGATATTTTCTAAGTTAGAGAAGGGCCCACGAGTCAGTGACACTGGAAAGATAGAACGCGGAGGTGTAAAACACAGCAGATTCAGAGACTCGGAGATTCAGAGATTCGGATAAGCTTAATAACCACGTTCTTAGATTTGTTCAACTCTTAGCAGAGCGAACTGACATAGTAACATTACACTAATACGCTATTTTAACAGGGGCGACATAAGATGGCCGGCCGGCGGCGACAGCGACAATAGATGGACGGCTACTTGTCTTCATCATCCGAAAGGACGATGGTGCCGTCATCGTCATTGTGGTCTTTATCGTCGGAGGAGGATAGGATGACGACGTCTGGTCCCTTGCCTTCCGCCTCGACGGCGGACGCTGATAGTCTCCAACGTATCTATAATTTATGAAGTATTCATGCCATGTTTATTATAGTTTTGTATGATTTTTGTGCACTTTTATATGGCTTTTATATGATTTTCATGGACTAAAATATTGACCTAGTGCCCAGTGTCAGTTGCTGTTTTCTGCTTGTTTTTGGTTTTCCATAAAATCTATATCAAATGAAGTCCAAATGCAGCGAAACTTTTGGACGATTTTTTCTGGAACATAAGAGACACTAGAAGCTTCGGGAGGAGGCCAGAAGACCCACAGTGGCCCACGAGCCACCAGGGCGCGCCACCCCCCCCCCCCCAGGTGCGCCCTGGTGCCTCGTGGGCCCCCTGTGGCCCTTCTTCGCATGATTCCAACGCCAAAAAATCATATATATTCAGAAACCCCCGAAATTTAACCTAGATGAGTTTTTACGACGCCGCAAGCCTCTGTACCTCCACGATCTCATCTACAGCATTTTTCCGGCACTCTGCCGGAGGGGGGGAATCATCGCCAGAGGCCATCTTCATCATCACGGCGGTCTCCATGACGAGGAGGGAGTAGTTCACCCTCGGGGTTGAGGGTATGTACTAGTAGCTATGTGTTTGATCTCTCTCTCTTGTGTTCTTGATATGGCACGATCTTGATGTATTGCGAGCTTTGTTAATATAGTTGGATCATATGGTGTTTCTTCCCTCTCGATCCTTGTTGTGATGAATCAAATCTTTTCCCTTTGAGGTTTCGTTATTGTCGGATTGAATATTTCAGATTTGAGAACACTTGATGTATGTCTTGCAAATGAATACCCGTGGTGACAATGGGGTATTATATGGATTCACCTGATTTATGTTTTGGCACTCAACTCGCAGATTCCCGAGGTGACATTGGGGTAATCTATGCATAGGGGTTGATGCATGTTTTCATTATCTTTTCTCTGATAGAAACTTTGGGGTGCTTCTTGGAGTTCGTTGTGTGGATTGAATATTATGATTATGAAGTTGTTTCATGCATATCGGATAATCAACTCACAGATACTTGTGGTGACATTGGAGTATCTAGGTGACATTAGAGTTGGTTGATGTGTATCATATGGTGTTATTTTCGTACGAACTCTAGGGCTATTTGCGACACTTATAGGAATAGCTCAATAGATCAATCGGAAAGGATAACTTTGAGGTGGTTTCGTACCCTACAAACAATTTCTATCTTATGTTCTCCGCTAATAGGAACTTGGGAGTGATTCCTTATCGCACGTTGAGGGATGGTTATATGATCCAATTATGTTAGCATTGTTGAGAGATTGCACTAGCGAAAGTATGAACCATAGGCCTTGTTTTTTAAGCACTGCAATACCGTTTGTGCTCACTTTTGTTACTTGCTACCTTGCTGTTTTTATATTTTCAGATTACAAAAACCTATATCTACTATCCATACTACACTTTTATCACCATCTCTTCGCCGAACTAGTGCACCCATACAATTTACCATTGTATTGGGTGTGTTGGGGACACAAGAGATTTCTTGTATTTGGTTGCAGGGTTGTTCGAGAGATACCATCTTCAACCTATGCCTCCCACGGATTGATAAACCTTAGGTCATCCACTTGAGGGAAAATTGCTACTGTCCTACAAAACTCTGCGCTTGGAGGCCCAACATGAGTCTACAAGAATAAGTTGTGTAGTAGACATCAAGCTCTTTTCTGGCACTGTTGCCGGGGAGGTGAGTGCTTGAAGGTATATCTTTAGATCTTGCAATCGAATCTTTTAGTTTCTTGTTTTATCACTAGTTTGGTTAATAAAAGAAAACTACAAAAAAATGGAATTGAGGTTGCCTCATATTATTCATCTTTATCATGTCTTTCTTGAAAATGATGGATCGGAAAATTATGCTCAATTGATAGAAGAAGAATTCAATAAAATGTTTGGCATAAAATATTTGAATGATGATCATGATTGCAATGTTGCTAGTATGAATTCTTTGAATATCCACGATGCTAATGATATGCAAAGCCATAAGCTTGGGGATGCTATGTTTGATGAAGATGATATTTTTAGTCCCCCAAGTTTTGATGTGCAAATTTGTTATGATGATTGAATGCCTCCTATTTATGATGATTATATTGATGAAAGTGGATTTGGAGAGGTCATGAATTTATTTAGTGAGGATTACACTATTTTGGAAGAGGTTTCAATTGACTATGATAACAAAGTTGCTATCTATGATGATTATTGTGATGACATGTATGCCATAAAGAATAATGATAACTATGAAACTTGTCATCATGATTTTAATTTTCAATTGTATTATGCCAATCAAGTATCTGATGATAGTTATTTTGTTGAGTTTGCTCCCACAATTATGAATGAGAAGAAAATTGCTTATGTGGAGAGTAGTAAATTTTCTATGCTTGTGGATCATGAAAATAATGCTTTATGTGATAGCTATATTGTTGAATTCATTCATGATGCTACTGAAAATTATTATGAGAGAGGATTGTATGCTTGTTGCAATAACATCAAGTTTCCTCTCTATGTGTTGAAAGTTTTGAAGTTATGCTTGTTTTGCCTTCCTATGCAAGTCGATTCTTGCTCCCACAAGTTGTTTTCTCAAAAAATCCCTATGCATAGGAAGTGGGTTAGGCTTAAATGTGCTAGTCATATGCTTCATGATGCTCTCTTTGTGTTTCAATTCTTTACTTTTATGTGAGCATCATTGAAATCATCATGCCTAGCTAAAAAGGTATTAAAGAAAAGCGCTTGTTGGGAGACAACCCAATATTTATACCTACTGTTTTGTGTGTCCTCATGATTAAGCTACTGTGGTAATCATGTTTTATATGTTTTCCTTCAATAATGTGCCAAGTAAAGCCTTTGGGATAGTGTGGATGCTTGTTGATTTGATTCTGTGCAAAAACAGAAACTTTTGCGTCCAGTGCTGGAATTTCTATTCTGTAATGGAGCGTGAAAAATTCTTAAATTTTTACACAGTATTGGGTTACAAATTTTTTACGCTGTCCTAATTTTTCAGAATTTTTGGAGGTACATAAGTATGGTTTTTAAATCGCCTACTACATGTTGTTCTGTTTTTGACAGATTCTGTTTTCGGTGCATAGTTTGCTTGTTTTAGTGTTTCCATAGCTTATATTATGAGATATAAATTGTGGAAATGATAGACTACAGTAGGCATTATGTGAGAACAATTATGAATCTTTTCTTGACAGTACCTAAGTGGATGATTTATTTTTATCATACTAACCTATCTCACAAGTTCCGTTAAGTTTTGTGTGATTGAAGTTTTCAAGTTTTGGGTGAGATATCGATATGAGGAGAATAAGGAGTGGCAAGACCCTAAGCTTGGGGATGCCCAAGGCACCCCAAGGTAATACTCAAGGAAGACTCAAGCGTCTAAGCTTGGGGATGCCCCGGAAGGCATCCCCTCTTTCGTCTTCAAAACTATCGGTAACCTCACTCGGAGCTATATTTTTATTCGTCACATGATATGTGTTTTGCTTGGAGCGTCATTTTCTTCTGTTGATATTTGCTTTATGTTATCAATAATCATGTTTTGTATATTTTAGTTCAATAAAATTCCAATTATAGCCTTTACCATGCTCAGTTTGCAAGTTCATGTGTTGCTGTTTGAAAACAGAAAGTTTTCTGTTATGTCCAGAATATTCCTGAATATTCCTGAATATTCCTGAAATTTTTACACAGTAAGCATGCATGAGTTATATTTCACGTGGTAATTTTTCAGAATTTTTGGAGTTAGGGAAGTATGGATTCTTATTCAACCTTTACAGACTGTTCTGTTTTGACAGATTGCTGTTATAGTTGCATTGTCTGCATATGTTTGCTAGTTTAATGTTTCTATTTGTGGATAGGAGTATTAAATATGCAGAGGAATTTAGTATGCAATGTTTAATTATAATTTTAGTGATTTGTTACAGTAGAGAATGTCAAGGTTTTGAGTTGATTTATACTAACTTATCTCATGAGTTCTTGTTGAGTTTTGTGTGGATGAAGTTTTTAAGAATTAGAAGCCATGATATGAGAGGAATTAAGGAGACACAAGAGCTCAAGCTTGGGGATGCCCAAGGCACCCCATGATAACATTCCAAGAATTCTCAAGCAACTAAGCTTGGGGATGCCCCGGTTGGCATCCCACCTTTCTTCATCAACACCTATCGGTTAGCCTAAGTTTTTGCTTCTTCACATGATATGTGCTATTCTTGGAGTGTCCTTTTATTTTCATTTTGTTTGCTGTTTTAATAAAATTATCAAGATCTGAAATCTTTATTTGGAGAGAGTCTTCACATAGCTACGTAATTGTTTAACTACTCATTGATCTTCACTTATATTATTTTAAGAGTTGACAATAGTAATGGCAATATGCTTAAAGATATGAATTTGGTCCTAATATGATGGATATTTAAGAAGGATATAATAAAAACTTTTATGTAGACCATTGGATATGATAAGTGTGATTCCTTGCAATAGTTTTGCGACATGGAGATGATGATATGTGAGTCATGTTAGTGAGTAATTGTGATTTAGTAAGAATATTAGTGTTAAGGTTTGTGATTCCCTATGATGCACATAAAGTCAATGGTTATGCAACGAAATTATATCCTACTTATGGTGCATTATTCGGTGTTAGTTATGTTCAATGCATGTTTATGACCGTTTTCGCTTTTTGGTTGGTTGCTTCTCAATCTATTTGCTAGCCTTCATTTGTACTAAGCGGAAATACTGCTTGTGCATCCAAACTCCTTAAACCCAAGTTGTGCCAAATGAGTCCACTATATCTACCTATATGCGGTATTTTGATGGCGTTCCAAGTAAATTTGCATGTGCCAACTCTAATTTTCAAAATAATTTTTCCGTTTTGTGTGCCCGTACCGCTCATGAAGCGGCAGGGGGTGGCCATTATTTTCCATGCTAGGTGTGTAATTCTCACGATGAGTGTTTATTCACTTGTCATTGCACGAGAGAATGGTTGGTAATAAGGATGCCCAGTCCCACAATGAATCAAAAATTAATAACAACAAAATTCCTTGGAAAGTGTTGGTATGGAGGGCACCCGTGGATACGGCTAGCCATGGATTGTGAAAGAATGGTTAAAAGGAAATAAACTTTACTTTCTGTTTGGGAACCACCTATGATGTGTCTAGCATGGAAGATATTGGGAATTCTCGATCGTTTTCGTTGACAGGAAAAGCATGCCTCTCAAAATATTTTTATCTCTCTAATTTAAGCTTTGAGCTCTGGCACATTAGCAAATCTCTGCTTCCCTCTGTGAAGGGCCTATCTATTTACTTTTATGCAATTTTTATTTTTATTTTGAGTTTCCATCTTCTCTTATAAAGCACCAACTAGAGAGCACTATTGTCATACTTGTGCATTGTGTGTCGCTAATATTTGAGTGTGTTTCATGAATGGATCAATGATTGAGCATAATGAGCTAGGGATAACCTTCTTTAGCGTTGATATTTTGAAAAGCATGGTTGCTTGTTAGTATGCTTGAGTATTTATATCTTCATGTCAAATTATAGACTATTGCTTTGAATCATTCAAGTCCAAATGTCCATGCTATAAAAGAAAAGATTATATGATGATTATGATAGGTAGCATTCCACATCAAAATTTCTGTTTTTAATTGCTACTTTATCATGATGACTTTTATGAGAAAAAGTTGTTGTTATGATGCTAGGAAAAGTGATTGAAATTATCATTGATCAAACTTATGCACTATGCTAGCATTCACACTTCATAAAATATTTATTTTATCATTTACCTGCTCGAGGACGAGCAGGAATTAAGCTTGGGGATGCTGATACGTCTCCAACGTATCTATAATTTATGAAGTATTCATGCCATGTTTATTATAGTTTTGTATGATTTTTGTGCACTTTTATATGATTTTCATGGACTAACATATTGACCTAGTGCCCAGTGTCAGTTGCTGTTTTCTGCTTGTTTTTGGTTTTCTAGAAAATCTATATGAAATGAAGTCCAAATGCAGCGAAACTTTTTAACGATTTTTTCTGGAACATAAGAGACACTAGAAGCTTCGGGAGGAGGCCAGAAGACCCACAGTGGCCCCACGAGCCACCAGGGCGCGCCACCCCCCCCCCCCCCCAAGCGTGCCCTGGTGCCTCATGGGCCTCCTGTGGCCCTTCTTCGTGTGATTCCAACGCCAAAAAATCATATATATTCAGAAACCCCCGAAAGTTAACCTAGATGAGTTTTTATGCCACCGCAAACCTGTGTACCTCCACGATCTCATCTACAACCCTTTTCCGGCACTCTGTCGGAGGGGGGGAATCATCACCGGAGGCCATCTTCATCATCCCGGCGGTCTCCATGACGAGGAGGGAGTAGTTCAGCCCTCGGGGCTGAGGGTATGTACTAGTAGCTATGTGTTTGATCTCTCTCTCTTGTGTTCTTGATATGGCACGATCTTGATGTATCGCGAGCTTTGTTAATATAGTTGGATCATATGGTGTTTCTTCCCTCTCTATCCTTGTTGTGATGAATCGAATATTTTCCCTTTGAGGTTTCGTTATTGTTGGATTGAATATTTCAGATTTGAAAACACTTGATGTATGTCTTGCATATGAATACCCGTGGTGACAATGGGGTATTATATTGATTCACTTGATATATGTTTTGGTACTCAACTCGCGGATTCCCGAAGTGACATTGTGGTAATCTATGCATAGGGGTTGATGCACGTTTTCATTATCTTTTCTCCGATAGAAACTTTGGGGTACTCCTTGGAGTTCTTTGTGTGGATTGAATATTATGATTATGAAGTTGTTTGATGCATATCGGATAATCAACTCACGGATACTTGTGGTGACATTGGAGTATCTACGTGACATTAAAGTTGGTTGATGTGTATCATATGGTGTTATTTTAGTACGAACTCTAGGGCTATTTGTGACACTTATAGGAATAGCTCAATAGATCGATCGGAAAGGATAACTTTGAGGTGGTTTCGTACCCTACAAACAATTTCTATCTTATGTTCTCCGCTAATAGGAACTTGGGAGTGATTCCTTATCGCACGTTGAGGGACGGTTATATGATCCAATTATGTTAGCATTGTTGAGAGATTGCACTAGCGAAAGTATGAACCCTAGGCCGAACCCTAGGCCTTGGTTTTTAAGCACTGCAATACCGTTTGTGCTCACTTTTGTTACTTGCAACCTTGCTGTTTTTATATTTTCAGATTAGAAAAACCTATATCTACTATCCATACTACATTTTTATCACCATCTCTTCGCCGAACTAGTGCACCTATACAATTTACCATTGTATTGGGTGTGTTGGGGACACAAGAGATTTCTTGTATTTGGTTGCAGGGTTGTTCGAGAGATACCATCTTCAACCTACGCCTCCCACGGATTGATAAACCTTAGGTCATCCACTTGAGGGAAAATTGCTACTGTCCTACAAAACTCTGCGCTTGGAGGCCCAACACGAGTCTACAAGAATAAGTTGTGTAGTAGACATCAGACGCCGCACACAGAGTTGCCGCCCTCCTCTGCTCTCGAGTTGCAGCCTCTTCTTCAGCCGCCCGGCGCCTGACAGCCTCTGCCTGTGATGTGGACAGAGACGCGGCTAGCACCGCCTGGTCGAGCTGATGCCGCACCGCGCGTAGGGCCTCCTCAGCCTGGGCAGTGAGCATGGCAGCATCGTACGTAGGAGCCGGTACGTCTTCCTTGGCCTGATCTTCCACGCCATGGACGTCGAGGTGCTCCCGCATCGCCTCAAAGGTCACCTCCTCCTTGGCGTCCTCCTCCTCGAGCTCCCTATGGTTACGAGACAGCTCAGACTGCATGGGCTCTAGCTCGGAGTAGTTGGAGTTGGAGCCCGAGCCCACCGAGCTAGCGCCAGGGTTGAAGCTAGCGCCAGGGTTGAAGCCTGATGTCTACTACGCAACTTTGATTCTTGTAGACGTTGTTGGGCCTCCAAGTGTAGAGTTTTGTAGGACAGTAGCAAATTTCCCTCAAGTGGATGACCTAAGGTTTATCAATTCGTGGGAGGCGTAGGATGAAGATGGTCTCTCTCAAACAACCCTGCAATCAAATACAAGAAATCTCTTGTGTCCCCAACACACCCAATACAATGGTAAATTATATAGGTGCACTAGTTCGGCAAAGAGATGGTGATAAAAGTGTAGTATGGATAGTAGAAATAGGTTTTTGTAATTTGAAAATAAAGAAACAGCAAGGTAGCAAGTAACAAAAGTGAGCACAAGCGGTATTGCAATGCCTGAAAACAAGGTCTAGGGTTCATACTTTCACTAGTGCAATCTCTCAACAGTGCTAACATAATTGGATCATATAACAATCCCTCAACGTGCGATAAAGAATCACTCCAAAGTTCCTATTAGCGGAGAACATAAGATAGAAATTGTTATAGGGTACGAAACCACCTCAAAGTTATCCTTTCCGATCAATCTATTGAGCCATCCCTATAAGTGTCACAAACAGCCCTAGAGTTTGTACTAAAATAACACCATATGATACGCATCAACCAACTCTAATGTCACCTAGATACTCCAATGTTACCACAAGTATCCGTGAGTTGATTATTTGATATGCATCAAACAACTTTAGATTCATAATATTCAATCCACACAAAGAACTTCAAAGAGTACCCCAAAGTTTCTATCGGAGAAAAGAAGATGAAAACGTGCAACCAACCCCTATGCCTAGATTACCCCAATGTCACCACGGGAATCCGCAAGTTGATTACCAAAACATACATCAAGTAACTCAATAGAATACCCCATTGTCACCACGGGTATCCACATGCAAGACATACATCAAGTGTTCTCAAATCTGAAATATTCAATCCGACAATAGCAAAACCTCAAAGGGAAAGACTCAATTCATCACAACAAGATAGAGAGGGAAGAAACACCATATGATCCAACTATATTAACAAAGCTCGCGGTACATCAAGATCGTGCCAAATCAAGAACACAAGAGAGAGAGATCAAACACATAGCTACTGGTACATACCCTCAGCTCCGAGGGTGAACTACTCCCTCCTCGTCATGGAGACCGCCGGGATGATGAAGATGGCCTCCGGTGATGATTCCCCCCTCCGGCAGGGTGCCGGAACAGGGCTCCAGATGGTATTTCTTCGGTACAGAGGCTTGCGGCGGCAGCATCGAAGTTCTAGGTTTATTTCTGGGGGTTTTTCTATTTATAGGATTTTTCAGCGTTGGAATCACGCGAAAAGGAGCTATGAGGGCCCCACAAGGCAGCACGACGCGACCCCCCCCCAGGCCGCGCCGTGATGCCTTGTGAACTCCTCGTGAGGCTTCTAGTCCTTCCATGAAGCTTCGGGGGTCTCTTTTGGTCCAAAAAAATCGTCAAAAAGTTTCGTCCAATTCCGAGAACTTTTATTTCTGCACAAAAAACAACACCACGGTAGTTCTGCTGAAAACAGCGTCAGTCCGGGTTAGTTCTAATCAAATCATACCAAAACCATATAAAATTGTTTTAAACATGGCATGAATACTTCATAAATTATAGATACGTTGGAGACGTATCAAAGCCCGCGCAGGAGTTGGAACCGCCGCCGATGCCGGGCATCGGCGCCCTGGGGCAAAGACCTCCCGTGGAGATCCTTGTGGTCTGTCGCTTCCTCACCATGGCGGCTGAACTAGATTTGGATTGCACGGCGTGTGGAAGCAATGGAGTGAAAAGCGTCGGTGGAATGATACGTGATACGTCTCCAACGTATCTATAATTTTGATTGTTCCATGCTATTATAGTATCAATCTTGGATGTTTTTATATGAAATTATATATCATTTTTTGGGACTAACCTATTAACCCAGTGCCTAGTGCCAGTTGCTGTTTTCTGCTTGTTTTTGGCTTTTCAGAGAAACAGTACCAAATGAAGTCCAAATGCCACGACACTTTTTGGAGATTTTTTTCTGGACAAAGAAACCTGGGAAGCTTCGGGAGGAGGCCAGAAGCCTCACGGAGGCTTCACAAGGCACTAGGGCGCGTCACAGGGGGGGCGCGCCGTGGTACCTTGTGGGGCCCATGTGACTCCGTTTGACCTCATTCCACTTCTATAAATTGACAAATATTGGGAAACCCCCAGAGAGCCAGAAGAGAAAACCTTTCCGCCGCTGCAAGTCTCTGTTCTTCCGCGATCCCATCTGGAGGCCTTTTCCGGTAGTCTGCCGGAGGGGGAATCGATCACGGAGGGCTTCTACATCAACCTTGCTGCCCTTCCGATGATGTGTGAGTAGTTTACCACAGACCTACGGGTCCATAGCTAGTAGCTAGATGGCTTCTTCTCTCTCTTTGATCTTCAATACAATGTTCTCCTCGATGTTCTTGGAGTTCTATCCGATGTAATCTTCTTTTGCGGTGTGTTTGTTGGGATCCGATGAATTGTGAGTTTATGATCAGATTATTCATGAGAAATATTTGAGTCTTCTCTGAACTCTTTTATGCATGATTGTTATAGCTTTGTATTTCTCACTGATCTATCGGTTTAGTTTGGCCTACTAGATTGATTTATCTTGCAATGGGAGAGGTGCTTTGTGATGGGTTCAATCTTGCGGTGCTCAATCCCAGTGATAGAAAGGGACATGACACGTATTTGTATTGTTGCCATTAAGGATAAAAAGATAGGGTTTATTCATATTGCTTGAATTTGCTTCTCTACATCATGTCATCTTGCTTAAGGCGTTACTCTGTTTCATACTTAATACCCTAGATGCATGCTGGATAGCGGTCGATGGGTGGAGTAATAGTAGTAGATGCAGGAAGGAGTCGGTCTACTTGTCTCGGTTGTGATGCCTATATACATGATCATTGCCATGAATCCGTCATAATCATTTGCTTTTCTATCAATTGCCCAACAGTAATTTATTTACCCACCGTATGTTTATGTGCTCAAGAGAGAAGCCTCTAGTGAAAACTATGGTCCCCGGGTCTATCTTTATTATATAAAAAACCTAAAAATACCTTGCTGCAATTTATTTACTTTTATTTTTATTAGTAGTTTAGTTTATCTATTTACCTCGATAAGATTTAATCCTTGCAAATAACCGCTAAGAGGATTGACAACCCTCTTATTTGCGTTGGGTGCAAGTGTTTGCTCTTGTGTGTGCAGGTGCGCTTAACGGAATTTTGCTTGGTTCTCCTACTGGATTGATAACCTTGGTTCTTAACTGAGGGAAATACTTATCTCTATTGTACTGCATCATCCTCTCCTCTTCGGGGAAATACCAACGCAGACTACAAGTAGCAATACGCCGATATTTAATCAGGGAAGTGCGGGGAGTGAGGCGTCGGTGGCGGGAGATTTTTTTCGCGGCATCTAGAATTGGCGGGACTGCCTGGTGGCGGGAAGGGCGGTGGTGGTGGCAATGGGGCACCGCCGTGTGGCTCTGCCCTCTTGATGGCAGGCGTACGGGCGGTGGCAGAGCAGAGAGAGCTGTAACTTTTGCAAAAGACCCCTTGTTGGCCGAACAGTATATAACCAGAGCCCAGATAGACCGGTTACTTTTCAATAGTCCCCCTGGTTGTGAAGTAAGCGCCTGGAATAAGTTATAAAATTGGGTCTTGCCATTTTTCATCCAAAGTATACCACATTGGATGCACACTGCCCAAGTTTCATGAATTATCTAGTTTTATTTCTATATTTCATCCATTTACTGAATTTCTAGAGATTTGTTAGAACTTGCTCAAATTTGCACTACAAGTGTCGTGTATCTTGGTCCTGAAAATTGGCAAAAATCATGTTTAGCTTTTGAATTGGTGATGTAGGCACTGGGCACAACCAAAGTTGAAATTCCCAACTATCTGGTAGGATTGGTCAACCTTGCAAGTTTGACCATATTTTGAAAAAAATCAAAGAAAATGAAAAAATCCTCAAAAAAATGAAATCCTTGTGCATGGAGCCCTTTTGTGTGAACAGGTTACTGGGAAAAATCATAGAATTGCAATACCACAAGTTTGAAAAAAAACCTTCACAAAATGTAATCCTTGTGCATGGCATTTTAAGTAAGTTTTGCATGCTACTGTTTTTGGTAAGTTTTGCATGTTGCTATTTTAGGTAAGTTTTGCATGATGCACACATGCAAAAACCCTCTGAACATGCAAAATCCAAAATGTAGCATACACCAATTGATTAAGCACATTCAAATAACATAAATTGTTTTCATTTAACGATGGGCATCCACATGTGGGATCCTCATCACTTGCTAGAAGGGGGTTGGAGACGCTTAAGATGGCGAGCCACGAGCCGGTGGGAGCATTAAGCATTCTACTCAAACTAAGCCGAGAGCTCATACTCCACCACAATTGGGGCAGTCTTGCAGCCCGGCTTCGCCTCCAAGCTGAGCAGCGGTAGATCCTCCCTGGCATCAGCATCGAACAGCTCCTGATCATCCATCTCATCATCCTCGTCGTCCACTGCAATCGTCAGATTCATGTCTGCCGGCGAAGGATGAGCGATGATCTCCATACCCCCTGATAGCCCACGTCTTCTGCATCCTGCTCCTGCTCCTCGTCAGAATCCTCCTCCTGCGCCTGCTCCTCGTCAGAATCCTCTTCCTCCTCCTCCTTGTCATAAACTTCTTCTTCCTCCTCCTCGTCAGAAACTTCTTCCTCCTCCTCCTCGTCAGAAACTTCTTCCTCCGCCTCCTCGTCAGCATCGTCTTCCTCCTCCTCCTCATAGTTTGAATCCTCCTCCTCTGTTTCCTCGTCGACGATGTCAATAGTACACAAGTTCACTGGCCCTTTCGGCTCTGGATTTGGTAACGAGAGGCGGGAGCGGTACTCGTACCAGCGAGCTCGCTGTCAAGGATCTAGCAACTCCATCGCCTCTGCCATTGCCCAGAGGAGAATCTCCATTGTGATTGCCCCCTTGCCTTCAGGAACCATCCACTTCAATTCATCTGGTGTAACTTCCAAGGTCAGGCACAGCGAGTGCAACTCGAGAGATTTCACGCTCGGAAACCAGGAGCATATTTCCTTGCACTTGGCCAGCAACTGCTCGTCTCCGGCGCAAAATTCTTCCATCGCCCTCTTCCATCCAGGTAGAGCTAGTAATCAATCAAAGACGAAATTTGCAAATCAAAATTTTAAAAATGAAAGCGATTATAACGATCAAATTACCACAGAATCTAAAATGGGCTCCTATGAACGGATCCAAATTTCTAGGGTTTTCTTTTTTTCACACTAGCTGCCACTATCAAGAATCCAATCCTAAATAAATGCCAATATTGTTTGAAAACTGGAGCAGCTCAACGAATAACAATTAAATCGCCCATTCAATCGACTAATCCTAATTGCTAGGGTTTTGATTAGAAACGTACCCGTCGCCCAACTATATCGGATGGTTCCTCCGGGCTGCGATGTATCGCCGTGTCGCTTCGCCATCGGAGCTCAGGCGGACGGTCGGAGTGGGCGGCGAGACTGCAACAGGAATGGCGGCGGCGGCGGCTGGGTGGTGATGCGGTTGCTCACTCGGGGTTATGCTATTTTAGGCAAAAGAAAGCGATAGCTCACCGAGCCTTGGTCCCACTCATCATAAGCGGTCACGACCACGGCCCACATGTCCAAAGAACCGAGGCCCCACGCGTCAGTAACTGATCAGGTAACGGTCAACTGCATTGACCCGACGGCAAGGCTCCGTTTGGGCTTTTGTGAGAATGGGCCGTGGTGGAGGGCAAAAGTGAGGAAATTTAGATGTTATGGGCAAAACTGAGCACAACTAAGGAAGGAGGGGCACAGAAATAGAAATCCCATAATTAAATAGCTTTGCATGCTCTCCGATCTATCTATCTTCTTTGGCCAAGTTCGATGGGTTTTTCTTCAGAGAGAGTGGTGCTTTGTAGTGGGTTCAATCTTGCGGTGGTCTATATCCCAGTGATAGAAAGGGACAAGACACGTATTTGTATTGTTCTCACTAAGGATAAAACGATGGTGTCTTGTCGTATTGATTGATGTTTTACTGTCTACATTATGTCATCTTGCTTATTGCGATGCTCTGTTTCTTGCAAACTTAATACCTCGAGATGCATGTTGGATAGCGGTTTTGGAGTGGAGTATTAGTAGTAGATGCAGTTGGATTAACGGTCTACTTATCACGGGCGTAATGCGTATATGAGATTATACCATGAATGCTCATAGTCATAAATATTGCAATATTAATCGGTGCCCAACTGTAATTTTTTCACCATGCCACTTGCTTGTTTTGAGAGAGATGTCACTAGTGAACCTATGGCCCCTTGGGTCTATTCTCCATTACTGAATTCTTCTACATAATTACTACTGTTATCATCTTACTTTGCTATCAACTATCTCTATCACTTGCGTTTAATCTTGTGACCAGCAAGACGAGGAACTTGACAACCCTCTTGCCGTGTTGGGGACAAGTTGTTTTGTGTTCTCTCTGCAGGTACTGCTTACTTTGTTTGCCGGGAGAAGCTCCTACTGGATTGATAACCTTGGTTCTCTAACTGAGGGAAATACTTCCCGCTGGGCTACTTCACCCTTACACTTGGGGGAATCCCAAAACACCTACGGGAGCACCTCGCGTCGTCGCCCACCGATGGCCTTCACGTGTTTCACTGACTAGTGGGCCCTAGGCCATTTTGGTAATTTTGTTAAATCAAAAATAAAATAGAAATACATTTAGAGGAAGAAGTTTAGGGGAACTAACAAAATTTGCTTTCACACTACTTCCCCTAAAAGTTATGGGAAGCCAAAAAACACTAGTTTTACGAGAAGATATTTAGGGGAACTGTTGGAGTTACTCTAAGTGGGTTTTACTAGAAGAACCTGCCCAACATGTGGTCTTGTCTAGGTGCTTTGTTCGAAACCTATATCAAGGAACTGTATAGGTAAGTTAATATATGTATATTGTATTCCCTAGTTATCACACAATGTCAACATTTCTACAATCTAATATTCTTATAAAAAAGTCAATTTTAAATTTATTTTTCCCTTCTACCCAATATTTTGGTTGTTTCGCACCATTTACCCTATTAGAAAATTTTCTCTACCCAAATATAATCTTAAAATTTTAAATATTGCTCTTTTCACTCCAAATTAAATTATACATGTTTCGAAATATCTATACATTTGTGACATACATCATAATGCCAAAAGTAGTTAAATTCAGATTTATAATAAAATTAGAAGTGAAATATTTTTGAAACCCAACTAAGGGCTCACTCAGTTGAGAGGATTTTGGACGATTCCTACGGGATTTTCACCCACGAGATATTCCCTATGCTTAGCATAAATTTCATAGGAATAGAGATACTAGATTCCTAAGGATTGTGGCCATATTGTTCTAATTTCTAAAGATTCTTAGCATTAAGTGAGACCTCATAAAAGAATCTTAATGGTTGGAATGGATATGAGATACCGACCCTTTACATTTTCCTATTTCTTTGATATAAAAATCCTACAAACTGAATGAACCCTTAAACTACAATTATAGAAAGTAACAGAAACAAGTATTACTTAAAGTTGAAGTTAAAACGAGTGAGATAAGATTTATGATTAAAATTTGTGATAGCTCATAGAATTATATTATATTATATTTGTGACGTGGCCTCCATGTGGGGTTCGAGTGAGCCGCCACCTTGGTCTAATATGTGGGCTAGTCTTATCAAGTTAAATTTTTTTTTGGTAAAAAGGGTAAATCATGTAATACAACATAAGTGTAGGGCTGAAAGAAAATCAGGTATGACACTCTCTAACTATTCAGAGATAAGAGGATTTTACTGGAAAAAACCCTAGCCCATTATGTGGTCTTGTCTATGTGCTCTTGATTCCAAACATATATCAGCCATCTGGGCCAGGAACTTTATAGGTAAGTTGATACACACGGATTTTATTCCCTAATTGTGGCACACCGTCAACAATTATACAATCTAAAATTCTTTTCAAAATATCAATTTGAAAATTTCTATTCTCCGTTTACCCAACATTTGTGTGTTTTTGAACAATTTACCCAAATGTACAATCTAAAATTGTTTGCAAAAAATCAATTTGAAAATTATGATTCTCCTTTTCCCAACATTTTTGTGTTTTCCACCATTTACACAATTATAAAATTTTCTCTACCTAAATAGCTTGACCCCACATGTAAGACATGTATGGTTGTCGACTCAGATGTTGCACACCGTAAATTGGGATACATTTCTACGGGTTCTCTGTAATCTTGAAATTTGAAATGTTGCTCTTTTTAAATCTATGATACTTGTTTTGAGCAAAAAAATCATGAACATGCAATAGATCTGCATGCCTATATATTAAGATAGAAAGCAACGGAAGCAGTGATTCATTGCCCAGGTGCCAGGTGCATATGCACTTGGGCATGAACAGTAAAATCGTTTAAAATAGCAAATGAAAAAAAACTGAACTTTTTTGGCATCCAAGATAGGCTTGAATGTGTGACGTGCGTGCAAAAATTTGCGATGTTTGGACATTCGAGGAGGTCATGGCAAAAAACAAAAATTGGATGTGAAAGAAACTATGAAAAAGTACACTGTTTGGGCTCGATTTTTTCTTTTTTGCCTAGAGCTCCTCGAATGTCCAAACATCGAAATTTTCACGCTCCTTGCGCGCTCGATCATCCTCAATGTCACAAAAAAAATCAGAATTTTTTTATTTTATTTTTACTTTTTTAATGAATTTTTTGTTCATCGGGTGTAGGATGAGCCCAGGCTTAGACTTGAATTACCGCAAAGCAACATGCATTTATAAGGTTGAGATTGAGCGCCACAAGCTGGCAGCGTGTAAAACCTCACATCCGCCCTGAATTACATTAAGGAATTACTCGCTTGAGACTACTGTTCCTTACCTTCCGCCACTCATGGCAATGGTTGGGAACAAGAAAACTAGACGCGAGGACCCACCCCTCTCCCTCCCGCGTCGTCCCCGCGGGCGACTAGGGGAAACCTTAGGGCGCCACCGGCCGGGGACCCCCTCCGTCCGTCTTCCTCCCTCACTGCCGTCAGTTCGCACCGTCGGGCAAAGCCCGTTTGGTGCTGGCGGTGGCGGGGTTCCTTCTTCCCCTGCTCGGGTGGTGGCGGCGCGGGGCGTCGTGTTCAGGCGGCCGCGTAGCGCTGATGTGGGGCGCGGCGGCGTGGCTTCGCGGTCTGGCGGCGGTGCTGCTGGCTCGTGGTGGTACGTGGAGGGCTTCGTTGGGCGTGGTGCATCCGAGGCGGCGATGGTCTACTTCTCTGGATCTGGCACGGCTGGATGCAGGTGGCGGCGGGCCTGCTCGGCTCCGGCCAGATCCGGCCGAAACTGTCACCGAGGCGCTGGCAGGTGACGCGGGGCGGAGGGTGGGGCTCGTCAGGGCCCCCGATGGTGGGTGGCACGCGACGGCAGTGCCCTGCGTGTTCCCACGGCTTGGGCTGGAGGCAGCAGGGTCGGGTGTCCATGGGGCCTCCGATGCGGCTGTTGAAGGCGGTGGACTCTGGCGGTCCTTCCCGCGGGCGTGGAGGCGGGACAGTGGGAGGTGGGTGGTGGCCGTGGCTGGGACTGGTGGTGGCGGATCTTGGCTTGGGGTGGCGCCGGGGAGGCGGGGCTGGCGTTGGCGTGGCTGCTCAGCGGCCGGAGTTGCCGGCCGCCATGAGCGGGCCCCCTCTTGATGGGGCGGCTTTCACCTTGCCCGGATTAGTGTGTCGGCAGCGGGCCGGCGACACGGACTGACCACCGGGTAAGGAGTTTGACTTGGTCTTCCTGCCCGAGGTTGGGTGCTCCCTCAGCGAGGTCCGGCGCGTTGTTGCCATGGAGTCGGGATTCTCGGCTCCGGGTCACCGCCGGTCAAGCCAAGGTGGGTGCTTGCAGCTTGGTTGGAGAGGCGTCTTCTCGTTGTAGCATCGATGTCAGTCCGTGGATGTGGTGGACGGGACAGCGGTGGGCCGACTGTCGGACCGGTGTCTCGGGTTACGGCTTGACGTCGTCTGAGCTGTTCTCAACGATGGCCATCGGCAGTCACTAGGCTATGTCCCCCTCGGCCCACCGGGACTGGAGGAGACTGTAGGCGTGGGCACCCCTACGGTGGAGGTGCCGACCCTGGCTCGGTGACTGATGCCGGGCTTTACCTGCCACGGTTTGGGCATTGTGAAGTGGGCGGTTGGTGCTATCTCGAGGCTTGGAGGCCGGGGCGGCGGCCCTGGAGGGTGGTCCGCATGATGAGTTCTCCGGCGGGCTCCATGGCGGCGGTGGTGGTTACGTCTCTTGGCCGTGTGGGCGGCGGGAGAGGTAGCGGTGGGTGGCCCAGTGATACGTCTCCAACGTATCTATAATTTATGAAGTATTCATGCCTTGTTTATGATAGTTTTGTATGATTTTGGTGCACTTTTATATGGTTTTTATATGATTTTCATGGACTAACATATTGACCTAGTGCCCAGTGCCAGTTGCTGTTTTCTGCTTGTTTTTGGTTTTCCAGAAAATCTATATCAAATGAAGTCCAAATGCAGCGAAACTTTTTGACGATTTTTTCCGGAACATAAGAGACACTAGAAGCTTCGGGAGGTGGCCAAAAGACCCACAGGGGCCCCACGAGCCACCAGGGCGCGCCACCCCCCCCCCCAGGCGCGCCCGGGTGCCTCGTGGGCCCCCTGTGGCCCATCTTCGCGTGATTCCAACGCTGAAAAATCATATATATTCAGAAACCCCCGAAAGTTAACCTAGATGAGTTTTTACGCCGCCGCAAGCCTCTGTACCTCCACGATCTAATCTACAGCCCTTTTCCGGCACCCTGCCGGAGGGGGAAATCATCACCGGAGGCCATCTTCATCATCCCGGCGGTCTCCATGATGAGGAGGGAGTAGTTCACCCTCGGGGCTGAGGGTATGTACTAGTAGCTATGTGATTGATCTCTCTCTCTCGTGTTCTTGATATGGCACGATCTTGATGTATCGCGAGCTTTGTTAATATAGTTGGATCATATGGTGTTTCTTCCCTCTCTATCTTTGTTGTGTTGAATCGAATCTTTTCCCTTTGAGGTTTCGTTATTGTCGGATTGAATATTTCAGATTTGAGAACACTTGATGTATGTCTTGCATATGAATACCCGTGGTGACAATGTGGTATTATATTGATTCACTTGATATATGTTTTGGCACTCAACTCATGGATTCCCGAGGTGACATTGGGGTAATCTATGCATAGGGGTTGATGCACGTTTTCATTATCTTTTCTCCGATAGAAACTTTGGGGTGCTCCTTGGAGTTCTTTGTGTGGATTGAATATTATGATTATGAAGTTGTTTGATGCATATCGTATAATCAACTCACGGATACTTGTGGTGACATTGGAGTATCTAGGTGACATTAGAGTTGGTTGATGTGTATCATATGGTGTTATTTTAGTATGAACTCTAGGGCTGTTTGTGACACTTATAGGAATAGCTCAATAGATCGATCGGAAAGGATAACTTTGAGGTGGTTTCGTACCCTACAAAAAATTTCTATCTTATGTTATCCGCTAATAGGAACTTGGGAGTGATTCTTTATCGCACGTTGAGGGATGGTTATATGATCCAATTATGTTAGCATTGTTGAGAAATTCCAATAGTGAAAGTATGAACCCTAGGCCTTGTTTTTAAGCATTGCAATACCGTTTGTGCTTACTTTTGTTACTTGCTACCTTGCTGTTTTTATATTTTCAGATCACAAAAACCTATATCTACTATCTATACTACACTTTTATCACCATCTCTTCGCCGAACTAGCGCACCTATACAATTTACCATTGTATTGGGTGTGTTGGGGACACAAGAGATTTCTTGTATTTGGTTGCAGGGTTGTTTGAGAGATATCATCTTCAACCTACGCCTCCCTCGGATTGATAAACCTTAGGTCATCCACTTGAGGGAAAATTGCTACTGTCCTACAAAACTCTGCGCTTGCAGGCCCAACACGAGTCTACAAGAATAAGTTGTGTAGTAGACATCAAGCTCTTTACTGGCGCCGTTGCCGGGGAGGTGAGTGCTTGAAGGTATATCTTTAGATCTTGCAATCGAATCTTTTAGTTTCTTGTTTATCACTAGTTTGGCTTATAAAAGAAAACTACAAAAAATGGAATTGAGGTTGCCTCATATTATTCATCTTTATAATGTCTTTCTTGAAAATGATGGAGCGGAAAATTGTGCTCAATTGATAGAAGAAGAATTCAATAAAATGTTTGGCATAAAATCTTTGAATGATGAGCATGATTGCAATATTGCTAGTATGAATTCTTTGAATATCCATGATGCTAATTATATGCAAAGCCATAAGCTTGGGGATGCTATGTTTGATGAAGATGATATTTTTAGTCCCCCAAGTTTTGATGAGAAAATTTATTATGATGATTGCATGCCTCCTATCTATGATGATTATTGTGATGACATGTATGCTATAAAGAATAATGATAACCATTAAACTTGTCATTATGATTTTAATTTTCAATTGGATTATGCCAATAAAGTATCTCATGATAGTTATTTTGTTGAATTTGCTCCCACTATTATGAAGGAGAAGAAATTTGCTTATGTGGAGAGTAATAAAAATTCTATGCTTATGTATCATGAAAATAATGCTTTATGTGATAGCTATATTGTTGAATTCATTCATGATGCTACTGAAAATTATTATGAGAGAGGATCATATGCTTGTAGGTGTTGCAATAATATCAAGTTTCCTCTCTATGTGTTGAAAGTTTCGAAGTTATACTTGTTTTGTCTTCCTATGCTAGTTGATTCTTGCTCCCATAAACTATTTGCTCACAAAATCCCTATGCTTAGTAAGTGGGTTAGGCTTAAATGTGCTAGTCATATGCTTCATGATGCTCCCTTTGTGTTTCAATTCTTTACTTTTATGTGAGCATCATTGAAATCATCATGCCTAGCTAAAAAGGCATTAAAGAAAAGCGCTTGTTGGGAGACAACCCAATACTTACACCTTCTGTTTTTGTGTGTTCACATGATTAAGCTACTGTAGTAATCATGTTTTATATGTTTTCTTTCAATAATATGCCAAGTAAAGCCTTTGGGATAGTGTGGATGCTTGTTGATTTGATTCTGTGCAAAAACAGAAACTTTTGCGTCCAGTGCTGGAATTTATTTTCTGTACTGGAGCGTGAAAAAATTCTGAAATTTTTACAGAGCATTGGGTTACAAATTTTTTACGTTGTCCTAATTGTTCAGAATTTTTGGAGGTACACAAGTATGGTTTTTAAATCGCTCACTACATGCTGTTCTGTTTTTGACAGATTCTGTTTTCGGTGCATAGTTTGCTTTTTTTAGTGTTTCCATAGCTTATATTGAGTAATATAAATTGTGGAAATGATAGAATACAGTAGGAATTATGTGAGAACAATTATGAATCTTGTCTTGACAGTACCTAAGTGGATGATTTATTTTTATCATACTAACATATCTCATGAAGTTCCGTTAAGTTTTGTGTGATTGAAGTTTTCAAGTTTTGGGTGAGATATCGATATGAGGAGAATAAGGAGTGGCAAGACCCTAAGCTTAGGGATTCCCAAGGCACCCCAAGGTAATATTCAAGGAACACCCAAGCAACTAAGCTTGGGGATGCCCCGGAAGGAATCCCCTCTTTCGTCTCCAAGATTATCGGTAACCTCACTTGGAGCTATATTTTTATTCGTCACATAATATGAGTTTTGCTTGGAGCGTCATTTTATTTTGTTGATATTTGCTTGCTGTTATCAATAATCATGTTTTGTATCTTTTAGTTCAATAAAAAGCCAAGTATAGCCTTTACCATGCTCAGTTTGCAAGTTTATGTGTTGCTGTTTGAAAACAGAAAGTTTTTTGTTATGTCCAGAATATTCCTGAATAGTAAGAACATGACAAAAATCTTAAATTTTTACACAGTAAGAATGCATGAGTTCTCTGTCACGTGGTAATTTTTTAGAATTTTTGGAGTTAGGGAAGTATGGATTCTTATTCCCCTTTTACAGACTGTTCTGTTTTGGCAGATTGCTGTTATAGTTGCATTGTTTGCGTATGTTTGCGTGTTTAATGTTTCTATTTGAGGATAGGAGTATTAAATATGAAGAGGCATTTAGTATGCAATGTTTAATTATAATTTTTGTGATTTGCTACAGTAGAGAATGTTAAGGTTTTGAGTTGATTTATACAAACTTATCTCACGAGTTCTTGTTGAGTTTTGTGTGTATGAAGTTTTTAAAGATTTAGGAGAGGCCATGATATGAGAGGAATTAAGGAGACACGAGAGCTCAAGCTTGGGGATGCCCAAGGCATCCCAAGTTATTATTCCAAGAAGTCTCAAGCATCTAAGCTTGGGGATGCCCCGGTAGGCATCCCACCTTTCTTCTTCAACAACTATCGGTCAGTCTCGGTTGAGCCTAAGTTTTTGCTTCTTCACATGATATGTGCTATTCTTGGAATGTCATTTTATTTTGTTTTATTTTCTGTTTGAATAAAATACTTAAGATCTGAAATTTTTAAATGAGAGAGAGTCCTCACATAGCTACCTATTTACTTAACTACTCATTTGGTCTTCACTTATATCTTTTTGGAGTAGTTTGTCATTTACTCTTGTTTTTCACTTATATCCTATGAGTAAATTGTTGAAATGAATTTAATATCATAAAGTTGAAATTTATATGCTTCATGTGCTTGTCCCATGGGGAGTAGTGACTTCACATACAAGAAGTATAAGTGATAAAATTTATTGAAAGTTAACAAACATAGCATTGGTCACTTGAACAATTCATGAAAGAATTTTGAAGGAAGAGAAATTTCACATATAAATATACTATCTTGGACATCTTCTATGATTGTGAGCCCCCATTAATTATTTTCAAGCTTGATCAAGTAGTTGATGTTGGACAAGGAAGACAACGTAATGAGTTATGTTTGTTTATATTCACATAGAAGTTATATTGTCATGGATCCTCTAACATGTGGTGCTTGCTTAGGATCTTTTGCTAGCCAAAAATTCGTACTAAGTAGAGATACTACTTGTGCATCCAAAAACCCTTAAACCCAGTTTCTTGCCATGAGTGTTCACCATATCTACCTATGGATTGAATAAGATCCTTCAAGTAAGTTGTCATCGGTGCAAAAAGCAATAAAAATTGCTCCTAAAATATGTATGATCTTTTATTACAAGGGAAAATAAGCGTTGTACGAACCTGTGATGGTAAAGAAATAAAAGCGACGGACTGCATAATAAAGGTTGCTATCACAAGGGGCAATATAACGCGACGTTCCTTTGCATTAAGGGCTTGTGCATCCAACAACAAAAAGCGCATGACAACCTCTGCTTCCCTCTGTGAAGGGCCTATCTTTTACTTTTCTGTATTTACTTTTGTGCAAGAGTCATTAATGTTCATCCCTACTCCGCTCTATTTATTCTTTAGTTGGCAAGCATTATGTGGTAGGGAAAGATCCAGGCACATATATCCAGTTGAATATAGGTGATCATGAGTTATTATTGTTGACATTATCCCTGTGATAAATATGTTGGGAGGCAAAACATTAAGCCCCTATCTTCCTATGTGTTTGACTGAAACGGTTTGTTCTAAAAATGTGCTTTGAGTGTCAGCAATCATGGAAGACTAAAACATGGTTGAGTATGTGGAATTTGCTAGATCAAAGCTCTTACATAGACCCTTCCCGAAAATAAGATGAATTGCAATTGTTTGATGACTGAGAACATAGTTTGTTAGTTTTCAAGAAAGTTTATGGCCTATACTTTAAACATGTGAATAGCTTGCTACTTGATCATGAGAAGTTTTATGAGATGAGCTACTGATTATGATATATATTGATGCTAGAAAAAGTGATTGAAAGTATCATTGATCAAACTTATGCACTATGCTAGCATTCACACTTCATAAATTATTTCTTTTATCATTTACCTACTCGAGGACGAGCAGGAATTAAGCTTGGGGATGCTGATACGTCTCCAACGTATCTATAATTTAAGAAGTATTCATGCCATGTTTATTATAGTTTTGTATGATTTTGGTGCACTTTTATATGATTTTCATGGACTAACATATTGACCTAGTGCCCAGTGTCAGTTGCTGTTTTCTGCTTGTTTTTGGTTTTCCAGAAAATCTATATCAAATGAAGTCCAAATGCATCGAAACTTTTTGACGGTTTTTTCTGGAACATAAGAGACACTAGAAGCTTCGGGAGGTGGCCAGAAGACCCACAGGGGCCCCATGAGCCACCAGGGCGCGCCACCCCCCAGGCGCGCCCTGTGCCTCGTGGGCCCCCTGTGGCCCCTCTTCGCGTGATTCCAACGCTGAAAAATCATATATATTTAGAAACCCCCGAAAGTTAACCTAGATGAGTTTTTACGCCGCCGCAAGCCTCTGTACCTCCACGATCTAATCTACAGCCCTTTTCCGGCACCCTATCGAAGGGGGAAATCATCACCGGAGGCCATCTTCATCATCCCGGCGGTCTCCATGACGAGGAGGGAGTAGTTCACCCTCGGGGCTGATGGTATGTACTAGTAGCTATGTGATTGATCTCTCTCTCTCTCGTGTTCTTGATATGGCACTATCTTGATGTATCGCGAGCTTTGTTAATATAGTTGGATCATATGGTGTTTCTTCCCTCTCTATCTTTGTTGTGATGAATTGAATCTTTTCCCTTTGAGGTTTCGTTATTATCGGATTGAATATTTCAGATTTGAGAACACTTGATGTATGTCTTGCATATGAATACCCGTGGTGACAATGTGGTATTATATTGATTCACTTGATATATGTTTTGGCACTCAACTCGCGGATTCCCGAGGTGACATTGGGGTAATCTATGCATAGGGGTTGATGCACGTTTTCATTATCTTTTCTCCGATAGAAACTTTGGGGTGCTCCTTGGAGTTCTTTGTGTGGATTGAATATTATGATTATGAAGTTGTTTGATGCATATTGTATAATCAACTCATTGATACTTGTGGTGACATTGGAGTATCTAGGTGACATTAGAGTTGGTTGATGTGTATCATATGGTGTTATTTTATTACGAACTCTAGGGCTGTTTGTGACACTTATAGGAATAGCTCAATAGATCGATCGAAAAGGATAACTTTGAGGTGGTTTAGTACCCTACAAACAATTTCTATTTTATGTTCTCCGCTAATAGGAACTTGGGAGTGATTCTTTATCGCACGTTGAGGGATGGTTATATGATCCAATTATGTTAGCATTGTTGAGAAATTGCACTAGTGAAAGTATGAACCCTAGGCCTTGTTTTTAAGCATTGCAATACCGTTTGTGCTCACTTTTGTTACTTGCTACCTTGCTGTTTTTATATTTTCAGATTACAAAAACCTATATCTACTATCTATACTACACTTTTATCACCATCTCTTCGCCGAACTAGTGCACCTATACAATTTACCATTGTATTGGATGTGTTGGGGACACAAGAACACAAGAGATTTCTTGTATTTGGTTGCAGGGTTGTTTGAGAGATATCATCTTCAACCTACGCCTCCCACGGATTGATAAACCTTAGGTCATCCACTTGAGGGAAAATTGCTGCTATCATACAAAACTCTGCGTTTGGAGGCCCAACACGAGTCTACAAGAATAAGTTGTGTAGTAGACATCACCCGGGCGCGCTCCAGTTGTTGAGGCGTCCTTATCCAGATCTGGGGATCTATGCTCGTCGCGCTTGCCCGGGTGGCCTACTGGCTCTGAGGAGCGACCGAGTGAAAACTCCGCACTTTGTCACCGACGACGGCGACGCTCGTGAGCTCCGCTTTCTTCTTGAAGACGTCGTCATGGTGCTCCTCTTCCTGTTTGGGCTCCAGGTGAAAACCTTTGTCCGTACTGGACTTGGTGAAAGTGCAACTAATCCCCGGGTGGTTTTGGTAATTAATAAGAACATATAAGTCATTGAACTAATGCCTATTCAAGATAAGATTTCAGGAAGTTCAATGTTGGCATGGCAAGGACTAGTGATTGTGGACCCTTCAAAATACTAAGGACATGGATTGGCAAAGCTTCGAGACTCTACATTTTTGGTTAAGTGATCCAATATCACATTGAGTCCTATAGGAAAGCCAATACTATTAAAAGGGGATGAGGTTTTGATTATGAGTTTGTTGCTCAAGTGCTTGAAGATATTGCTCCAAAACCCTCAACCACATTCTCCAAAACCTATGTGTCCAAATCCTAAAAGTCCATCTCGGTCCCACCGAAAACTTCCCATCCGGACCCACCGAGATGACCCCATACACTGCCAGAGCCAAACCCTAGCATTTTGGTTCTACCGATATGGATCTCGGTCTCACCGAGATGGCGTGACCAAGTTTCTGTGATGAAGTTGCTTCATTTCGGAATTACCGAGATGAAACAATCGGAACTACCGAAACGAGGTCTTGCCCTAGCCATTGCACTTCAGTCGCTCCAAGATGTTCTGTTCGGTCTCACCGAAACCTCCAACGCTCGAATCTTTTACACTAGTCGGCTTCACCGAGATTTTGGTCCGGTGTCACCGAGTTGAGTCAAAAGCTTGTAACGGTTGAATTTTTGGTGCTGCCTATTTATACCCTTCCACCCCCACCCACTCTCTAAGAGAGCCATCAGAACGAACCTACACTACCACCATTCATTTTCTAAGAGAGAACCACCTACTCATGTGTTGAGATCAAGAGATTCCAATCCAACCATTTGAACCTTGATTTCTAGCCTTCCCCAAGTTGCTTTCCACTCAAATCCTTCTCCTACCATTGCCAAATCTGTGAGAGAGTGATTGAGTGTTGGGGAGACTATCTTTTGAAGCACAAGAGCAAGGAGTTCATCATCAACAACACCTTCTATTACCTTTTGGAGAGTGGTGTCTCCTAGATTGGTTAGGTGTTACTTGGGAGCCTCCAAGATCATGTGGAGTTGAACCAAGGAGTTTGTAAGGGCAAGGAGATCGCCTACTTCGTGAAGATCTACCCGAGTGAGGCTAGCCCTTCATGGACATAAGCCATGGTGGAATAGACAAGGTTGCTTCTTCGTGGACCCTTCGTGGGTGGAGCCCTCCGTGGACTCGCGCAACCGTTACCCTTCGTGGGTTGAAGTCTTCATCAACGTGGACGTACAATAGCACCACCTATCGGAACCACGCCAAAAATCTCCGTGTCTTCATTGCGTTTGATTTCTCTGATCCCTCCTTTACGTTCATATGCAAAGTCATTACTTTCTGCTGCACTACTCTTAGACTTGCATGTGTAGGGTGTTGCTTGGCTTGGTAGAATTGCTAAAACTTGCCCACAACTAAAATTGGGAAAATGTTAAGTTTCATTTGGTCAAGCAGTCTAATCACCCCCCCCCCCCCCTCTCTACACATACTTTCGATTCTACACTCGACAGCGGCGACGCTTTGCGCCGTTTTCCCTCCTGAGGGCGTTGTCGTGGAACGTAGGTGTATTAGGGCGTAGTGTGGCGTTGTTATGATTTCTTTCTTTGTGCTCTTTCGGTTCTGCAGTCGTGTGCGTTCTGCGTGATCCGGTTATCCTAGGATCGGCTTTGTAAGAGGGATGCCCCTCCACCTTGTATCGTTCGGCCGTGTACTTTGTTCGGTTGTTGCTTTATATATAAAGCGGGGCGAAAGCCTGTTTCGAGAATGGTTGCGAACAATCTATACATTTATGACATACATTCTAATGCAAGGTTTAGTTAAATTCAGATTCAAAATAAAATTAGAAATGAGATAGTTTTGAAACGCAACTTAGACTAGAATTACATATAAAAAAAGAAACAAAACTAGTATCACATAACTTGAAGTTAAAATTAGTGTGATCCAATTTATTTCGGGCTTTCAGATAGGTCATAGAATTATATTATCATAATATATTGTGATGTGGCCTCCATGTGGGGTCCTAGTCAACCGCCACCTTGACCTAACATGTGGGCTAGTCTTATTAGGTTGATGTTGTCAGTTTGTAAAATGGGTAAATGGTGTAACACAACACAAGTACATGATTAAAAGATGGATGGAAATTTACTCAAAATTGGGTAAACGTTGACACTCTGCAAATATTACAAGGTAAAAGTTTATTCTACTTGTAAAACCTAGCCCGTAGCCGGGCTCTTGTTGAGCCTACGTTGTAAATACCTAGCCCAGTATGCGGAGCCACGTTTCACTGAATTTTGACAAGCCAAGCCTACTTTACTGCTGCCAAGGTGCCCTTTGATTCGAAACGTAAATCAACCAGCTGGGTCAGGAACTGTACCGTCTATACCAATGGCTGCTCAACAACTCAAGCATATGAACAGAATCCATATGCTCAGGGTACATATCCAACAGTGGGAGTCCTGCTGCCATGAAGCCCAAAAAGCACTATGCCCATAAACAAGCCACAGTGCCCCTGCTCCAATGGCCGAGACCCAAAGGTTGGACGACCTCACCTCACCTCACCCATGAGCTGTGTGTGCTCCGTTGCACAAAGGAAAGGCATCGCACTTTGCAGCATCATCAGATAAAAGAAAAGAATTCCGTCTCCGGCTGATCCCCTCTTATCCGCCATCACGCGTCCGTGCATGAGCCACGGCGACGATGATTCATTCATGCGCCCCATCACCGGATCGCGTCGCGGCGGGCGCTCTTTCTTTTCCGGAGATTTGGTCCGTTTCTTTTTGGCCGGATGGGGACAAGTCCGCGGATCGCCGCGATGAGCTCTTTTGGCCTGTCGATCGTCCGTTTCGGTCCCGTCGCGTGCATAGCATAGCGGCCGGTCCGTTCGGCGTACCAAGAAGCGCGTGTGTTTTTTCCGTCCGTGAGATAATGCCTGAATATTTCATATCGTGCGCGTTAGGTGCCCACAGCCCACTCACGCTTCTCTATACTGTTTGTTTAGTAAGGAGCACGTACGAAACGTACGATCAATTTCAGACGGCGAGTTACCACTTACCACACGGTTCAAGTTTAGGATCATCATTTTCTTAACAAGCCTAGATTTGGCAGTTCTTATCTTTACCCCTGTGTGTGTGTGTGTGTTTTGAAGGGAGTCACGGGAGCAAAGCATGTGACGGTCGAATCTATGCCTTGTGATCTCTGCTCTGCTAGCTAGGGCACACAAAAGCAGGGGAGCTTTTCAGCAGCAGATTTGGCGCTGCCGTCTTTTTGAACAGCACGCCAAGAATCAGGAGGTATGTATATATATCGATCTTGGCATATGGGGAGCTAGTATTCCTACATAAGCTATATATATACATTGTGGCTTACTACGTAATTAGCATGCATTTGAACTGCATTTGGAAGCGAGACCCTTCCGAGTCGCCCCCGCAGGCGACGGGAGGGAACCCTAGCGCCTCCCAGCGTCCCTCCTCCCGCTCCTCCCCTTCCCTGCCGCCGCCAGACGGCGTGACCGGGCAAAGCCCAGCCAGCGCCGGCGGCAGCAGGGCTCCTTCGCCCCTCGCGCGTGGCTCCGATGCGGGACGGATCTGACGGGCAAGGGCGTCGTGATGCGGAGGGTCGCGGCGGCGCGATCCGGCTTCCTAGCGGCTGCGTTGGGAGGCGGGTGACGCAGATGTGGCCTCCGGTGGTGGGGCGTGCTGGGTCTTGGCGGTCTGGCCCAGATCCGTGGTCCCAAGCACCAGGCGACACGGGCTGCGGACGGCGACGGCGATTTGGCCCAGATCCGTGGTCCCAAGCACCAGGCGGCGCGGGCTGCGGACGGCGACGACGGCCGGCTGGTGCTGTCTTCTGGGCATTAGTGGCCGACGGCAATGGTGGATCGGGGCTGCGGTGGCGGTCCTCGGTGTTCCAGCGGCTGCGTGCGTCTATTCGGCGAGGCACTACGTGATTCCAGTCAGCTACTGGGTCGGGATGGCGCGACTGCTGGTGAAAATCGCGTCGACTTCGGTCTTGACGGACGATGGCGGTGTCATTGACGTCGTTTTCTTGTTGAGGCATCGTCGTTGCAGGCAACGTCATCTCCCTCGGGTTGCTCCGGGGGAAACCCTAGATCTGAGTCTTCCCGGATCGGACGATGGCGGCATCTTCGATGTCGTTCTCCCTCCTGGAGGCATCGTTTTGGAGTGCTGACTGGAAGGGCCCAGTGGCGGAGCGGGGTTTCATCTTCCGCATCGATGACGGCAGATCTCGGCGGCGTGGCGCAGTGAAGTCTCGGCGTCCGATGCGGGTTGACGGACTCGCGCAGGAGGACGGCGCTGTCTGGCGTCGTGGTGGCGTCGACGGCAGGCCTGGCAAGGTTGATGCGTCAGTTCCTGTTGTGAAGATGGATAGGTGGAAGACGGCGGTGGTAGCCTCTGAGAGTGCGTTGGACCCGGTATTGTGGCTTGGTTGGGGCCTCCGGATTTAGATGTTAGGCTTTGGTGCGAAGTCTGTTTGGTATTCGACTCGGATTTTCGGCACTCCTTTATCAAGTGGTAGGAGTAGCGACAGATGTTGCCGAGATAGTGGCTTCAAACTTACTGATGTATTACTTTATAAGGTCTTTGTGAATAATTAATAAAGTGGCAGCATGCATCGCCCAGATACAGAGGCCGGGGTCATCTGTTAAATATACTTCCACTCCGAATCATTCACATCCATCATAAGTGGCATCCGATCTGCTGCTTTGTACGAAATGGTCCTCCCTCCGTTCCATTGACATTCTTCGTACGTACTACCGGAGGAGTACTACGTAGCTAGGGTACCTGCCTCAGGTCTCCCGAGAACAACATTGTCTTGAGAGAGAACCAATACTTGCACGGGTGTCGGGCGCACCGTGTCACTGTCTGCGCCAGAAGCGAGGACAGGTAAACACATCAATTCCATTACTATATTTTAAGGGGCCTAAGTAGTTATCCTTTCGTGTGGATGTGGTTTTACCTGTCGAAAGAGCTCACTGACAAGTCTTCCAAAACAGAAAGAACTCACAGATGGACAAATCAGTACATCTCAGTCAAAACTTTGGTCAGGAAACAACTTCTCTCTATTTATTTGAACGTTTCTGCTTCAGTGAGTCAATTCACAACACAAAAACAACAATATTTTGTTGACCCGGAAGCTGAGTTTTCCAGCAGAGCAGAACAAGAGACACACATCGACCTGCCCAACAATTCGAGCAAGTCAATCCATATCCATATCCATACACCATCTGATGCATGTGTGTGCACGCGCCTTTTGGCCCTCCCAACTCAGCAGCTCCTCCTCACACGATCGCGGGCGGCACTGCACACCTGCACTGCGCTGCCACTATGGACCGATATCGACCCCGAAATTCTGATGTGAAAGGGAAGGCCACTAGCTCAATGCCCCTTTCGGCATTCGTCCGTCCACAACTCACAAGAGAGAGCAGAGTCATCGCCGTGCTGTGCTCCGCCGCCTATAAATAATGTCCCGACCACCAACTTGCCATTTACCTACGCAGCAGAGCTCGCCATTCAGCTAGCTAGCGGTGACTGGCTGCGAGCACGAGTGCTGCTACCTAACCCGGTTGACCCCTAGAAAGCATGGACGTTGAGAGCTCCGCGGCGCATGAGGTCTCCGTCGACTGGCGGGGCCGCCCCTGCGAGCCGGGCCGGCACGGCGGCATGCGCGCCGCCGTCTTCGTCCTAGGTACGTCGTACTCCTACATGAAGTTTGTTGCCGACGAGCGATGGAGCAATGTCCATCCATGGCGCGCGTGCTTAGTGCTGATTGGTGAGGCGTCCATGTGCTGACGTGCAGGGATCCAGGCGTTCGAGATCATGGCGATCGCGGCGGTGGGGAACAACCTGATCACGTACGTGTTTGGGGAGATGCACTTCCCGCTGTCGGAGGCGGCCAACGTGGTGACCAACTTCGTGGGCACCATCTTCCTCCTCTCCCTCCTCGGCGGCTTCCTCTCCGACTCCTACCTCGGCTGCTTCTGGACCATGCTCACCTTCGGCTTCGTCGAGCTCTCGGTACTACTTCTTCACTATGCTTGCTTAATCTCTCAACCAATCAATCCTGCATTCGTCTGGCCTCCTCGATAGATCCTCGTTTTTTTACTCCGACGAACAATCTATATACTCCTAGTACAAACTCGACTAGGAAGGAGTGGCTAGCAGTGACCACCAACGGGTGGCCTGCGCGTGTTTCATTCAAGACAAGAAGATGGAACGTGCAAGAGTGTTTTTCCTTTGTGACGGACCGATTGTTTTCACGTACTCCCTCCATCTTGAAAGAGTGTACTTCCAATTTTGTTAAAAAGTCAAACATTTTTATATTTGACCGTATTTATATAATAATACATCAACATTTATGTTATCAAATTAGTAGCATTAGATTCATGATAAAATATATTTTTATCATATATCTATTTGGTTTCACAAACATTGATATATTTTTGCATAAACTCGGTCAAACTTTAAGATAGTTTGATCCTTCAACACAGTTGAAAGTACACTCTTTTAAGGACGGAGTGAGTAAAGGGGAGGGAGATGAACTTGGATGGGCCTGATAAAAAAGGCCCCAATCACCATGCATGGACCCGGTTCTGGGACCAGGTTGAATTCAAGCGCACGCAGCATGGCCGGGGACTAAGGATATGATAATCATTTGTTTTCTGAAAGAAAAGCCAGTGGAACTACACACGCCAATGGAAATTTGTTTGTTTGTTGTTGTTGTTGGGGCTTGTCTGAAAACAACATGTCCCAAGAAAGTGTTGCTAGTGTTACTTGCCTACTTTTACTTGGCACTCTAATTATCCTAGGCACTTCTGTCTTTTACTAGCAAAATACTGCTTCTGTAATTTACCTTAAAACCCTGTATTAATGGAAATATGGAATCGAAGAAACCGAACATTAAAAAATAATCTAATTCCATTAATAAGAATATAACCAGAAATAGGTATGCTTTGCACGTTGATCATACTGCTGTTTTGCAATGGATTTTTACTAGTAGTATCTTTTGTCATCAGGGCTTCATACTACTGTCAGTGCAAGCACACCTTCCGCAGCTGAAGCCGCCGCCGTGCAACATGGCGTCCATGGACGGCAGCTGCGAGCAGGCCAGGGGCTTCAAGTCCAGCATCTTCTTCGTCGCGCTCTACCTGGTGGCGCTCGGCAGCGGCTGCCTCAAGCCCAACATGATCGCGCACGGCGGCGACCAGTTCTCCGGCGGCTCCGACAATGCCAAGAGCCTCTCCACCTACTTCAACTCCGCCTACTTCAGCTTCTGCCTCGGCGAGCTCGTCGCTCTCACGGCGCTCGTCTGGGTGCAGACGCACTCCGGGATGGACGTCGGCTTCGGCATCTCTGCCGCCGCCATGGCCGCTGGGCTCATCAGCCTGGTGTCCGGTGCGGCCTTCTACCGGAACAAACCTCCACAGGGCAGCATCTTCACTCCTATTGCAAGGGTAAGAATAATCCTTCATGATTAACTCAGAACACGCTTATGTGCTACCAGCTCGAGTTCACTTACTACTCACTCCGTCCCAAAATAAGTGTCGTGGTTTTAGTTTTTGCTAAAAAAAATCCATTTAAGAAATTTCCAAGACACTGCAGCATATGCAAGAACTTTTGTCAAGGCAAATGATTTGGTCACATTACTATATCCCTCTAGTACTCTATGGTTAGATTAGCTATACTTGAAATAGTAGGTAGACTTAGTTTCGTCATCATTCAGTCAGTCAGAGCTGTTTGCATTATGCTCACCTTGTCACATTCAACAGTTCTGCAATTTGGGGCCATATGATAGGTACAAGTAGTTTACATACTATTTGCTTGCCGATCAGATCTAGTCAGATACACCTAGCTAGAAACGATGTGCTCTCTGCAAGTTGTGTCTGCGGTGCAGTTCTTAAAGGTTTATGGCTTACTGACTGTTAGGATGTCAGTTCTGTGTGCAGCTATGGTTTTGGTCCTGCTGATAACGACAGAACTGACTGCGGATTATGTTATGCTGTCACGTATGCTGATGTGCGATCTCTACACTTGCATTATTCGGCATTGTTTCAAGATGACAAGCTCTCTTTGTGCAAGTAGTGATAAAATATTGGGCCATGCTTTATGCTGTTATTGTCAAATGAGGTTAAGATCATTTTGACACAGAAATGTACAATTGGTAGTAGCTGTCGTATCAGTAGCATTTACATCAGATTTTGCTATTTGCTGCTGATCCTGACTGACTTGTAACATGCTGAATCGCTGACGAAGTTGCTGGGAACTGTGCTAATTCTGCAGGTGTTCGTCGCCTCCTTCTCCAAGAGGAAGCAAATCTGTCCTACCAATCCTGGCAACGCCGGAATTGGCGAGCCGGCACGCCTCGCCAGCAGCTTCCGCCACGGCAACAAATTCAGGTGGAGCACCGCATTCGCCATTCGGCTTAATTTTCTCAAGATTGCTCTGAGTTGTTCTACGGCCTGACTGACATGCTGTGAAACCATGTACGCAGGTTCTTGGACAAGGCGTGCGTCAGGGACGCGGCGCAGCAGCAGGGGGGCAACACGAAGCCGGAGAGCCCGTGGCGGCTGTGCACGGTGTCCGAGGTGCAGCAGGCCAAGACCCTCCTCGCCGTGACGCCCATCTTCGCCTGCACCATCGTGTTCAACACCGTGCTCGCGCAGCTGCAGACCTTCTCGGTGCAGCAGGGCAGCGCCATGGACACCGTCCTCGGGGGCGCCTTCCGCGTCCCGCCGGCGTCGCTGCAGGCCATCCCCTACGCCATGCTCCTGGTGCTCGTCCCGGCGTACGAGCTCCTCCTCGTGCCCTTCATGAAGAGGCTCACGGGGACGCGCTCCGGGATCACCCCGCTGCAGCGCATCGGGGTCGGCCTCGGCACCGTCGCGTTCTCCATGGTCGCCGCCGCCACCGTCGAGCGCCGGCGCCGCGACCTCGCGGCGTCCGGGACGCAGATGTCCGTGCTGTGGATCGTGCCGCAGTTCCTCGTGTTCGGGGTATCGGAGATGTTCACCGCCGTGGGGCTCATCGAGTTCTTCTACAAGCAGGCCTGCGCCGGCATGCAGTCCTTCCTCACGGCTCTCACCTACTGCTCCTACGCCTTCGGCTTCTACCTCAGCTCCGTGCTGGTGACGACGGTGAACAGGGTCACGGCGAGACACGGCGGCGCCGGCTGGCTTGGCGATAACAACCTCAACAAGGACAGGCTGGACCTCTTCTACTGGATGCTCGCTGTGCTCAGCGTGCTCAACTTCTTCTGCTACCTGATATGTGCAAGGTGGTACAATTCTGGTGCCGATGTCTCTGATGCTGCCTCAGCTCAGATTGCAGCAGAGGGTGATGCCAAGGAGATCAGCTGAAGACCTACTACATGGAGATTGAACCTGTATATGCTTATAGATATATGTAGAAATGGATGAAAAGTAGTGATGGAGAAAGAAGTGCTAGGTTAAGAAGAAGGTTTCCTTTGATAAGGAATAGAAAGTACATTAGCATATGTATGCTAGTTCTACCACAAAGCATAGTCTTCAGTAAACTTATTTCAGACACCGGTGGTCAGCATGGAAATATGCGATCGAATAGTGAAATAAGCAACAGATAGGATGTTGATAAGATAACGGCCGAGCACAAACCTCCCCTGGCATGAAACAAGAATCAACCAAATTTCAGAACACATAATGCATGCAAGATGTACATATCATAGCCAAGCAGTTTAATCTAAACTCAAAACATCATCTTGTTCAGGTCTTTCACCATGCTAGATAAGTACTACTAGCAGTTACGAAGTTTCCAGGTAGCAAAGCATACAGAATTTTGTCCTAGGACACCATCTTACAGAATGATGCAACTGCTGCCAGATTTGGCCTCTTCTTTAGCCTTCTTCAGGCTATCCTTCAGTGCACGAATCTCTCCTCTCAAGTTATTCTCCACGGCTTGCCTTTCTTTCTGCTCTTCGTGAAGCTGGTTTTCCAGCCTTGCGATTGTACTGTTTAACTTTTCCTCCACCTATAAAGACAGTTTCCAAACCGTATTTAATCAATTAAATTACTAAAACAATAAGAAAAGTAGTACTTCTCAGTTGATTATGTTAATTATAATATATTTAAAAGTAAATGTAGGTGATCATAGATGTTTGTATCCAATACTGTGACATACTAGTAAGCTACAAATCAGCCGGACATGTCATCAATTACATCAGAAAATCAATGAGAGTCCAATTGCTCTTTTCTTTTTTCCTCACCCTACTTCAAAAAGAGCGTATTTTCGTCCTTTTTTTTATTGTCTATGGCCAAATATGGTTTCTTGAAATCCCTAGGATACACGACTTCATGTCCAATTGTTTGATGAGTTCGATTCATATTGCATCAAAACATATGAACTTTATATAAATAGATTCATTTTATAATTTATAGAGACGCAAATCATAGACATTATATATGTATAGATATAATCACTGCGAGGTAACAAATACAGTATTCTGCAAAACTTCAACAGGAAACATCATCACATTTACATGGTTAACTCAAATTATATATTAGAAAGCCCAAACCCTTACCATCTTGCTGATCTGTTTAAGGTAGTCATCATATATCTCTTTATTTGATATGGATACTGGATGCATTTCCTGCAACAAGAACAAAAAACACTGATGTGAAAACTGAAAAATCAGTCAAAGATAATACTACTCAACGTTGAATTACCTTAATCTGAGTGAACATCTGGTTGCAAAACGGTCTGCCATGATTTCTTGATATGACGAAATCCACCGCACGGAACAAATTTTTGAGCTGATACTCGCGCTGCTGCATATCACTGGTGTTATTGTCAAAGAGAACAACTCTGTCTGCAAATAGGTCCACCATGTCCTGTAAAAACGAGCATTCAAGTGTAAGCGACATGCAAACAGATTGCATCCAAGGATATCATGAAATGCAGTCAAAATTAAAATTCTGCGCGAGCGATCGACAAACATGAAATTGACCTGGAGATATGTTGGGGCACTGTCAGTTAACTTTTTCTTCCAAAGGCTTTCGCCCCCTACTACATCTCCATGTGTGAAAACTAATATCATGTGATCAAGGACTTCATTGCCAAAGAACAGTTTGATTGACTCAATTGCCTTCTCATCTTCACAAGAAAACCGAGACTGAGCTGAAAAGACCATAAGAATAGCATCTAAGCCATCTTTGGCCATGTCCATGCACTTGGCTATCTCTTTCTGAACATCTTCAGCTGTACTATCCATGTCGAATAGGCCTATTCAGAAAAGAACATGATAGTTCAATGAACTGCCAGTGCATGCAGATTTTGCAAACATGGAACAATAAAACAAGCAAGGAACTTACTCGAATCATGAAAGAAATGAACACATGCAGTAACAGCAATGACAGAAAAGGATCATTGTTTGTTAGAGCTAAACACGGACGTGTATGTCCGACTAGTACTCTGACTAGTAACCGAGTAGGATATGTAATAGGCTTTTTTTTTTGCGGGTAGGATATGTAATAGGCTGATTGGCTTCTTTATATACCCTTGTAACCCTCGATGTAAACAACCAGAAAATCAATAAAGAAAAATCCAGGAGCGACACGCCCCTGTGGCTATCACCAAAAATCTTCCATCGATCTGTTGTTTCGTTCGCTACGTGAGGTTCCGTTGATTCGATCTAAGGTAGCCACGAAAGCAATTTGTCTACGTACAGAGTACCGGCGAGTTGCACGTACGGCTGTGGTTACTGTTGATCAGGAAGCTTTCAAGAAGCTGAAGGCTGCAACGGAGATGAAACACAAACTGAAGGTTCGCGCTCTACGAATAGATCGCGGCGGAGAGTTTACGTCGAACGAGTTCAACAACTACTGCGAGAAGATTGGCATAAAAAGGTTCCTCACGGCACCCTATACGCCGCAGCAGAACGGGGTTGTTGAAAGGCGCAATCGAACCGTCGTTGACATGGCAAGGAGTTTACTCAAGAGCAGAACCTGCCGGGGACGTTTTGGGAAGAAGCTGTCTCGGCGGCGGTCTATCTTCTCAACCGGTCTCCAACGAAGGCGGTGATCGGCAAGACTCCGTATGAAGCAATTTACGGACGTAAGCCGAATGTGTCTCATCTACGGACGTTCGGGTGCATGGCACATGTGAAGACGGCGGAGCCGCATCTCTCAAAGCTTGCCGATCGTAGCACCAAGATGGTGTTCATCGGATACAAGAAAAGTTCCGGCACCAAGGCATACCGCTTCTACGATCCACGAACCAAGCGTCTACGGATTTCACGCGACGTTGTGTTTGAAGAAAACCAAGCATGGAATTGGAGCGCAGCAGCCGACGATGCTCCAAACGGTAACATATTCACAGTTGAATTTCCAGCTGATGATGATGCAGGGGAGGACGTCCAGGTGGTTGGCAAGACGCCCAACCAAGGTGACCGCAATGGCAGTGATCACCATGGTGCCGACACCGACGATGACGCGCATGGGTCGCAAGGTGATAGCGACAACGACGCGCACGACATGGGCGAAGATCTCGACAACGACATCGAGAACAAGGCGCATAGTGACAACGACAATCAAGATGATGGTCACGGTCACGACGACTACGCCGACGACGCGGATGCCGACGACCCGGCATCTACCACGCCCGGGACTCAGCCGTCTTCCTCAAGTGCATCGACGCCGACACAATTTGTGTCGCCTCCTTCGCAAGCCACAACGGATTCTTCCGGGCCTCGTCGCTACAAGACCCTCAAGAAAGTCTACAAGTACGCAAAGCCAGTTACGCTCGAGTACTCCGGACTATGTTTGCTCGGAGTTGAGGAGCCGGCGAACTTCGTAGAGACGAGCAAAAGTTCAAGCTGGACGCACGCCATGGATGAGGAGATGAAGGCGATTGAGAGCAATGGCACGTGGACTTTGGTAACCCGACCTCCGAACAAAAAGGCCATAGGTTTGAAGTGGGTTTACAAGTTAAAGAAGGACACAAAGGGTGCTATTGTGAGTACAAGGCAAGACTCGTCGCAAAGGGCTACGTACAACGTCAAGGAGTTGACTATGAGGAGATGTTTGCACCGGTTGCTCGACTCGAGACGGTGAGGTGTTTGCACCGGCAGTACAAGAGGATTGGAAGGTTCATCATATGGATGTTAAAACCGCTTTCCTCAACGGTGACCTCATAGAAAAAGTGTACGTGGAACAACCCCTCGGCTACGAGAAGAAAGGCGAAGAAGGAAAAGTTTACAAGCTCAAGAAGGCACTCTACAGGCTGAAGCAAGCGCCAAGAGCTTGGAACTCAAAGTTAGACCGAAGTTTGGTCTCGCATGAGTTCAAGAGATGTCCCCTCGAGGATCCGAAAGATAATCTATCAACTACCGAAGAACAGGTGAAGGTTGAAGACGCGATCAAGGAGGAGTATTGCTGTCAAGCTATGGACGAGCCAACGGCAGTAAAGTCTGTCCCTGAAATGCTACGAAGAACGGCAAAAGTAATGCCAGGTAGTGGTAGTCGCGTTTGGGATCTAGGTTGGTAGTGACGACCACGTCATGTTTAGGGGGGTGAATATTAGAGCTAAACACGGACGTGTATGTCCGACTAGTACTCTGACTAGTAACCGAGTAGGATATGTAATAGGCTTTTTTTTTTGCGGGTAGGATATGTAATAGGCTGATTGGCTTCTTTATATACCCTTGTAACCCTCGATGTAAACAACCAGAAAATCAATAAAGAAAAATCCAGGAGCGACACGCCCCTGTGGCTATCACCAAAAATCTTCCATCGATCTGTTGTTTCGTTCGCTACGTGAGGTTCCGTTGATTCGATCTAAGGTAGCCACGAAAGCAATTTGTCTACGTACAGAGTACCGGCGAGTTGCACGTACGGCTGTGGTTACTGTTGATCAGGAAGCTTTCAAGAAGCTGAAGGCTGCAACGGAGATGAAACACAAACTGAAGGTTCGCGCTCTACGAACAGATCGCGGCGGAGAGTTTACGTCGAACGAGTTCAACAACTACTGCGAGAAGATTGGCATAAAAAGGTTCCTCACGGCACCCTATACGCCGCAGCAGAACGGGGTTGTTGAAAGGCGCAATCGAACCGTCGTTGACATGGCAAGGAGTTTACTCAAGAGCAGAACCTGCCGGGGACGTTTTGGGAAGAAGCTGTCTCGGCGGCGGTCTATCTTCTCAACCGGTCTCCAACGAAGGCGGTGATCAGCAAGACTCCGTATGAAGCAATTTACGGACGTAAGCCGAATGTGTCTCATCTACGGACGTTCGGGTGCATGGCGCATGTGAAGACGGCGGAGCCGCATCTCTCAAAGCTTGCCGATCGTAGCACCAAGATGGTGTTCATCGGATACAAGAAAAGTTCCGGCACCAAGGCATACCGCTTCTACGATCCACGAACCAAGCGTCTACGGATTTCACGCGACGTTGTGTTTGAAGAAAACCAAGCATGGAATTGGAGCGCAGCAGCCGACGATGCTCCAAATGGTAACATATTCACAGTTGAATTTCCAGCTGATGATGATGCAGGGGAGGACGTCCAGGTGGTTGGCAAGACGCCCAACCAAGGTGACCGCAATGGCAGTGATCACCATGGTGCCGACACCGACGATGACGCGCATGGGTCGCAAGGTGATAGCGACAACGACGCGCACGACATGGGCGAAGATCTCGGCAACGACATCGAGCACAAGGCGCATAGTGACAACGACAATCAAGATGATGGTCACGGTCACGACGACTACGCCGACGACGCGGATGCCGACGACCCGGCATCTACCACGCCCGGGACTCAGCCGTCTTCCTCAAGTGCATCGACGCCGACACAATTTGTGTCGCCTCCTTCGCAAGCCACAACGGATTCTTCCGGGCCTCGTCGCTACAAGACCCTCAAGAAAGTCTACAAGTACGCAAAGCCAGTTACGCTCGAGTACTCCGGACTATGTTTGCTCGGAGTTGAGGAGCCGGCGAACTTCGTAGAGACGAGCAAAAGTTCAAGCTGGACGCACGCCATGGATGAGGAGATGAAGGCGATTGAGAGCAATGGCACGTGGACTTTGGTAACCCGACCTCCGAACAAAAAGGCCATAGGTTTGAAGTGGGTTTACAAGTTAAAGAAGGACACGAAGGGTGCTATTGTGAGTACAAGGCAAGACTCGTCGCAAAGGGCTACGTACAACGTCAAGGAGTTGACTATGAGGAGATGTTTGCACCGGTTGCTCGACTCGAGACGGTGAGGTGTTTGCACCGGCAGTACAAGAGGATTGGAAGGTTCATCATATGGATGTTAAAACCGCTTTCCTCAACGGTGACCTCACAGAAAAAGTGTACGTGGAACAACCCCTCGGCTACGAGAAGAAAGGCGAAGAAGGGAAAGTTTACAAGCTCAAGAAGGCACTCTACGGGCTGAAGCAAGCGCCAAGAGCTTGGAACTCAAAGTTAGACCGAAGTTTGGTCTCGCATGAGTTCAAGAGATGTCCCCTCGAGGATCCGAAAGATAATCTATCAACTACCGAAGAACAGGTGAAGGTTGAAGACGCGATCAAGGAGGAGTATTGCTGTCAAGCTATGGACGAGCCAACGGCAGTAAAGTCTGTCCCTGAAATGCTACGAAGAACGGCAAAAGTAATGCCAGGTAGTGGTAGTCGCGTTTGGGATCTAGGTTGGTAGTGACGACCACGTCATGTTTAGGGGGGTGAATATTAGAGCTAAACACGGACGTGTATGTCCGACTAGTACTCTGACTAGTAACCGAGTAGGATATGTAATAGGCTTTTTTTTTGCGGGTAGGATATGTAATAGGCTGATTGGCTTCTTTATATACCCTTGTAACCCTCGATGTAAACAACCAGAAAATCAATAAAGAAAAATCCAGGAGCGACACGCCCCTGTGGCTATCACCAAAAATCTTCCATCGATCTGTTGTTTCGTTCGCTACGTGAGGTTCCGTTGATTCGATCTAAGGTAGCCACGAAAGCAATTTGTCTACGTACAGAGTACCGGCGAGTTGCACGTACGGCTGTGGTTACTCTTGATCAATTAACAGCGCCGGGCGCTTCAAACCCGCCTCATGCGCCCGGGCGGGCCGCCCGATCACTGACCGGTCACGATTTTTCGACCCAGCCGGGCGCCTCAAACGGGCCTCAAACGCCCGGGCTGACCGGCACCTCTCATATCCAGCCCAAATATGGGGCGGATATGGGGGCGCCCGGGCACACCCGCCATGTCGGACCCGACAGCCCGACCCCACCCCAAATTGCACCAAATCCATCCCCATAACTTGTCGGATCCATTTGCTCTGTCTTCTCTTCTTCCTCCTCCGCGCCGTCCGTCTAGCAGCTCCGCAGCCGTTCGTAGCCTGTGCGCCGCCAGCTCCGGCAGACCAGTCCTTTGTCCCGTCATCGCCTGCCCGGACGCCACCGTGGTTCGTCCGGCAACTCTCTGGCTCCGGCTTGCACTTCATGTGTTCGACACATTGTCTGACCGGCCGATGGCCGAGACTACAACATGGGATACTACCTTGCCGATGGCATCTATCCTCAGTGGGCGGCGTTTGTCAAGACCATATCCGAGCCGTGTGGCAACAAACAGAGCCACTTTGCAACAATGCAGGAAGCGGCTAGGAATGATGTGGAGAGGGTATTTGGTGTGCTTCAAGCTCGTTGGGGAATTGTTCGTGGCGCTGCAATGATGTGGGAATCGGAGACTTTGTGACAGCTCATGACATGTTGTGTTATTTTGCACAACATGATTGTCGAGGATGAGGGTGATGGTGTAGCACAAACCAATGATTTCGAAGCACCTGGAGAACAAGTTGAAATCCCGGAAGATCAGGATGCAACTCAGCTCATGAACTTTCTACAGATGCATCAGAATCTTCGAGATCATCAGGTGCACACGCAGCTCCTCAGTGATCTTGTGGAGCATATGTGAACCCACAGTGGAAACCAATGAGCTGTTTTTGATTTGTGCACTTCAAATAAATTTTATGTAAGCACTATTTATGTTCGGTACCAAACATTTATTATTTACGTGCGACAACGTCCTGTATGATCGACGTGCATGGATTTGCATGGATTTAAGAGACCGGATTTGAGATATGTGGATGTGCAGGGCAACATATGAAGAGCCGGCGGGCACTGTCCACGGACGTGCCCGCGGGTGTATAGGGGGCGGATTTGCCAAGTCCGACTGTAGATGCTCTAAGCTGCTAGCTTGTGTGCTTGCGTGCTGGCTTGCACGAACGCGCACGCTGCTGCTCCGGTGAATTGATCTAGCGATCAAAAGCCAACATTGTTGTATCTTTCTTTGCTGTGAAGTCCACTAGGAAAAAACATAATCACATCTTACACCTAAGACAAAGCACCTGGTACTCCTAATCATTTTAATTTGATAGAGGAAATTGCTTGGTATATGCAAACCTACACCTGTAATGTTTGTGGTGCAGCTACTGGACTCTTGCCCCTTTGAGGCCTCTTGTGCAAAATTTCTGCTTACTAGCTCTTCAGCACTAACTACTACTAGTAATGTTTTTTGTTTAACTACCATAGGAAATGCTCCACTGCGTATCTACATTCAACTAACTGAGGAAATGCCCCACGGTCACAGAAGGATTGTAACTGCAAATCGCTACAGGTCAACCGATCAAACATCAGTGTTGAACGTGTATGTACGTATAGGTTAGGGTCATGTATTTGTCACGCCTCCTTTCTCCTACGTACAGTGTATAGCTTGGGAGACAAGTCGAGGTTGTGCACCCTTGTACCTATATATGTGCACTTGCACGTGATCAATGAATTGTGTCGCATGCAATCTCATCTTTCCTAACAATATGGTATCAGTTTCCGTTTTCTCTCTTGCGACCTAGCTTCCGCTCCACGCCGCCGCCGCTGCCTCCAGCCGCCGCAACCTGCCGCCACCACTTCTTCATCCCCCCACGCCGCCGCCGCACCTTGCCGCCGCCGCTGCAACCTGCTGCCGCTGCCCCTTCCTCTCCCCACTTCGCCGCCGCACCTTGCCGCCGCCGCTGCTCCCTCCAGCCGCTGCCGCCGCAACCTGCCGCCGCCATCCCTTCCTCTCCCCACCGCGGCCGCAGTCCCTGCCGACCGCCGCTGCCTCTCTCCCTCCCTTCTTCTCTCCCACAAACACCCTAACCCTCATCCATCTTAGCCGCCGCCGCCCTCTTTTCCCATGGACTCCCTCTACTCCTCTCTCTCCGGCGCCCCCAACCCGTTCGCCGGACCCCAGACGCACTTCGCGGCGCCCCTCCCGTCAGCCGGCAGCGGCTACCCCGCGCTCCCGGCACCTCTGACGGCCGGTGGCTACCCGCCCCTACCCACACCCTATGGCAGCCTCGCCACGGCGCTCGCACCATGGGACCCGCCGGTTCCTTGCGGCCCTGCGCCGAGCCTCCTCGGTTCGCGCCCGACCGGCCATCAGGCGCTCCTGGCGGCGCCGCTACAGCCGCCCGACGGCGGCTACCCGCTGCCGCCCCCACCCCAGCTCTATGGGGGCCCTGCCATGCCGCCGGCCCCCAGGTCCTGGGATCCAGCTCCTCTTGCGGCGCTGCATTCGTCTCCCTCACCGAATAACTCCGGCGGTGGTGGTGATTGGTACATGGACACGGGCGCTACCGCTCACATGTCATCACATCCCGGTAACCTCATATCTTCCTATCCGGTTAACACCTCCACTCGCATCACAGTCGGCGACGGCTCTTCTCTACCTATCACACATATCGGTCATAGTTCCTTTCCCTCTACATCCATGCCGTTATCTATGTCTAACATTCTTGTCTCACCTGCACTAATCAAGAATCTTGTTTCTGTTCGTTCTTTTACTCGTGAAAATCCTGTCACCGTTGAATTTGACGAAATCGGCTTCTCTGTTAAGGACGCCTGTACCCGGATGGTTCTTCACCGATGTGACAGCCCAGACGAGCTCTACCCGGTGCACTCATCCTCCACCGCCACTGCCGCCCCAGTCGCCCTCTCCGCCGGTGTCGACCTTTGGCATGTTCGTTTGGGTCATCCCAATTCAGCCGCACTTCGTCATATCCTTCAGAGTTTCTCCTTCACATGTAGTAAGATCGACGATCACACTTGTCATGCTTGCCGTATCGGAAAGCATGTTCGTCTTCCCTTTAGTACATCCACCACCATATCTTCTTTTCCGTTTCAATTACTTCATAGCGATGTATGGACATCTCCGGTCGCGAGTAATTCTGGCTATCTTTATTACCTGGTGATATTAGACAATTTTTCACATTATGTGTGGACGTTTCCTTTACGTCGCAAGTCTGATGCGCTCGCGACTCTTACGGCATTCTATGCCTATGTCTCCACACAGTTTGGTCGTCCCATACATGCACTCCAAACCGATAACGGCACAGAATTTGACAATCTCGCTGTTCGTACACTTCTCGCATCAGATGGCACCATCTTTCGCCTCACATGCCCATACACATCTCAGCAAAATGGCCGCGTTGAACGCGTGCTCCGCACTCTCAATGACTGCGTCCGCACCCTTCTCTTTCATGCTAACGTGCCACCTCGGTTTTGGCCCGACGCGCTTGCCACCGCATCTCTTCTCATTAACATACGACCATGCCGTGTTCGCTGGAACTATGCACCTCACCAGCTCCTTTTTGGCACTTGTCCCTCGTATGATGACCTTCGTGTCTTTGGGTGCCTTTGTTACCCGAGCATCGCCTCCACCACCCCTCACAAGCTCGCACCACGTTCCCTTGCTTGCATCTTCCTCGGTTACCCACCCAACACCAAAGGTTACCGGTGCTACGATCCCGTCTCCCACCGCGTGTTCACTTCGCGACACGTTTACTTTGATGAGAAAGTTTTTCCCTTTCACCAGGTACCCCCCGCAGCGGCTTCTTCGCCGCCCCCTTCCGACGCGCTCCAGTCCTGGCGTCCTAGCCGGACGCGGGCCACTGCTACGGGCGCGGCTCCCTCGGGTGCAGCCACTTCGCCGCCCCCCTCGGGCGCGGCGGCCTCGCCGGCCCACTCGCCGGTCCACTCGGGCATGGCGCACTCGCCGGTCCACTCGGGCGCGGCGCCCTCGCCGGTCTCGCCGGCCCACTCGGGTGCGGCGACCTCGCCGACCCACTCGAGCGTGGCCGCCTCGCCGCTCGCCTCACCGGCCCACTCGGTTGTGGCCGCCTCACCGGCCTCGTCAGCCGCTTCGCCGGTCGCCTCGCCGGCCTCCTCTCCGACCCACTCGGATGTAGCTGCCTCACCGCCTGTGGGTTCTGGATCCGCGCCGGGCTCGCCACCACCTTCGCCCGTGGCTCCCCTGGTGGTGCCCCACCACATGACGACACGTGCTCGTGCCGGCGTCCTTCGTCCCAGCACGCGCTATGCGTCCGATGAGTACGCCTGCACCACGTCGACCGCGTCACCTTCGCCGGTTCCCTCTTCTGCTCGCGCTGCTCTTCGCGACCCTAACTGGCTCACCGCGATGCAAGAGGAGTTTGATGCGTTGCAGCGTAACCGCACGTGGCAACTCGTGCCGCGGCCTCCTCACGCCAACGTCATCACCGGCAAATGGGTGTTCCGTCACAAGACCCGCCCAGACGGTTCTCTCGAGTGCTACAAAACGCGATGGGTGGTCCGTGGTTTTCGGCAGCGCGACGGAGTTGACTTCACCGACACCTTCGCCCCGGTTATTAAACTGGGCACGATCCGCGCTGTTCTACAGCTCGCGGTGTCTCATGCATGGCATGTGCATCAGTTGGATGTCTCCAACGCATTTCTTCACGGCCACCTCGCCGAGCAGGTGTTCTGCCAGCAGCCCACCGGATTCGTCGACGCCGCTCATCCGGAGCATGTGTGCCTGCTTTCTCGATCCCTCTACGGGCTCAAGCAAGCACCCCGCGCGTGGTACCAGCGCATCGCGGCCTTCCTCCAGCGGCTGGGTTTCCGCTCCACCCGCTCCGATGCGCCGTTGTTCGTCTACCATCAGGGCGCTGCTACTGCATATCTCTTGCTCTACGTCGATGACATCATCCTGACAGCATCCTCCACTGAGCTTCTTCATCAGCTCACTGCTCGTCTCCACGATGAGTTTGCCCTCAAGGATCTGGGGCCTCTGCACTACTTCCTCGGCATCGAGGTTGTACGGCGCGCTGACGGGTTCTTTCTTCATCAGCAGCGGTGAAAGAACATGTGCTGCCCCCATGTTTGGTTTTGGTAATTGATGACAATCTCTATGGACTAATGGTTGCCTTGAGTTATATTTGAAGGGTTTGTCCATAGGCATTGCTTGAAGACCATTTGTTGGTTTCAAGGTTATTAGAAGAAGAATATGTGTTGACCAAGGTTATTCATGGAGTTATCCAAAGATTGGTCATGTTGATCAACACACAAAGCGTAGAAGATGTACCGAGTGGGATCAAGTGATCTCACGGTATGGTAAGCATTGTCCATTACGCTTTGTGTACTAACCCATGTTCTATGCGAGAGTTTTATGTGGGGTTAGGTATGTTTCCATGGGCTTGCGTCAAGAGGAAGATCTCATTCAACCCATGGAGGATGACATCAAGTGGTGATCGTCATCAACATTGCGGTGTGCAAGTTCAAGTGGAGCATCACGAAGAGATCACATGCTTGAAGCTTGCCGTCCATTGTGGTGACAATGGACTTGTGAAGATGTGCCAAAGAGTGGCTCACCCATAGTGGAGTATGGGGGAGCAATCAACTAGTCTTCATCGAGCCGGCGCAATCAAGAAAGGTGGTCCAACTTGAGGAGGTCAAGATCGTCATCATCTAGCTCAAGTGGACTATGCGCAAGGCAAAGGTTTGCCCTTGATAGGTTTTCTATTTTACCGGTCTCATGGTGGTAGTTGGGAGACCGGGTTTTAGGATCGATAGCCGTACTATCAAGGGGGGCTCTCAAGTGAGTAGCTTTATCGTATCATTCGTAGAGAGCTCAAACCATTGCATCCTTGCATCATCTTTCTTGGTTTGTGTTTGGTGTTTCTCTTTGTGAGTCTTTGAGCTTTTGGTCATCTTCATGACAAGCTCGAGTTCATCGAAAACGGAGTTCATATATGCATCTTTTATGATGTTTTCGATGTTGGAGTTTATGCCGGTTCTTCATTCATAGAGGTTTCTCATCTCTATATGTTAGGCATATCTCCCCTGCCACTTCTTATTATAACCAGTCGCTGTTTGGATAGTACTCGTTGTCTTCTATCCAACAAGCTTGAGTTTGCTCAATTCGGAGCTCATTTGCAGAAGTTATGGCAGTTCTGGTTTTATTTGTATCCTCTGTTTTCTGTGGATTTTCAGTAGCTTGCAAGCGGTAGTACCGCTGGTGCCCACGGTAGTACCGCTTATGCGGTAGTACCGCTGGTACTTCCGTGGCACTACCGCTTGGGGTTTCCCCGAGCGTGCAACTCTCTGTTGCCAGTTTGCCATTCACGGTAGTAGAGCGGTAGTAGCACGGTAGTACCGCTCTGGCGGTACTACCGCCCTTACTACCGCCGCCACTACCGCTTGCGGGGTTTCCTTCTGTGCACGTCTCTGTTGCCGTTTTCTGTTAAACGGTAGTAGTGCGGCTGTAGTGCGGTAGTACCGCTCAGAGCGGTAGTACCGCTCTGCTGGGCAGTAGTACCGCTTGGTGCGGTACTTCCGCCCTGCACTACCGCTGCTCTACCGCTTGTGTTTCGCAGAGTGTGCAAGTTTCTGTTGCTCGTTTCGGTTTAGCGGTAGTACCGCTTGGGTGGACGGTAGTACCGCTTGGTGCGGCACTACCGCTCCAGTCCCGTGTTCTCGCCTGCTGTTTTTGAATTACTACCGCTTAAGCTTGGGTGGACGGTAGTACCGCTTGTACGCGTCCAGCACGGGTAACGGTTGGATTTGGGGTGGCCCTATAAAAGGGGTCTTCTTCCCCAACGGTTATCTTATCCTTTGAGCTCATTTCTCCCCCCATTGTTGACCTTCTTGAGCTTGCCTATCTCTCAATCCCTCCAATGATTCTTGCTCCTTCTTGAGGGAAAAGAGAGAGGAGATCTAGATCCACATTTCCACCAATCACTTTCTCCTCTAAGTGAGGGGAACCCCTTGGATCTAGATCTTGGAGTTCTTGGTGTTCTCCTTGTTCTTCCTCTCACTTTCCTCCATAGCTTTTGTTGCTTTGGTGGGATTTGAGAGAGAGGGACTTGAGCACTTCGTGTGTTCTTGCCATTGCATTAGTTGCATCGGTTTGAGTTCTCCACGGTGATACGTGGAAGTGAGAAGTTGAGAAGCTTATTACTCTTGGGTGTTTGTGCACCCTAGAGCTTGTTCCTCTTGGGTGCCTTGGCGCCCTAGACGGCTTGGTGGTGCCTCGGAGCTCAATCATTGTGGTGTAAAGCTCCGGGCAAGCGTCGGGGTCTCCAATTAGGTTGTGGAGATCGCCCCGAGCAATTTGACGGGTTTCGGTGACCGCCCCCAAGGGTTGCCAAAGTGTACGGGTTCGGTGACCGCCCCCAAGGGTTGCCAAAGTGTACGGGTTCGGTGACCGCCCTCAAGGGTTGCCATTTGTACGGGTTCGGTGACCGCCCTCAAGGGTCCCTTAGTGGAATCACGGCATCTTGCATTGTGCGAGGGCGTGAGGAGAATACGGTGGCCCTAGTGGCATTGTTGGGGAGCATTGTGCCTCCACACCGCTCTAACGGAGATTAGCATCCGCAAGGGTGTGAACTTCGGGATACATCGTCGTCTCCGCGTGCCTCGGTTATCTCTTACCCGAGCCCTTTACTTATGCACTTTACTTTGTGATAGCCATATTGTTTCTTGTTATATATCTTGCTATCACTTAGTTGTTTATCTTGCTTAGCATAAGTTGTTGGTGCACATAGGTGAGCCTAGTCGATTTAGGTTTTGTGCTTGACAATTTAAACGCTAGTTTTATTCCGCATTTGTTCAAGCCTAAACCGTAATTATTTTAAAGCGCCTATTCACCCCCCCCCTCTAGGCGACATCCACGATCTTTCAAGCGGTATGCTCATGAGCTCCTCGAGCGCGCAGGCATGCCTAACTGCAAGCCCGCTCCCATGCCTGTCGACACGAAGGGCAAGCTCTCTGCCCTTGATGGTTCGCCTGCATCGGATGCGGCATTCTATCGCTCCATCGTTGGTGCACTGCAGTACTTGACGCTTACTCGCCCGGATCTTCAGTATGCCGTGCAGCAGGTGTGCCTTCACATGCATGCTCCCCGTGACTCCCATTGGAACCTGGTGAAGCGGATCCTTCGCTACATTCGCGGCACCACGGCTCTAGGACTCACACTGACGGCGTCCTCCTCCACCGACCTCGTGGCCTATTCGGACGCCGACTGGGCTGGCTGCCCGAATACTCGACGCTCTACATCAGGCTACTGCGTCTACCTCGGGCCTTCGTTGATCTCGTGGTCGTCTAAACGACAACCCACAGTTTCCCGCTCGAGTGCTGAGGCGGAATACCGTGCAATCGCTAACGCTGTCGCTGAGTGTTCTTGGCTTCGCCAACTCCTTCAGGAGTTGCTTTGCGATGTCCATAAGGCCACGGTCGTCTACTGCGACAACGTCTCCGCCGTCTACCTATCCGCCAACCCTGTTCATCATCGCCGGACGAAACATATTGAGCTCGACATACACTTCGTTCGTGAGCAGGTTGCACTTGGGCGGATACGGGTTTTGCATGTTCCCACTGCTCAACAGTTCGCCGATGTTATGACTAAGGGGCTACCGACATCCACCTTCGAGGAATTTCGGTCCAGTCTCTGCGTCGCCGGCGACGTTTCGACTGCCGGGGGGGGGGGGGGGGGGGGGGTGTTGAACGTGTATGTACGTATAGGTTAGGGTCATGTATTTGTCACGCCTCCTTTCTCCTACATACACGTACAGTGTATAGCTTGGGAGACAAGTCGAGGTTGTGCATCCTTGTACCTATATATGTGCACTTGCACGTGATCAATGAATTGTGTCACATGCAATCTCATCTTTCCTAACAATAATCAGTGTTTGCAACCATTTTTCAGATCATACAGGCATACAGCAGTCCTTTCAGGAATTGAGTAATGAAAACATATGGATTTCCACAGTAACTACGGGCGTCTTGTAGTCAGATCGACGGAGAGTACTTACCCGGAGTGTCGATGACATTCACGGTACGGGTCGCACAGCCATCGTGAAACTCCCTGCTTCTCTTCTGACAAGTTTCAGTGACAGCTCTATACGAGTCCTTCGATTCAAACGCATCGTCTCCAAGTATGCTATTTGCGGTTGCGCTCTTGCCGGAACCAATTTTCCCCAGGAGAGCAAGAGTAACATCGGTAAGGGGAGGAGGGCAGGGCAGCACCGCCCAGTCAATGTCGCCGTCGTCGTCACTGCCCCCGCCGCCCATGACGAAATCGAGGAATGGCCGCAGATCTGCAAATAAAAAGCATCGACCCATCATCATCACCAACCAAACTCTCAACTCGTAGGAACGAGGTGAAAATGCGTGTGCCGAAGCAAAGAAAAATGTACAGCCAAGTCCTATAGCAAAGAAAGGGGGGACGAACAAGAGATTCACTCACGGCAGCAGGCGAAAACCTCACCTTCCAGGGGAAACCTGCCCCTTGGGTAAGACTTGAGGCGGCGCAAGAAATGGATGAGTGGAGGGCATAAATAGGAGAGAGAGAGAGAGAGAGTTCACTGCCCCGGAAGGTGAAGAAGAAACCGAGGCGGCGGCAGCGAAAATGAATGCCGGGAGTCTCTGCTTTGAGCTGCCGCTTCGTGTTCCGCCCGAATTTTGTGTTTCAGCTAGGTAGTCAAATTTCATAAAGTTTGACTATATTTATATGAAAATAGCAACATCTACAATAAATAAATTATACAGTATGAAAATTAAATTCATTACGCATCTAATGATATTGTATTGATTTTGTATTGTAAATATTGATATTTTTTCTATAAAGTTAGTCAAACTTACAAACTTTATATGCGAAGTAAAAAGGACATGAAGGAGTACTTAAGCGCGTGTACAACTAATTAAATAAATGAAGCTTAGAAAAGAAAAGCTAAACATCTATGCATTGAGGACTTGAGTTATTAAGCCATTTAATGCACTTAGTACCTTCTCTAGTAAGAATTTTTGCATTGAAAGAGGTCTCATGGCGACATGGAACCTAGTAACTAACTGCGGGTTTTGCCTCGTCCCCCGTGGAACCCTAGCCCCGCCGGTAGCTACCTTCTATGCCGCCCCCTCGGCATCACCGCTCTCGGAGGGCTGCCAGCGAAGTCACGCTGTGCCCCAGGATGGCGGCGGCGGGGCGGCTCCGACCCTGGCTCGCCACAGAGCCCCCTTCGACCCTGTTTGACTTCAGACAAATCTTATATGCAGAGTAGGTAGCAAAACGTGTATGACATTCAAATATCGCACACATTTGGTCGTAGCAAAACGTGTGTCGAACTGCATACGTGCTGCATGTTAAACAAATATGTATGATGCTTCTCATCATACCACACAATTCATTTAATTCAATTGTGTGCCCAGTAAAGCACACAACTCTCCCATGCACGTGTTTGTAGAAAATTGTGTGCGATGAACTTACTATGTAGTGTGTGTGACCCTACCCATTATCGCATACAATTCGTTAATTATCGCATACCATTCGTGTTAGGCCAACTCCAACCGTCGACTCCAAACCGACGTCCGTTTTGTCCGGATTCTGTCCGTTTGGATCAGCAAAACGGACGCCCGTGTCCAATTTTGGCTATCCGCCGGTCGGTGCACCCAACGCACGGCCGCATCCCAAACTTTATGTCCGTTTTGGACTTAAAAATCAAAAAAAGGCATGGCAAAATAGTTTAATACATTAATATATTACAATAACTTAATTAAAAAGTCCACGATAGTCACGGCCCGCACATAGTACTTAGTTGAAATTTAAAAAAAAAAACATAAAAAAGGTAGATCTGCCGCCCGCCATCGCCGATGTCGTGGCCGTCTTCAGGCACCACTGTCCTCCTCGTCGTCGTCCCTGGTCAGGTCGATGTAGGGAGGCAGCGTCCAGAGGTGGGGAGGCGGCCCCCAAAATGGGGCGGGTGCGGCTTGTGTAGGCTGCGGTGGTGGCGGCGGCGGTGGTGGTGACCATGGCGCCCACGCGGCCTGCGGTGCTGGTGGCGGTGGCGACGGCGGGCTGCATGGTACCGTGGTCGTCCACGACCACGATTGTCCATACAGCGCCGGATTCCACGCCGGGGTGGGCGGTTGGTCCTCCATCACCTCCTCCTTCACCTCCCGCTTCACGTCCAGCTCCGGGACGTAGACATCTCCAACGGCCGAGAGCGCCATCATCTCCTCCAGCCCCTCCCATTGCTCCTCCTGGCTGCGCTTGAACTCCCTCTCGGAGTCCTCCATCACGGGCTGCACCAGCCGCTCCTCCTCCTCGGCCGTCATGGTGGGAGGTGGCGGCGGCGACGGGGAGGGAGAGGGCGTCGGCGTCAGGCCGCGCACCCGCGCGCGGCTGCACACTCTGGGTGGACTCGATGCGCGCACACGCGGTGCGCGGGGTGGGCTACGAGCACGGGCGGGGAGCGAGGTGGGGCGGCGCCCCTAGGCTAGGGTTTGCTGTCGGGGAGGGAGGGAGCAATGGCGTTGTGTGGTCGCGGTGGGGAAGTGGACTGGCCAGTCCACGGCTTCACCATAAAAAAGGACGCGGCCGGGGGCGGCTAGGTGGCTGGCCGGCGGGCCCACCCGGTCGTGTGGATTAAATGAGGTTGATGGGAAGTAGTTGGACGGCCGACACGCGGGTCCGAGGCGGACGGCGAGAGGACGCGTGCTCGTCCGTTCGGTGTACGTTTGGCCGCAAAGCTGGATCAAATTTGCGCCCGGAATGGGTCGAGCCGGACAAGAAACGAACATATTTTGTGGATGGGGTCGCGCGTTGGGCTGTCGCCTCTGTCCGTTTGGGCCAAAACAGACACTGCCGGACCATTTGGGGTCGTGCGTTGCAGTTGGCCTTTTATCACGAGTTATCCCCACGCGTTGGACGACCGAACTATGGGCCTTCTATCACACGCGTCTCTCTTTTTAAAAACATGTCTGATGGCTTAGCCATCGCACACATTTCACTTTCAGGCACACAGCTTTAGTTTTTTAAAGTGTGCGATGCTCTCATAGACATAGTTCAACAATAGGATGTCGATAGGTGAAGTTTAATAGCACTATTCTGCACTAGTGTCGTGAGTTTAAGTTCGTGGACCGATGGATACAGTGTGGCATGGAGGGCTGCCCCAAGGTGGTGGAGATCTGTTTCTGGAGGCACGATCGTTAGGCCTTGCCAAGTTTGTTGTCCGGTTCTGGACTGACTATCACAACTACAGCTTCACTTGTTTGCGTCTTGGCGTCGATGGTTTTTTTTTCTTTCATAATGGAGGCAAAAGATTTTGGGTGTGTATAATTTTTTTTTTGACGAAAAACTGTCAGCGCAGCATTTCATTGAATATATATAGAGAGAAAATTTGGTACAGAGCATACACCATATCCCCAGCAAGGGATAAAAGATGATCATCCCATTTTAACACCCATACATACACCATCTAATGATCCTAGTCAGGTTCCCTAGGTCTGTTCATCAACTGAGCAATCTTTGTTCTCTTCGCCAATGTCCATAGCTCCAGTTCCTCGATGATGCGTTGTTGAACCTGTGTCACAGAGGATGTGACGTTGTTGAAGATTCGGGCATTTCGCTCTTTCCATGTATTCCACCAGATGAGCTGCACCAGAGCACTCCACGCTCGGCGGTGCCCGGGCGGTATCGTCCTTCTCCCCTCTTCCCACCATTCCAGCAGCGACGTCGTCCCGGCCTGCGGCGCCACGGCAGGGTTTAGGTTGCAGCGCTGCACCATGCGCAGCCAGAGGTCTCTAGCAAAAGGGCATGCAGCCAGCAAATGCATCGCGTCTTCCAGCGCATTGCCGCAAAGCCGACAGGATGGGCTGTGCGGCCAGCCCCTCTTCGCCAAGTTGTCTGCCGTGAGCACCCGCCCCAGGACGGCCATCCACGAATATATCCTACACTTCAGAGGTGCGCCTGATTTCCAGATTATTTCCTTGAAGTTTGATCTTTGCGAGCCCTCAAACTGAATGGCGTAAGCCGATGCCGTGGAAAATTCACCGTTGGCAGTCCATCTCCAGGAGATCGCATCTGGATGGTTTGCCAGAATGATGGTTTGCATGCTACTCCAGAGGCTCGTGTATTCACGCACCGCCTGCACTGACAACGATTGTTTCAGGTGCCTTGTCCATCTTCCTTCTGTGATTGCCTGCGCGACTGTCAGGTTCTTCCTCGTGCAATGGCGAAAAAGCTCTGGGAAAGCATAGCATAGGGCCACCCCTTGGAACCAAGCATCGCACCAGAACTTGATTCGTTCCCCATCCCCCAGATGAAAATGTACTGATATGGCGAAGAGTGCCCGCACTCTAGCGTCCGACGGCAGCGGCAGCCCATGCCATGCTCTGTGTGTATCCGTCCATGATAACCACAGCCACCTCATGCGCAGTGCCGTACTTTTAGCAGCGAGGTCCTGTATCCCTAGGCCTCCGAAACATGTCGGCCGGCAAACCACCTTCCAACTAACAAGGCATTTATCTCCACTTGCGAGCTCTTTCCCTTCCCATAAGAAACCTCTCCGAATCTTGTCTATCAGTTTTCTGAGCCAAGCCGGCATGTCGAGCACCATCATCTGGAACACCACCATGGCGGAGAGAACATGTGTGACCAGCAGCAGCCTTCCATCCATAGAGCAGTGCAGGAGGTTCCATCCTTTTAGCTTGATGTATAGCTTGTCAATGGCCGGCTGATAATCCACCTTGCGCAGCTTGGAATCCGAGAGAGGCATTCCCAGATATTTGCACGGGAAATTTTGTATTGCGCACCCAAAATCTTGCACCGCTGCTGTCAGGTTTAGGTGCCCGCATGCCACTGGAATAATCGAGCTCTTACTGAAGTTTGTGCGCAGTCCGGTTGCGGAACCAAAGATGTCCAGTATGTCCTTTACAGCCTTGACCTCCTCCTCCTCCGGATTGATGAAAAGCACGGCGTCATCGGCATATAAAGATGTTCTATAGGCCATCCTATGATTCCCAATTGGCTTCAGGATGTTGGCGTTCTCCGCAGCCGTAAATAATGCCGCAAGGCAGTCAAGCACGATTACGAACAATAGCGGGGAAAGGGGGTCTCCTTGCCGTAGACCTCTCTGGTGGTGAATTGGGTCGGAGAGCTCGCCATTAACTAGCACACGCGTGGACGAAGACGCGAGCATGATAGCAATTAGATCCGTGAACCTAGTCCCAAAGCCCTTGGCCGTCAGCACTTCCAGCAAGAATTCCCACGATACCGTGTCAAAAGCTTCCTCGATGTCCAATTTCAACAACAGTGCGGGTGTCTTGGATTGCCTGAAAGTTTTTGCTAGAGCACTGACATAGGTGTAATTGTCATGAATGTGAAAGCATTTTGGCATGGGCGGACAAGATCTTTCATGTGCCCTCTGATACGGATAGCGAAGATCTTGGCGATCAGCTTGGCAAAACTTGAGATTAAGCAGATAGGTCTGTAGTCCCTTGGCGATTCCGCGTCCTCCTTCTTGGGTAGCAACACCATCGTACTTTCATTTAGGAGATGCAGATTTCTGGCGTTCAAACATTGCACAGCGGACAGTGCATCCATCAAATCAGTTTTGATGATTTCCCAGCAGCACTTATAGAACATGCCCGTGTACCCATCTGGCCCCGGCGCCTTATTCCCATCGATCTCCGTAATGGCCGCCTTCACCTCCTCAACTGATATTGGACAATCCAAATCCGCCAGGTCCACCTCATGTATTCCGATCTCATGGAAATTAATGCCATGCCCTCTCTGAACTTTTTGCCCCATCAACCCATCGAAGAAATCGTGCATAGCTTGCACTTTGCCGGCTTGGTCAATGTGCGGGACTCCTTCGTGAACCACACGGTGGATGTGCTTCCTCCTCCTTCTAGCAGAAGCTTTGGACTGGAAGAAACGGTTGCTAGCATCTCCTTCTTTTAGCCAAAGTATTCTCGATCTCTGTCTCGAAATGGTTCTCTCTAGTGCAGTGAGTCCTAGTCTTTGCATCTTCATCATAGCCCTAAACTGTCTCTCCTCAGGTGACAGTTGCCTGTTGTCCATAGCCTTGTCCAATCTTGCGATGATCTCGCTCGTGATTGCCGCCTTGAGGGCTATGTTATTGACAAATTTTGCCCCCCATCGTTGCAGCTCTCTCCCTGTCCACCTCAGCTTCTCAGCGAACCTCGCAATTGGCTCCTTTGCAGCAGTTTGCCTCTGGCATGCATGCCTCACAGTGTCCTCGAATCCCTGCATCTTCGGCCAATGGTTTTCGAAGCGGAATTTTCTTGCCGGCCGGAAAGGTGCATCGCAGGTCAATAGTAATGGGCAATGATCTGATATCTCGCTGGATAGAGCCTGAAGTAAGCATCCTGGAAACATAGCATCCCACTCCTCATTGAAAAGGATTCGATCAAGCTTTACCATCGTTGTTCTTGCTTGCTCATTACTCCAAGTGTACCTCCGTCCATGCAGATAGAGATCTTTGAGCTGCAAATCATTAATGAAACCTCTGAAAGCTGAGATGCAACGCCGATTTATATTGGAGTTGCTCTTGTCTGTGGCTCGCACAATGAGATTGAAATCTCCTCCAAGGAAGACCGGCGTCCCCGCCGGGAAGAAAGACCGATAAATCTCCTTCATCTCTGCCAAAAATGCGATCTTGTCATCTACCTCTTGCGGTCCATACACTGTCATCAGACCAAAAGGCGCGCCATCTGCAGTTTGTCCATGAGCTGCCACGAAGGATTCAGTTGCGTGAGTATTGGGCAGACTAAGTTTGTCACTCTTCCATGCCAACAAAATCCCTCCCCTTGTTCCCAGCGCTGGTGCAATGCAGAACTGGTCAAACTCCGGCCCACAAATTTGATGCACCGCATTCAGATCAACGGATGCTAGCTTGGTTTCTTGGATACAAACCATCGATACATTGTGATTCCGGATCACCGATCTAACCACACCTCTACGTGCTGGGTTGTTAAGCCCACGCACATTCCAAACCAATACGTTGTAATCCATTAGGAAACATGATCTACACTGGGGCAGCACACACCTCAAGCCGTGGCTGGCGCCTCCCCGTTGCATTCTTTGCCCGTCTTCGCTAGCGCAGTGAGAGCCTGGATCTGAACCGGAGACAGTGGCTCATCGAATGCCCTAGCATAGCGTTCCATCCTCTCCTCTTCTGACTCGCCGCGCTCCGGGATCGCGAGGTCCCTCTTGGACATCACCAACAGCCTAGCCTGTCGCATGATAGAGCTCTTGCCTTCAGGGAAGAGCAGCTTCTTTCCTTGCAGCCTGTTGCTCCGCCTGGTCGCCGTTTGGGGGGGCTTTGCCGCCTTGCGCGGCCGACGGTGAGCGGGCCTTGGGTTTGGCAGCAGGGCCTTGGCGATGGGCTCTGCTACGCTCTTGAGGAATCCCTCCGTGCTGGGTGCGTGGGGTGAGCCGGAAAACTCGTTCGTGGGATCGCCAGGGGTGTGTAACCCATCCAGTGCCCCCCTTTCCGCAGTGGCTCCCCTCTCCGTGTGTGTGTGGCTCCCACCCCTGCCAGGAGCAACCCAGCCTACGGGGCTCACCTCCCAGCTCCCATGCTGCATGGCGCGCTCCCGGCCGTTGCCTGGGTCTTCTTGCATGTGCACCTCGCCGCTGGCTATCGGGACCAGGTCAACCTGGTTCACGTGCCCCCCGCAAGGGGTATGCACGCAGCTGTCGTGTTTTGGCGTGTCCCCACCATCCCCGATGCCCACCAAGGGGGCAAACAGCGGTTGCGAAGCGCGGTCTTCCTCCCCAATAATTGGAGCAATGATGCCATTTGGGGAAGTGGTGGCCCACCCTGGAAGAGCCGCGTCAGGGAGGCCTGGCCGCCTGCCGCCATCTGCCACCTGCATCCCAGACCTGGGGGAGGGCTCCTGGCCCGAGCTTCTGTCGGCGTGCTTGTCGCCCTGGTCCATTGGCAGGTCCGCGGCACCCCCAAAACTCTGGCCTTGCGCGAGGCTATCTTCTGCGGGCGGCGCCGTGTGGCCTGGGGTGAGATAAACGGCGCACACGCCGTCCGCTTGGCCACCTTCCCCGTCGCTGCCCTCCGCAGCCCTCGAGACACCAGCCTCCTCCGTCATTGGGCTCACGGCGTTAGGGCAACCAATGCGGCCCCGAACACCCTTGCCCCGCCTTTCTACCGCCGCCGGAGGCTGCGGCGTGCCGGCCACCGCGTTGTAGCGACCTCCGAGCTCCCTGCTGCCTCCCCTCCTCCTCCTGGCTGCCAAGGACAGCGATGAGCTCCCACGCGCACGGTAGACATCATCAGGAATCGCCCTCGCCCATGGAAGCGGCCTTTCTTCCGGCGGCGGCGCATCGTCACCGTCATCACCTTCGCTTGGTCCGCCCAAGCGTGCATTCGCCGACTGCCTGGGTGGGTGGAATGCCACCGCATCAACATGCGGCAGCACCCGGCGGTGAAGGGTGCACGGAATGTGCTCGGCACATGAGCAGGCCTCCGGCACTCCCTCCTCCAGTGCAAGACCGGCCGGCAGGGCGACGTGCGATAGCGGGGCGTTGCAGGGCTTCTTTTGGTGCAGCTTGAGTGTGGTCTCCGTCGGAACCAGACTTGGGTCATCAACCCAGGCCCGCACCACGAAATAGGAGAGGTCGGCCCTCTCCGCCGTCTCCACCGCGACTTGGTAGATCAGCACCTCCGGGAGTAGCTTCTGCACCGTCTTGACCGACCACATGTCCTGTGGGATACCCTCGATGAAGAGGCGCACGCTGTAGCGGCTGGCGAACGACTCAGCGAAGGTGAGCCGGTTCCACCGCCGCATGATGATCGGAGTGCCCCTGAAGTGGATGGTGGACGCGGTCGCCGCCATCCGGAACCACCGCTGGTGCGCGAAGCGGACGAAGAAAGCCTGCGGGTGCATGAGGGACACCTGGAACGCCCCTGCCGGCATGTCCGGGAACTCGCCTCGCAGCGCCTCCGCAATGTTGGCCGGGCCGAGAGAGGGCCGCGTCCCGGCCACCACGGGGTGTGTATAATAATTCTAGTAAAATTGTGTAGGTCAATAATTTGAACCTGGTGATGTAACAATTTACAGTTCAGGTGGTGTAGAGATATGACCTGATGAATTGATGCCTCTGCTCAGGTATTTGCGTAAATATATATGTAGACATCAACAAAATTATCCTAAGAACCCCAGAACTTGAAGATCGGACCAAAAGTACAGAACAAAATTACTAAGAACCCCTGAACTTGAAGATCGTAAATACAGATACCAATGAGAAATAGCAACGAGAAGAATAAGGGGATAAATTTGGTATGGTTATTGCTGCTGCTAAGACCAAGTGCCAAGTTGACATCTTCCATTTACTCTGTTAAAACTTCAGCTCAAGTTTTCAGACCATGAAAAGCATGCAGCATGCATTAATCATATATGGTACCTCCAGGCACAATAAAAATCAGGTGAAGAACATGCTTTCACTAAGCAACACACAGGGCATTCTCCAACCTAAAAGTTTACACATATGCATCTTACCCAATTGAGAAACATGCTATTGTCACTCACTTCTAGTTTTTCTTTTCAAGAGTTTTCACTCTCTTTTTAAGTTTCTCCATTTCTTTTTGACCGTTTTCACTCTCCTGCTTAGCCTTCTCTAGCATCACACTGAGCTTCTTGATCTCCTTTTCTGATCGTAATAATGCTTCTGCCACCTCATTCTCCGACTCTAGCCTGGCTTTCTGCTCTTCCAACAGTAGTTTTTCAAGCCTAGTAATTGTACTATTTGGATTTTCCTCCACCTAGTAATTATACGAGTAAAGTCAGTCATCTAACTGAAAGAAACAACAGTAGTTGATACATTATAAATATTACTGTTGGCTTATTCAAAGCAGAGAAACAACTATGTTATCACTACCAAGCTAAAAATTCTTCAGAATATCTCATCAAGTCTTAAGTAAATCAGATGAATATCCTTTGCGTTGGAGTAAATATTAACAGATCCGTTCCAAAGTCAAAGCAACCAATATTTCATCCAAGAATCACTTGACAGTTTTTTTTCCTAGAAAAAAATGCATGCATTATCTATAGATATAAGCATATTTGAATTGCAACCAAAGAAATATGGTGCCACAGTTTAGTGGACAACACTACACAATCATTTTTGAATTGAATTTATGCATTATCAACCTATTACCATCTTTGCAAGCTGCGCAAGGCATTCATCATGTATCTCTTTCTTCATTTTGGACATCTGTTCTGCTGAGCATTCGTCAACACTTATTTCTTCCCTGCTCTGCGCTTGCTGCAACAAGATAACAGAAAATACAATGAGAAAACTCAGTGCAGGGGATGGAATATGACCAAATGTTAAAGCACCTGAATTCGACTGATCTGGTTGGAAAATGGGTATCCATCATTGCTGGATATAACAGAGTCCACTGCATCAAGCAATTTTTTCAGTTGCGCCAAATGGCGCTTCTTACTGCTTGTCTTATTGTTAAACAGAACAACCCTGTTTTTACATAGGTTTAACATGTCCTGAAAATAGGTCACACAAATGTAAGGCACATGCAAATAGATTGCAAGAGATGTAATAGCAAGACACTGGATCTGGCACATCAAATGCAATTGTAAACACTAAAACTGGGACTATCCTTATCTGAAAATTGTAAAGTTGGGAAAATATGAACTCGACCTGCAGATATGCTGGGGCACTGTCACTTAACTTTTTCTTCCAACTTATTTCCTCTCCCACTAGATCTCCATGCGTGAAAACTAAAATCATATGGTCAAGGACTTTATCCCCAAGAAGCAGTTTAATCGACTCTACTGTTTTCTCATCTTCATGAGAAAACCGACATGTAGCTGAAAAAACCATCAGTATCGCATGTATTCCATCTTTTGTCATGTCCAAACACCTGGCAATCTCTGTGTGAACGTTTTCAGGTGTAGTGTCCACCTCAAATAAGCCTACAGAAAAGGGAGAGCATTATAGTTCTTTGGTATTTAAGTAATGCACGTGAACTTTGCAAATATGTTACATCAAACAGTAGTCACACAAAACTAGTTTGTTAGAGGTATATGGAGTTCGTGTTTCATTATTGGCACAGAGGAAAATGGATATTGTGATGAAATTGTATATGGAGTATATTTGCTTTCCAATAGAGGCTAATGTCCGGCCTTATACTGAGGCCCTTAGGTTTTACAAATCCTTAAAAGTACCAACAACAAGAAGAGGAAGGATAATTGCGATGAAATTGAGTTACATTGTATGTTTGCTGTAAAGTATATATATGTTCGTAAAGCAGGATGATACCTTGTAAACGAGACACAGCAAAAGAAAAATATTTTCCACCATGATATATATGAAATAAATTGGTAGAACAATCTAAAGAAACAGTTCGGTAGAAAATACATGACTATTTATAGATCTTGATGTGTTAGAGGAGAATATTTCTAGCCATTGGATTGAACGTCGATTCAGTTGCAGTGAACTTCTGAGTTATGAGTTATGATTACCAAGTCTTTTGATTCTTTTGTTTCTCTTTTTTTGCTCACATAACTGTACCAAATTGATGGAATTACGTCCAACTTGAAAACTGAAATGCTCCATAAGAGCATCTACAGCCGGATATGTCAAATATGGCGGGCGCGTCCGCGGACAGTGACCGGGCACGCCTCAAATTTCACGAGTTGCACCCGGACATCTCATACTAGATTGTTAAATCCATACAAAGACATGCAAACTAAATAAACCTACTTACTACGTCGATCACCTAGCTACTCCTCGTCGGAGATGTCGACGATCTCCGTGCCCGGCTCCGGCAACATGGGCGGCAGCTGCAGCTCCGCTCCGGCCTCCTCCTCCTCTATCTCTGCATCGAGTTCGGCGAAGAGCGCGTCGGACGCCGCCTGCTCCTGCCGGAGGAACGCCCGGTTGGCCTCCACATAGGCCTCATCTTGGATGGACTCCAGGATGGCCTGCTGCTCCGCCATCTCCTCCGATTGGGCAACGGCGAACTCCGCCTCCGCCTGATCCATATTGAAGCCCGGCAGCTCCGGCTCCGGCTGCTCCGCCTCCTCCACTTCCATCGGAGCCAGCTCCTCTCCCTCCTCTTCCCCCGGCTGCTCCTCCTCCTCCGGCTCCGGCCAGTCCGGAGGCAGCCCGGCAGCGATGCGGGCGGCGCGCGCGGCTTGTCTCGCCAAGATCTCCTGCTGGATCTCGTACTGGCGCTCCGGCGTGAGCATTGCGTAGTAGGTGATCTTCCTCCGGACTATGGCGGAGCGCCGGAGTGTGGGCAGAGCGCCGGAGCGGGAGAGGGAGGAGGTGGATGGGCTCGGACTGGCGGCGCGGAGAGGGAGGAGGTGGATGGGCTAGGGTTGCGGGACGTCGGCCGGCTTAAATAGGCGGATTTGGTCTCGGACGGCGAGCCGGAGCGGCGCCACGCGGCGTTCACACCGCGGCGACGGACGCGGCGGCCGTCAGACCGCCGTTTCCGCATGGGACCCCACCGTCAATCCGACGTGGCGGGCGTGCCCGGGCGCCCCATATTTGGGCTGGATATGAGGGGTGCCGGTCAGCCCGGGCGTTTGAGGCCCGTTTGAGGCGCCCGTCTGGGTCGAAATTTCGCAACCGGACAGTGACCGGGCGGCCCGCCAGGGCGTATGAGGTGGGTTTGAGGCGCACGGCTGTAGATGCTCTAACTACACCAATGTATTGCAGATGTAGTACAAAACAAGGCATATAAACAGTGACAACCACCCGAAACTTTCCTACAGGTTCCCCCATGAAACATCACTAAATCGGTATACTAGCCTAATCAGAAATTCAGAACATAGAAAGTTCTGCAGCCATTGCCACCATACATCACTGAAATATAAATTCAGAACATAGAGAGTTCTTGCTTACCCGGAGTGTCGATGACATGGAGGGTGCGGGTCGCACAGCCATCGTGAAGCGTCCTGCTTCTCTTCTGGCAAGTTGAAGTAACCCCGCTGTACGATAACTCTGAGGGAAATGCCTCCTTTCCAAGGATGCTGTTCGCGGTGGCGCTCTTCCCGGAACCGATCTTTCCGACCAGGGCCAGAGTAACGTCGGCGAGGGCAGCGCAGGGCAGCACCCAGTCGCCGTCGTCGTGTCGGCCGTCACCGTCCATGATGAGATCTAGCTGCGCGACGAATGTCCAAGTGCCGAGGAGCTGCCGAGAAAAAATGGCACCGTATCGGCAACCAGAACGAAGTTAGATTAGTTTAGCATCGCAACAAATGAAGAAATCGCGATCCGTTGCTAGATTACCGCTCAACAAACCGATCGAGAATCTAACCGAGAAAAAATAGGCATTGACATTTGTAACGAGAAAATGGATATCTATCTAAGAACTAACGGAAATAAGAGAATCGCTCTGCGGAAACATTTACCTCCACTGGAACAGAGAGAGGAGTTGAGCCCTGAGACGGTGCAAGTAGTGGAAGAGTGGACGGAGTGGAGCACATAAATATGGGGAAGGTGTTTAGTGCCTCTGAAGGCGGAGAAACATGAGAAGAATCCCAAGCGGCAACGGGGGAACGAAGGTCAGGAGGAACCAGGTCGCCCCTGTATGCAGCTTCTTCCCTTTGGTATGTCACTTGCGCTTCATCTTCCACTAATTCTTTTTCCTGTTTTTTTCTTTTTGCGGGGTAATCCTTTTTCCTGTTTGAGGGTAGAATTTAATTTTGAGGGTCCAGCCGCACCCATAGCCTCCACAAAATGAGAGATTTTTTAGAATCGCACTAAATATTTTAGTCGTCCGCAAAACAAACATAAAAATTCTAATAGGTTAGTCCGTGATTTACTCGTCCATATTAATATGATTGTTTTTTTCTACAACTGGAATATATTAATATCGCAAAGATACCAATTACACTCAGTCTCTGCACCAACAAAAATATCACAAAAGACATCCAGCCTGATAAAGAAAACGATGATCAACTCCTCTCAAGAGCAGCAAACAAACCACCATCAAAGACAACACCCGGAATACAAAAAGGTCCCCAAAAGTGACGTCTCAAAGAAGGGAACAGTGCACAAGCGCCGTCGTCGCCGATCGAAGATCGAAGATCTTAAGTTTTCACCATGAAGAAGTCAGAGCTCTCAAAACAATACCTTCAGCAAGGCCATTGCCAGGCACAACCAATGAAGGTCATACCTTAGGTTTTCACCCAGAAAGTCACGAGTCGGCACTCAAGGAGCACTACCAAAAATGAAATCCTCCAGTGCTGCCACCCCCACTTGCCATTGCTGCTCCTGAAAGTTATCAAACACCAGACTCACAGGTACTGTGTCCAGAGTGGACGGAAAAAACCCGCAAACCAAATCCGAGCACCAGTCTGTGAAGCAAAGCCTCCATCGCCTCCAAGGCCCCCTCCACCATTACTGGGACTCAAATCTCAGCCACCATGACCTTTTCCACCGCTGTCTACACCATGGAAATCGAGATACCGACATGATTGTGTAAGAAATAGGATTTTATTTGGTTTATTTATTCATATTCCTTCCCCTCCGATTTGAAGGGTCTATCTCAGATCTTTTTCTTTATTTTTATTTTTTAGTCCCTTTTTTACTTCTCTCCATCATTTGTTTAGATTCCAAGTCACATAAAACCGATGCATGCAAGGATTGAATGGAACACATGCTAATGCATGTAACTGTTAGTGGCCACACATGCATATGCTGCAGTTATCGCATATTAATGTGTTGGCAAATGCAGTTTTTTGAAGGAAAAGAGTGCACTACTTGGTTAATTTTGCTAACTGCAAAATTCGTTGTATCACTCACCATCTGTCTTGATTGTGAAGATTTTTTAGTTGGATGCCTTAAACCGGAATGGAGGGAGTAAGTATTTATTGGCATACCAAAGAAAACATTTTTTTTAGAACCGCCCTGAAGGCTCTTTATTAACTTTTTTTTCGAAAAGGGGGTTAACCCCCGGCCTCTGCATCAGAACGATGCATGCGGCCAATTTATTAATAAGCAAATAGTTTAACAAGGTCTCCAAGTCTCAGAAAGTAAAAATGCTCACAAAGAGCTAAAAACAGGGAATCGGGATAGCCACAACCGGCGGCATAAAAATAGATAGGAAGCTAAACACCTATCCTACTACATGACCGCCATCCAAACCGGTTGAAGATAGCCCGTGCTACCGTCTCCCAGCGGATAGACCCAGTAACCATACGCTCCCTGGCATCCATCGGAGTGAGTAGCGACCACATACGGATCAACGTAGTGGCCCGGAAGATAACCTGCAAGAAATGAATATTTGTTGTTCTGTTAAAAATCAAATCGTTCATGCAGTTCCATATAGCCCATAATAAAGCACATATGCCTACACGAATGTGTCTCGCTGTTTCTATGTCAACTCCATTTAGCCACATCCCAAATAACGTGTGGATGCTAGTAGGAGGAGCAATGTTAAACGCTATATGGACAGACCGCCATAAAATTTTGGCCATGGGACACTCAAGAAAGAGGTGTTTGATAGATTCATCATGATCACAGAAGCTACATCTTCGAGATCCTGACCAGTTACGTTTTGCCAAATTGTCCTTAGTGAGAATGACTTGTCTGTGGACAAACCACATGAACACTTTAATTCTTAAGGGCACTTTGACTTTCCAAATATGCACAGATCGAGGGATAGAGGCCGAGTTGATAATATCCAAATACATTGATTTTACCGAAAACACTCCATTCTTGGTTAGTTTCCAGTGTAACTGATCTGGCTGTTGAGAAAGGTGGACATCCATCAATCTTCTCACAAGATGTAGCCAAGCTTCCCAACGGTTTCCCGCTAAAGTCCTTCTGAATTGAATATTTAGAGGATTGGACTGTAATATTGTTGCAATATAGGCGTCTCTACGCTGAACAATATTATAGAGAGAAGGATATTGGATAGCTAGAGGCGTCTCTCCTAGCCACGTATCCTCCCAGAATCTCGTGGAAGTACCATTGCCAACGATAAACTTTGTCCTGTGGAAGAAGGTTGATTTCACTCTCACCAGTCCTTTCCAAAAAGCGAATCGGTTGGTCTGACCGTCACCTGTGATAAGGTCTTAGAATGAAGGTACTTATTACGCAGAATCTGGGCCCATGTGGCATCGGTCTCTACAGATAACTTGTACAGCCACTTGCTGAGTAAGCACCTGTTCTTCACCTCTAAATTTTCAATGCCAATACCACCCTGGTCCTTTGGCCTACAAATAATATCCCATTTAGCAAGTCTGTATTTCCGTTTTAGCTCGTCACTCTGCCAGAAAAAACGCGATCGATAGAAGTCCAATCTTTTCCGTACCCCTACTGGTACCTCAAAGAAGGACAAAAGAAACATTGGCATACTCGTGAGCACCGAATTAATGAGAATTAGCCGGCCTCCATATGACATAAGTTTGCCCTTCCAGCAACTTAGTTTCTTTATTAACTAGATGGAACAAAGTCTGATTGCAAAGCAGCAATCAAAGTTACAGGAATTACATCATGATCAACAACTTGATCTTCTAAATTAAGTCCTTCCCTAGCTAAATGGTGAGCCAGGTTATTAGCACTCCTTCGAACAAACTTCATCTTGAATTCCTGCAGATTTGTGAGATAAGACTTCATCTCACGGATACCAGCGATCCCAAGGATCTATCATCAGTGGCATCACTGGCGGAGGTACACACAATTCTGCAGGGGCCATGGCCCCCCCAGCCTGAACAAAATCTGTGAAGAAATATTTTTAGGAGAGGCTTAATTGGAAAATAGAAGTCTTTTGGCCTCCTCATAAATTTACGTTTTGTCTTTGGCCCCTCCAGGCATTCCTGTGAAGCTCCGCCACTGAGTGGCATTCCACATGTTACAAACTACCTGACTGTCGGTTTTGATAATTACTCGCTGAAAAGTTCATTTTCACCGCCATTAGCGTCGCATCCCTGCATGCTATTAGTTCCAGCGCTAGTGGATCGATGAGTTCTTCATATTAGCCTTGTCTTGCACATAAGAACGCTCCCTCATGATCCCTAGCCACAGCAACCGCTCCTCCCAGTCTTTTATGTGAGCAAACTGCACCATTAGTGTTAATCTTAATCCATCCTTCCCCCGGTGAAATAGTCAATAAGAGGTGAGATAGTTCATACAATTTTTAGAAGAAATGATGAAAAAAAAAAACCAAGATGAAAGGAAAAAAAACTTAAAGAAGGATGGGAAGAATGTAAACGAAGGACGAGCGGACTATAGAACCTTACATTCCTTTTAAGTAGGAAAAATATTGAGTGGCTCACCTACATGCCACGTCGTAAGTACGTATTTTAAAAATGTCCATTGAAAATCTTCTAAATCACTAAGCTCACTAGGTGTAAAACTTCTAGGCGCGATTCAGGGGCCACCGATTCGGTTGTCACATCGATTTTGACTTGGTTCTCCCAACATGAGCTTGGTCGTGTCAGCTGGCCTGTTTTCTGGTCGTTTTTGTCGGCGCTGGGGAGCCATGGGATCGGGCTGTCGGTGAGTGGGAAGGAAGGCCTTTTTTGCTCGATGATTTACACGCCACGTTTTCACCGTCCAACACATGCATCCACCCTTGTAAGACAGCATCAGATCATGTGTGAGCCCATTTGCACCAACCACATAAGACCATTGACAGGAAAGGCCCACCAAACCCAACATGAAAAAAAAAGAAACAACATCCCATTGTATCGCTAGGAGCCAACACACAAATAGAGAAACTCCCAGTGGCACAACCGACGCAGCGAAGCGCGCCCGTTACTTCTAGCATATAGTAAGAGAGCATCGAGCAATGAGTATTGAGATTAACAGAGTCAATAGTTTAACTATCAACCAGAGATCTTGTTTGGATAAAATGAAATGGGGGGATAGGAACACAAATTTTTTCCATAGGAAGGCCACTTGGAGAGCAAAGAAGAATAATATTTCTGCTATCACAAGAAGCGATGGGTCCCTTTCTCATGATATGGAAGAAATTAAAGGTATCACAAATTCTTTTTTTCAAGGACCTTTACTCTTACGATTCTGTGGTAAATCCGTCCCGTATTCTTTCTCTTGTGAAACCGGTGGTGAACGATAAAATGAATGAGGATCTCTGCAAACATTTTTCTGAACAAGAAATCAGCGATGCTCTCTTTCAAATAGGGCCATTAAAGGCCCCGGGGCCAGATGGGTTTCCTGCCAGGTTTTTTCAGAGGAATTGGGGTTTGCTAAAGGAGGATATTGTTCGAGCTATCCAGCAATTCTTTATTTCTGGAAGTATGCCTGAGGGGATAAATGATACAACTATTGTTCTTATTCCTAAGGTGAAGCATCCTGAGTCGATAAAGGACTTTCGACCAATTAGCCTGTGTAATGTCATATATAAAATTATCTCTAAGTGCCTTGTCAACAGACTGAGACCCCTGCTGGACGGTATGATTTCTCCTACCCAAAGTGCCTTTATCCCTGGAAGATTAATCTCCGATAATGCCCTCATTGCTTTTGAATGTATGCACTCTTTAAATACGTTGAAAGATAGTCGTGGTGAATATTGTGCATATAAGTTGGATCTCGCAAAAGCATATGATCTTGTGGATTGGAAATTCCTGGAAAGGATGCTTCAAGCGTATGGTTTTGCTCCAATATGGATTAAGTGGATTATGACTTGTGTTACCACTGTGAAATTTTCTGTGCGCTTTAATGGCCAGCTGCTAGAGTCTTTTCATCCTTCACGTGGCCTTAGGCAGGGGATCCATTGTCACCGTACTTATTCCTCTTTGTGGCTGAAGCTTTGTCGCTGTTACTTAATGATGCTTCGGCAAGAGGGGTTATCCAAGATTTTCGGCTGAACAGACATGCCCCAGGTATATCTCATCTACTCTTTGCTGATGATAGTCTCCTATTTTTCAAGGGTAACTTGGAACAAGTTCTAAAAATTAAAGGTATTTTGTCGGCTTATGAGGAAGGAACGGGTCAACTGTTAAGCCCGGATAAATGTTCCATATTATTTGGCAAAAAATGCTCTATGGAAGATCAGGTGTCCATCTTGGTTATTCTTAAAATCACAATCGATGGATTTGAGGATAAATATCTGGGTTTGCCAGTGCCAGAAGGTCGTATGAAGGCGGGTAAGTTTCAATCTACCAAAGATAAAGCGCTTAAGCGGGGGTCGGATTGGATTGAAAAATATGCCTCTAGCGGGGCGAAGGAAATCCAGATCAAGTCTGTTATTCAGGCTATCCCTGTTTATGCAATGGGAATTTTTAAATTTCCTGCTTCATTATGTGATGAGCTATCCCAGATTATCAGAAATTTTTGGTGGGGCGATGAGGAGAATAGGAAGAGAACTCATTGGGTGTCTTGGGATAAGATGACGAGACCAAAAAGTGAAGGGGGTATGGGTTTTCGTGATCTCAGACTTTTTAATCAGGCGCTCTTGGCTAAACAAGCTTGGCGTTTATTGGTTTTTCCGGACTCCCTGTGTGCAAAGGTGATGAAAGCTAAATATTATCCTCATGGGCATCTTATTGATACGGTATTCCCTCAAGCAACATCCCTTACTTGGCAAGGAATTATGCATGGACTCGATCTGTTGAAAAAAGGCATCATATGGAGAGTGGGCGATGGTACTAGTATAAACATTTGGAGGGATAATTGGATCCCTAGGGAATCTGGCCTACAAATATCTGCTAAGAAGAACAAAACTAGGATCAGATGGGTGTCCGAGTTATTCATGAGTGGGTCTAGGAGATGGGATGAGAACCTGATCAGGCATCTTTTCTATATTCATGATGCAGAGGAAATTTTAAAGTTGCGTATTCTGAGTTTGAGTGAGGGTGATGTTATTGCTTGGCACTATGAGAAAAGTGGTTGGTTCTCTGTAAAAAGTGCGTATAGACTGGCACTGAATCTACATGAATCTAAGGCTAATTCAGGTAACTCTAGTGGTGCCATGAATGGGGAAAGAAGGCTCTGGAATATAATTTGGAAGGCTAATGTCCCCCAGAAAATTAGAATATTTGCTTGGAGGGCTGCTTCTAATAGTTTGGCGGTTCAAGTTAACAGGGTTAAACACCATCAAGCTATTCTAGGTACGTGCTCGATCTGTGGTATTGAAGATGAGTGTATTTTTCACCCGTTGGTGAGTTGCCCCAAGGCTCGGACGTTCCGTATGGCTTTGAAGGAGTGTGGAACTTACCGGCTGAAGAGATCTTCAAATATTCTGGGCCCGACTGGTTTCTTATTTTATTGGATCAATTAAATTCGTCGGTGCATGAGCAAATTTTATTCATGTTCTGGAGAGCATGGCACTTGAGGAATGATTTGATCTTTGGTAAGGGAAAGGAATCCATCTCGGCCTCTGTAAGCTTTGTAGAAAATTACTGGGCATCTTTCTCGTCTTGTCATGCAAACATGAAGGTGGAGATGTGCAACAAAGGTAAGCAAGTGGTGGTGGACGTTCAACCTACCACCAATATGGAGAGGAATTTTATTCCTTGGCAACCTCCCACCTCAGAGTTCCTCAAGATTAATGTCGATGCAAGTTTTGTGGAGGCCATTAAAGCTGCAAGCGTGGGGGTGATTGTCAGAAACCATTGTGGACAAGTTATTATTTCCTCGTGGGATTATATTGGAGCTTGCTATAGCGCCGAGGAAGCGGAACTTAGGGCCGCCCTATCTGGCATGTATATCGGTATCACTCTCGACATGCCCATCATCTTGGAAACTGATTGTTCCTTTGTGGCTTCTGTTTTTGGAAGAGATTGTTTTGACATGTCACCCCTTGTGGACCTAAAGAAGGAGGCGGTCAATATCTCGAAGCTGCTGGTGAAGTTACAGATATCCAAGATCAACAGGAGGGCTAATATGGTGGCTCACGAGATTGCTAAGTTTAGTTTTGATAATAGGTCTGATGGAATTCTTTTTAATTCTGTTTCGTCCTGCGTGGCTAATTTTGTAATGAATGATTGTACGAACATTTTAAGTTAATTAATACATGGTGGGGTTTTAAAAAAAAACTATCAACCAGTATACTGCCTACCACCAAAAGAATAACATACCACCAAAAGAATAATCTCTTTTGGTGAGACACACGTGATGTCATAACTCGGGTTCGATCCCTAGGCGCATGATATACGATCGTACCAACCATCCAACCATTATAGTATGGAATGTTCTCACAACAGAAATGAAACTTATACTATTATCGTGAGTGACCACACCAGTTTCGATTGACTTCCACCAACTTTCATGAATTTCTTATTCCCAATTTTCAATAAACTTTTAACCGTCAATATTTCAATGGTTGAAGTTGTTGGGATAAAACTATCTCTAGTTTCAAGTGTGATAAAAGCATTTTATGATACTTTAGAAAAGATACATATATCAAGGAAAGCAGTAACCATGTTGCCCATTTTTAGAACAAATAGACACAAAAAAGCAGCAATAAAATAAAATAAACATCAAAAACCATGTTGCGTGTCTTTTTTTCTTCGATTATACAATGTTTTCCGAAGTTTGAAAATTGTATTGAAGCGGTAGAAAGAGAAAGAGACACATGCAAACCCTCCATCATATCAGGCTTTGAAGATCGTAACAGGCACTCGTCGCTATAAACTACATCTAGTAACTTCTGGAGGAACATCGGTTGAGGCATTACCCGACGTAGCGACAAATTTGGAAACACCTACTCTCACATGCCCTTTATTGATGTCAGATTGGATATGGGCGGGGCAGGAGCTTCGAGTTCTTCCTTTGAGGCGGTGTCTTCTTCTTCGACCTTGTGGTGCTTCGGCCTCTGTTGAGGCTCATTTTGTCAGGCCATCTAGTCGAGATCGTCGGGTGACTTTTCACACGGCGAGGATTCGCCATGGTCGGCGCCAATGTCGACATTCAAGAATCAACTTTTAGTTAGGGGTATCCTTAGCATGTGGTTAGAGATTAGTAGGTGGGGGTGTGTACAACAGTCTTATAGCGAAGGTCACCGTACACTCGACAAAGTGACACAACAATGTTTTTAAAATAGGTCCAGTCGCCTCGTGGGAGCACGACCTACGTCCTACGGAAGGGTCGCCGAGAGTGGTGCTCGTCGCACGAAACACTTAGTGTCGCCGGTTTCGGAGTTCCACGACTCCCAACTAGTTCGGGCCTTTGAAGGTTCCTCGGACTCTGAATCTCTGGCTTCCTAACTCCCCTGAGAGAGCTAGAAGGGGAGGTGATCCTCCTCTTGAATTTATTCAAGTGGGAGTGAGTGACTTACATGCCATGGGGGCCTTGCATAGCCTTGGGGTCCTTGACAAATGACCAAGGCTACCCTTGAAGTAAGGAGGTGGGAGGGTAGAACTAGTCAATTTTCCGTCCTTGGCCCATGTGCCTCTAGTTGGGCTAGGAGGTGGTTTGTGGCCCATTAAGGACAGAATCCCTACACTATTTGGCGCCTTTTTGTTTTTTTCTTTTGCCTTTTCCTCTCCGTTGCATTCTTCTTTAACTTGTTATTTTATGTGGTCTTCTTCTTTTGACTTGTTCACCATGAAATCTTACTTGGACTTTTGTTGACCGTGGTGGCTTGCTTGAACCCATGAGGGATGGCTTGAACCTTTGTTGACTACTTTGAGTTGTGTTGACTGTCCATGTGGTAATGTCACGTAGTATAGGGGGTGAGACCTTAAGTAGGATTAGAGCCATTACTATAAAATTATTGAATGTTCTCGCAACAAAAATGAAATTTCTACTATTATCGTGAGTTGTTCGCATCTCCTTTACCGGTTTCGGTTGACTTCCACCACCTTCCATGAGTTTCTGATTCCAGTTTGATAATGAAATTTTAAAATATTTTAATGATTGAAGTTTTTGATAAAACCATCTAGTTGTACGTGTGACAAAATAGCATCGTGTGAATATTAGATTTTTTTACATATATCATATAATTATCAAGGGAAACAATAACCACTACGACAGAGAGACAACAAGACACAAAACAAGCAAAGAATAAATAAAATAGCATAAAAACCATGTTGCCCGTCTTTTTTCTTCGATTGTACGCTTCTTGTTGGAGCTTGAAAATTGCACTGAATTGGCAGAAAGAGAAAGAGACACATGTAAACACCGCCGACATACCATGCTTTGAAGGATGCAATAGGCACTCATTGATATAAATTACATCTAGTAACTTTAGAAGGAACATCAGTTGGGGCATTACCCGACGTAGCAACAATTTTGGCAACACCTGCCCTTCATTGACGTCAAATCGGGCATCGTTGAGGTAGGGAGAGGCCGAAAAGACCTTATTCCAACGCGGCATCGCCGCCACCACCTCACCAATGCTACTCACCAATCCTACTAGGGAACAAAAGCACAAGGACACACAATGATCTACTAGAAGAAAGAGAACAAAAGGTACGGGGCCCAACTCCTCTTACCACCAACGAAGTTGTAGGACGGAAGAGAGGAGGGGGCCGAGATGACGGCGGTGTAAAAAAGGCATTAGGTGCCGTTTAGTGTCGGTAAAAGAGGCATTCAATGACGGTTAGTGTTGGTAAAAGAGACTGATAGTGTACAAGTCATGTGCGGATTGAAATGTGGAGACCATGAAGCTAGCTGATACCATTTTTGTGATTCTATGGAAACACATGTAGTGAGTATTGTACAACATAAATAATAACAACAATAATAGTAGTAGTAGTAGTAGTAGTAGTAGTAGTAGTATTAGTAGTAGTAATAATATAAAATTTAGTAAATTATATGAAATTAAATAACAAAAAGAACATTTTTGACAATAAGAACAAAATAAATTAAAATAACTGAAAAGAAAAAGAAAAAAAACAAGAAAAGGAAAACGAAAAGAGAACTCTTATGGGCCGGTCCAGGTAGTTGGTTTCTAGGCGTCGCTCCCGCTAGGGGGCATTCGCCATTCCCCAAACCCTCCCCCACCATCCCCTCAAGCGCCACCGGTCGCCGCCACGACCCGATCGCCGTCCGCGCTTGAACGGATGTGGTGGCAAGCTACTCCTCATACGGGCCTCCTCGGAGATTTCTCGTCTTAGTGAGCCCGGGGCAGCGGACTCGCGTGGCTATGGGGGTTCTAGAGCGTAAGAATAATCAAAGAGCAGATAGATCTGATTGGGTAGGTGCTGTATAGGAAGAGGAGATGTCGCCAGAGCCAACGGCGAAGCGAGCGAGCCCAGGCGGCGGCCACGCCGTCGCCTTCGCCGGCGACCGTCTAAGCGACCTGCCGGACGGCCTACTCCACGCCATCATGTCCTTTCTCCCGGCCCCGCAGGTCGTGCGGACGAGCGTGCTGTCGCGGCGGTGGAGGGACCTCTGGCGCTCTACCCCCTGCATAAGCATCGAAGAGGGCGACTTCGAGATTACCACTGGGAGTGACCTCGACGAGCGGGAGGAGAGATGGCGCAAGTTCGAGGACTTCACCACCAACTTGCTCTTGTTCCACAACAATGTCGCGTCCTTGGATAAGTTCCGGCTATATGCTAGTGCTACTCGTGCCTGTGCACTTCGCCTTCGAGACTTGGATAGATGGGTGCGACGTGGTATCAAATACTGCCCCCAAGTGATCGAGATTATTATCTCTTTGCGTCCTTGCAATCAGTTTCCTCATATGGGAGCAAGCTCTTGCCGCCTCAAAAGGTTGCATCTTAATGGTTTCTATCTGGACAACCAATTCGCGGAGTTGCTCTGTTTCGGGTGCCCTGTCCTGGAAGATTTGGTGCTCAGGAGTTGTGACAAAGGTTTTCAAGACATTAAGTCACGCACATTGAAGAAGCTAGTCGTCGACTCCTGTGGCAATCTCTCTGGTGATCCGGTGGTTATCGCGGCACCCCACATTGCATATCTCCAACTGGGTATTTCATGTGGATGCTATTCCAAGGGTATTTTGATATATGGGACCACTTCTCTTGTCAAAGCATCGATTCATTTACTTTGTCTTGGTGAAACATTCGCTCTGAAACATCAACACCAGCTTCTTCGTAACCTGTGCACTGTGCCGAATCTGGAGCTATCGGGTTTCCAGACAATGGTATGCCTTGCTTGACATGTTTCTTGTATATACTCGTGTATGTTTCACCAAGATTACCTGTTCATTTTGCACATGAGTAATCAATTGAATTGATCGTTAAGCAAGATTCATTATTTACTTTTGATATCCATATAGATTTGTTTCATGTGAGGAATATTTCGACATGGAGATGAAACCCAAAAGATTTTCGTTGGGGCGTAACCCTCTCAGCGACGCGCCACATCGGAACCCGGGTGTGGTGGAAAATGGGCAAGGGCCGGGCCGTCACCCCCCAGGTGGCGCGCCGTATCTTGATCTGGATACGGTGGCAAGTGAGCGAGGATCGGGTCGTCGCATCCTTAGTGGCGCGCTACATCAGCGCCCGGGTGTAGTGGAAATTGAGCAAGGGTCTTCGCATTTGACTCGACGAGTGCGAAGGGTAAGGAAGCTAGCCGAGCCTAGGATGATTCGCTTAGGTAGCTGGAACGTAGGGTCTTTGACAGGTAAGCTTCGGGAGGTAGTTGATACCGCGGTGAGGAGAGGCGTTGATATCCTTTGCGTCCAAGAGACCAAATGGAGGGGACAAAAGGCGAAGGAGGTGGAGGGTACCGGCTTCAAGCTGTGGTACACGGGGACGGTTGCAAACAGAAATGGAGTAGGCATCTTGATCAGCAAGAGCCTCAAGGATGGAGTGGTAGACGTCAAGAGACGTGGGGACCGGATTATCCTGGTCAAGCTGGTAGTTGGAGACTTAGTTCTCAACGTTATCAGCGCGTATGCCCCGCAAGTAGGCCACAATGAGAACACCAAGAGGGAGTTCTGGGAAGGCCTAGAGGACATGGTTAGGAGTGTACCGATTGGCGAGAGGCTCTTCATAGGAGGAGACCTCAATGGCCACGTGGGCACATCTAACACAGGTTTTGAAGGGGTGCATGGGGGTTTTGGCTATGGCATCAGGAACCAAGAAGGAGAAGATGTCTTAAGCTTTGCGCTAGCCTACAACATGATCATAGCTAACACTCTCTTTAAGAAGAGAGAATCACATCTAGTGACTTACAGTAGTGGGCAACACTCTAGCCAGATTGATTTCATCCTCTCGAGAAGAGAAGACAGGCGTGCATGCCTAGACTGTAAGGTGATACCTGGAGAGAGTGTTGTCCCTCAGCATAAGCTTGTGGTTGCTGACCTCCGCTTTCGGATTCGTGTCCAGCGGGACAAGCGTGCCAAAGTCGCTAGAACGAAGTGGTGGAAGCTCAAGGGGGAGGTAGCTCAGGCGTTCAAGGAGAGGGTCATTAAGGAGGGCCCTTGGGAGGAAGGAGGTGATGTAGACAACATGTGGATGAAGATGGCGACTTGCATTCGTAAGGTGGCCTCAGAGGAGTTTGGAGTGTCCAGGGGAAGTAGAAGAGAAGCTAAAGATACCTGGTGGTGGAACGATGATGTCCAGAAGGCAATTAAGGAGAAGAAAGAGTGTTTCAGACGCCTATATCTGGATAGGAGTGCAAACAACATAGAGAAGTACAAGATGGCAAAGAAGGCCGCAAAGCGAGCTGTGAGTGAAGCAAGGGGCCGGGCGTATGAGGACCTCTACCAACGGTTAGACACGAAGGAAGGCGAAAGGGACATCTATAAGATGGCCAAGATCCGAGAGAGGAAGACGAGGGATGTTGACCAAATCAAATGCATCAAGGACGGAGCAGATCAACTCCTGGTGAAGAACGAGGAGATTAAGCATAGATGGCGGGAGTACTTTGACAAGCTGTTCAATGGGGAGAGTGAGAGCTCTACCATTGATCTGGACGACTCCTTTGCTGATACTAGCAGGCTTTTTGTGCGGCGAATCCAGGAGTCGGAGGTCAAGGAGGCTTTGAAGAGGATGAAAGGAGGCAAGGCGATGGGCCCTGATTGTATCCCCATTGAGGTGTGGAGAGGCCTCGGGGACATAGCGATAGTATGGCTAACCAAACTTTTCAACCTCATTTTTCGGGCAAACAAGATGCCAGAAGAATGGAGACGGAATATATTAGTACCAATCTTCAAGAACAAGGGGGATGTTCAGAGTTGTACTAATTACCGTGGAATTAAACTGCTGAGCCATACAATGAAGCTATGGGAGAGTCATTGAGCACCGCTTAAGAAGAATGACAAGCGTGACCAAAAATCAGTTTGGTTTCATGCCTGGGAGGTCGACCATGGAAGCCATTTTCTTGGTACGACAACTTATGGAGAGATATAGGGAGCAAAAGAAGGACCTGCATATGGTGTTCATTGACTTGGAGAAGGCCTATGATAAGATACCGCGGAATGTTATGTGGTGGGCCTTGGAGAAACACAAAGTCCCAGCAAAGTACATTACCCTCATCAAGGACATATACGATAATGTTGTGACAAGTGTTCGAACAAGTGATGGCGACACTGATGACTTCCCGATTAAGATAGGACTGCATCAAGGGTCAGCTTTGAGCCCTTATCTTTTTGCCTTGGTGATGGATGAGGTCACAAGGGATATACAAGGAGATATCCCATGGTGTATGCTCTTTGCGGACGATGTGGTGCTAGTTGATGAGAGTCGGACGGGGGTCAACAGGAAGTTGGAGTTATGGAGGCAAACTTTGGAATCGAAAGGTTTTAGACTTAGTAGGACTAAAACCGAGTACATGAGGTGCGCTTTCGGTACTACTAGGCACGAGGAGGAGGAGGATGTTAGCCTTGATGGGCAGGTGGTGCCGCAGAAGGACACCTTTCGATATTTGGGGTCAATGTTGCAGAAGGATGGGGATATCGATGAAGATGTGAACCATCGAATTAAAGCCGGATGGATGAAGTGGCGCCAAGCTTCTAGCATTCTCTGTGACAAGAGGGTGCCACAAAAGCTAAAAGGCAAGTTCTATAGGACGGCGGTTCGACCCGCAATGTTGTATGGCGCTGAGTGTTGGCCGACTAAAAGGCGACATGTGCAACAGTTAGGTGTGGCGGAGATGCGCATGTTGAGATGGATGTGTGGCCACACAAGGAAGGACCGAATTCGGAATGATGATATACGAGATAGAGTTGGGGTAGCGCCAATTGAAGAGAAGCTTGTCCAACATCGTCTGAGATGGTTTGGACATATTCAGCGCAGGCCTCCAGAAGCCCCAGTACATAGCGGACGGCTAAAGCGTGCTGATAATGTCAAAAGAGGCCGGGGTAGACCGAACTTGACATGGGAAGAGTCCGTAAAGAGAGACCTGAAGGATTGGAGCATCACCAAAGAACTAGCCATGGACAGGGGTGCGTGGAAGCTTGCTATCCATGTGCCAGAACCATGAGTTGGTCGCGAGATCTTATGGGTTTCACCTCTAGCCTACCCCAACTTGTTTGGGACTAAAGGCTTTGTTGTTGTTGTTTGTTGTTGTTGAGGAATATTTCGACAATTATGATATACAATAGTACAATACTACACATCACTAATAGGATGGATCATTCGCTGTTAATTTGATTCTTAATGTGAGGAATATCTCGACAATTGAGTGATGCTTAAATTCAGTTTTGTTTTGTATATATTCCAGGCGATGCTCGTTGAGGAATCGGTTAAATTCCCAATCTTTGCTAACCTGCAAACCTTGTCACTTGAACAATGTTTGCTTGATAAATGTGATCTCAATAACAAGCTGGACGCTTTAGGGAGCTTTGTTCAGAATGCTCCTTGTTTGGAGAAACTTATCCTGCAGTGCTGCATGGTAATTAACCTTTTATGTTTCCTGGTCTATCTCATGATTTGTTTAGCTTCTGACATGAATCTTGTGGTCCTGTCAAAAGTTTCCAGTAGAATCGGAGAAAGAGGGGCAGCTCGTGAGGAAAAACATAATTCTTCAGCGACAGGACCAAAATACTTTCCAGTGCCCGAAGTTGAAGCTCATAGAAGTCGTGTACGAGGAGGACCATGATCACCAACTAGTCGAACTTTTGTGGGGAATTGGGAGGAGGCTACCAAATGCCAATATCATGCTCAACAACTATTTTATGGATTAAAATATTCATTATGCGTATGATAACTCCGCCATGATCCTCCTTGCGTCCAAGGTTATTCTTTGTTTATTGGTACTTAATTTGCTAGCAGATGTATTTCAAAATAGGCGAAAGAAAAGTTGTTGACATGGTAAACTTCTGTATAATATTTGTGCTACAGCACATCAAATGGGGCGCAGAAGTTGAATTATGTATTCACATTGTTACCCACTTATGTACTGCCAAATATGTTAGTAGTATGTCTATGCATAATCTGACGCTCTGTTATAATGCTGATGCTTTTGAATTGAAGATGTGGTGGTGGATAAAGCTAATCAATTGTTAGCGCATTCTTTTATTTTTTCTGGAAAAGTTGGCGCAAAGTGTCCCTATGCAAACTATAGCACTCTACTAAAGCCAAACAATATCTGGCATAATTTGTGTAGAACAAGTCTTGGTTTTGTGGTTTTAGTTTTTTTTGAAACGAAATGTGTATGCATACCACAGATGCATAATTTCCAAACAACATGATGCTGATTTACACAAGAATGTCATTTGCACTCTAGTTAGAATGTGAGAGTGTGGCGTGAGCTAGTGACTGTCAAACAAAACTGTGGAATGATGTAACTAGGTTATGTTTTGTATCAGCAAACGAAATTAAGATCCGTATCATATATAATTGTGCGGCTGGATAGCGACATACACTTCGGTTCTGCATGTCGTTATATCATGCACAAACAGCTTACCAGTTAACGCAGCCGGCTTGCCATGTCGCGGCATATTAACTGCCTAATCTGCAAACAATCCTATTCTGGTGATCCTAACTTTATTTCGTTTATAAAACAATCCACGTACAAAGTGTTGATCTACTTGCAAGTGAAATTTGTGGTAGCAAAATGTGTTGTCGGTGTTCTGAGGCCGGCAGTGCTGCGAGTCAGTGGCCTAGCCAGCTCAACATGCCAGGGTGATTCGACAATGCAAATGTTCACATAAATATATTTTTTACTACATAAAATTATTAATTTTCTATGATATATATATAGGCCATGAGAAAATTCCAAGGTGGTCCATGGACCACCCTGTCCACCCCCTAGGCACGCCACTGTTGTGAGTGACAGCGGGTTTGTACGGAGGGAATGTGAGTGACAGATTGAGGTGGGAGCACACAAGAACGCACGATCTACCCACGTTTGGGTCCTCTAGGAGAAGGTATACCCTACTCCTGCCTTTGGTAGTTGTATTGCTTGAGTGCTAACCAGCGATCGGGTAGATATCCGAAGAGAGGTGCATCTTGTATTACAAGCTCTCGGCCCGTGGCGGCAGCCGAAGAGGAAGATGAGAGGTAGGTGGAAACCCTAGCTAGATGGCTCTAGAATGTCGTGTCTTAGCCCGAGAGGGTCTCTAGATCGGCTCATATACTTGGTCGAGTTTGGGTTACAGGCTCGAGTCGGACTACTGGTGGGTTCGCGCCCCTTGGTCGCATGGGACCGCTTCCTTGTCTCACAAGTTGGTGTGGTGCCTGGCTGGTGCCTATGCCCGGGCTCTTGACTCGACACCTTAATAAACGACGTGGCATATCCTCGTTAGTAGTTTCCTGAGTGCCACGTGTCCTGGCCGTCAAGAGGTCGTGTTGGACTTGTTGAATTTCTGCAAGAGAAAGAGAAATTGGATTCCAAATTCTCGACCATAGTCTTCCCCATGTGGGCGTCCGGTTGAAGTCTTGTAGGAGGGTGGTAACCCACAAGTGTAGAGGATCACCATCTTCGATGGTAAGTATCACAAACCAAATCTATTGACTCGATGCAAGGTGAGCCAAAGAATACTAATATGCTCTAACAGTTGAGTTGTCAATTCAATCACACTTACAAATGTGAGCCCCAAAACATCCGCGGACGCGTCCGGTCGCGTCCGTAGGCAGCGCCCAGTCACTCCATTTCACACAACGCAACCATACTCCCCATTTGAAAATTTCCATTTTCATACAAAGTCATGCAACATCAGATAAAACATAGTAGGAACTAGCAAACCACCACATACACTACTCGTCATCGGATATGTCAATGACTTTCGTGCCGGCCGCCGGCCTCGTGGTCATTGGCGGCCGGGCGAAACAACAGTGCCTCTCGTCGTCCTCCTCGGACGCGAAGGCCTCCTCAAGTTCCATGTCCACCTCTTGGAGGAAACGGCGGTTTGCCTCCACCTTCGCCTCAGACTGGATGGAGTTGAGGATGGCCTCAAGCGTGAGTAATTAACTTGTAGTAGGTGATCTTGCTGCGGACCATGGCAATAGAGAGTTGGGGGCAGCGGTGGTGAGGACGGGAGGAACGAGAATGGGACGGGGCTAGGGTTGCGTTGTTGTCCAGCTTAAATAGCCAGTCTTGATCCTCGTGCGATGCGCCAGAGCGGTGACATGAATACATCCTCACCTGACCTGAGGAGGCGCCCCTCGGACTGACGGGTTTTAGCGCGGGCCCATCCATCAGTCTGGCGTGACGGACGCGCCGTGCGTCCTCATATCCGCCCCACATATGGACTGGACACGGACGATGCCGATCAGCTCGGACGTTTGGGCTGAGTTTGATTGGTCCGGTTTGATGATTATATTCTGTCTGGATACTTACCGGGCAGACCGCCCGGACGATTGGGACGGGCTCTGAGTTGTACGGACCCCTAAAAAAAACCGAGTTAAGGTAAACAACAAAATACCCCACAAAAGAAGGTAAACAACAAAATGATGGAAAATATCACAAGCCCGTGGGCTGATAGTGAGAGCATCTGCAATGGAAGATGTAGATGCAAAAATACCTAACTTTTGCATCTTCGAGTGTAACACCCCCAGGTATTAGCTCTGTCATCATTCTAAATAATGTGCCATGTCATCATGACCATCATAATTAAAATGCAATTAAAGAAATGATCCAACTTCAAATTCAATTTCAAACACAAGTCAAATTAATATTTCGTCTAACTGCAAAACTAAAGTGTTCATAATTTTGCAAATAATCACTAAGTAATTGATAAATAGAAACCAACATTATTTGAATATTTAAAATGCCCCTAACCAATGCAAAACAGTACCAAAACATCTTCAATTAATCCATTTTCCTTTAAACAAAAATCTGATGAATTCAAAGGCTTACCAAACCTTTTTATGGCAATGCTTAATAATGCATATTAATTATTTGTCAAGGGTACACATTTTTCAAAAGTCGTTTGGTGGCCTAACAATTTGCAAAACAGAGAATAAATAAGAAAGCAGAAAAAGAATTAGAAAAGGCCTAAACGGGCGCTGTGCAACTGGGCTCTAGTGGCCACATTGCGAGGCCCAGCCCACAGGGAGGTCTTCTCCCTCCCCTCACCGTGGCGGCTGCACAGCGCGCGCCCGCACCGGCCCCCCCTCTCCTGCGATCAACACCGGCGCTCCCCTGTCGCCCTGGTTGGCTAGAAGACCCCTCCCTGTCCTCTCGACCAACCCTAGCTGCCATTTCCCCTTCATCCCTCTCTCGCCCTCGATTCAAAGCTCGACCGGGCGTGCTCGTTGCCGCCGCCCCGTCGTTGACATGGTCCTCGTTCCTCCCGCGCCTTCGAAGGATGTCCGGCAGCTCCGGCGTCGCCGTCCATGTCGCCTCATTCCACTGGACGGAGCCGAGCCACCACAACGACGACGCCTGCCTCCGTTTTCCCCGACTGCATCCGCGACACACCGCCGCTCGATCCGCCGCCGTCCGAGCCCCCCGGCCCCCCTCAACGTCGCCGTCAGCTCCACTGTAAGCTTCCGCCCCTCCTCGACCTCCCCTCGCTCCTCCCCATGCCCTGTTGGCCCATTGCCGTCGAGGCCGAGTCGTCACCGCCGACAGAACGTCGTCGTCGTGGTCCCTTCCGGACACGCCCGCACCCACTGCTGCCTCTCCTCGACGCGCGCCGTCGCCCTCGTCCAGTAGCCACTCTCGGTTGACCAAATGGTCGCCGGAGCGCGTCTCCGGTGACACGCCGCCGCGTCGGGCCTCGTCGGCGTTGATGGCGCTGACGTGGCCCCTTAATTAGCACTAACTTAAACCACCCCTGCTAACTCCATTGACTACTGGGCCCCAGGCCACTAACTAATTTGGTTTAGTTTAAATAAAAACTGTTAACTGGATCTGTGAGTATGACATGTGGGCCCCCACTGGCACTGTTCATGTTTGACCCCAGTCAACACTTTGACTGTTGACTTGCTGACTGTGCATGCTGACTTGTGGCACCCCGGCTCAGAGCAACCAGTTTACCTTGCATTGCCAGCCCAGAGATCAAGTCTTCTGGCAATACACAACAACTTGGTACAGGAAACAACCGCTTTATTGATCTCTTAGCGGGAACATAGGTTCACATATTACATGATGAACGAGGCCAAGCAGCATACACGGTGCGGCTGCACTTATGTACATTATTTAGCAGACATGACAGGGGCCTCGATGATAAGGGAACTACTACGTGGCAGCGGAACGACGATGTAGCGGAACTCCACTCCACAGGGACACTGCTGGGACACGGCCTAGAGCGCGACATATTGCTCGACATCCACACCATGCACGGCTTCACCTGCATCTGGCATGATAAGCCAGATGAGTACTTTGAATGTACTCGCAAGCTCACAGCAAACAAAACAAGTGCGACAAACAACAACAAGGCATTTAACAGGTTCAATGCATGAACATGAAGCTATCCAACATGAGGTGTGCGTGAAACATTGCCATGGTCCCTGGGACCAACTTACCATCCCGGGGTTACCATGTAACCGCCGTTCATAACTTACCAACGTGATCCTCACTTGATCACCTCCATACCTTTCATCGTGATCCTCACTCGATCACCACTTCTGCATGTGCCATCTTGTAAATCTTAGTGTGCAAGTTTATTACATCTGTTGACCCACGGTGTGACCTACTACGAACTGTGTCCATATCCGAGGACGCGGCTATCGATAGTTTATACACTCTGCAGAGGTTAGTACATTGTACCCACACCACGGAACTCATGGCCTCGTGCTCCCATTCGGGTGGACCAACGACATTCCGACAAAACCAATCTATTGCATGACACTCTCCCGGTCACTCTGACAAACTCCCCTTTGGGCTATGTCCTGGGTGACCCCGATGCCAACATGTGACATCCGCCACCTCTGTGGCCGCCACCGTCGTGCCAAACATAAACATCGTCCCAAACGAGGACCTCGGTACCATCAAAACTCAGGTCCTCAAGGTTATGACTGCCTACCGGGCCAGGGTAGCGCCAGAGCACAACCTTCCCTCGTAGGAGGCACCGACGAGAGGCATGACAATAGACCGCATTAGGGCCTCCCCATCCATGCAAGTGTGGTTGCACTGGTGAGCTCGATTCGGTGGCACCATGACTCGATCAACAGCATGTTCAAGTTGGATTAAGATCAAGTTTAACTTGAAATGAAAATGATTCGAGCCATAGTGTGTGAATGGATGCATGGGTCATGATCATGAATGATGAATGCATCATTCTACCATATGTGCACTTGACATGAATCCTACTGCCCACATTAGCAAGTGAGCACATATCCTACTGCATAAAATCAAAATGGCAAGAACAAAGTCTATGCAATGAGAGTTATATAGCAAATTATTTTAAATGATGAATATATGATGAATTTAATTCAATTGAACCAAAGTCATTGCAATGCCATCCTTGCATATGAATGTTGTGGCTTGCCTTGGTTCAGAGGAGTGTCACAAAACTCCTGGCCTTCTCCAACACAACTAGGTTCTTCTGAAAATAAATTAAATGCAAAAAAAGAAAAAGTCACATACTACTGTTTAAATCACCAGAAATTCTCAACTGCAAGAAAAATTCTGACATTTGGCATACATAAACTTTGGAATTTTACAAACCAGTAGCAAAAAGAATCAACTCAATTGGACTTATAGATTAAAAGTTATAGCCGGTCAAAGTTGGATTAGATCTGGTCAAAATTTTCATTAAAATGAATTTAACCGAACGGCCACGTCGAAGGCGTATTTAGGGAATACGCCTCCACTTATACCGGTTCGGGCGGGCGAGAGAGAGGCTGACGGGTGGGTCCCGCTGTCAGGATTAAACAGAAGAGAGAGAGGGAACAGAGAGAGCGGCGCTTTCGCCGGTGATACTCCGGCGAGGAGTCCACGGCGATCACCGGAGTTGGGTGGGATGGGCTCAGGGCATTACGGCGATCACGCACGTACCCGAAATGACGACGGGGGTGGACGGACGGCGTCGGAATCTTCCTCTCCAGAGACGGCGGCGGCGGAGCTGATCGGACTCGGCGATTCCGGTGACAATCCGGCGAGCTCTCGGCACCGTCGAGCTCAGGAGGTTACTACGGTCTCAGGGGTGGCAGTGGTTGGAGCTGGGGTGGGCTGGAATGAGTGTACGGTGGTGGGGGATCAGCGGCTGGCTCCGGCGATCAACGGCGGCGAGAGGCCCTCCCGGCCTTGCCGCGCTCGAGGGAGAGTAGTTTGTGGCCAAGAGAGGTGAGGGCGATGCTCAAGACGAGTCGGGGGAGCCTCTATTTATAGAAGGAGCTCGCCCGCTCTCGGGTTCCCGCCGGCGTTGAGCTGCAGAGGAGAGGAGGAGTGGATAGGCTTGGGCTCGGCATGGGGGAAGAGCAGAGGAGCACAAGGCTACGCGTGCACGCGTGCGGCCACAGTGGCGCGCACTACGCAGAGAATGCGGGCACGCGAGCTTACTGTTTCCGCCGCGTAGCTCTCAGCCTCTTCCGGCGAGCAGCTTGCCGGCGTCGGGGAGGAACAGGGAGGGGTTTGGGTGGCGCACGGGAGTTGGCTGCGGCGCTGGGGCACGGTGCGGTGTCGCGGGGAGGGAGGATGGACGGTGGCCGAGGGCCCCGACGCACAGAGCGCGGCGAGCGCATGCAGTGCACCGCGTTCTCACGCGGTCACCGCTCTGGCACGCGGGGTGCTTTCGCCGCTGCCACACCATGTCCACCGTCTTGTCCCTTTAACGCAGTGCCTAGAAATGCTCTGGTCTCGCCACTTGGCTCACTGGAGGTGACTAGAGGGAGCTGCAAAGTTTCTGGACAGAAACTTGCTCCAACCACTGGGGACAAACGGATGGGCTATTGGAGCTGAAATTTGGTGGGTAAGCATTACTTAGCAAGGTAGTCATGTGGTAAAAATTTCAGCTTAAAAAGATCAAGGAATAATATAGTTGCTTCACAAAGTGCCATTTCTGACCAGAAGCAAGAACATTTTCCTTGGCTGAAAATTTCCAAATGACCATGGGATACTTTTGCATAGGGAAGTGAGGCATGATCCAAAGAATATTTGGGAATTTTCTTGGAATTTTTAGAGCAATAAAAATAGGGGTTGCTTCATAGCTTAGAGAGAAAAGGAAGATTTTCAGGGAGAAAATGAACATAATGCCATTAAATAAAAATATCCAATGGCATTATTTTGAGAGGGATGAGGTCTAGGGAGGGTTTATGGATGAAAGAACCCACTTGGAAGAAAATCAAAAATAAATCCAAGTGGTAAGTCCAAAAGAATTGACTGAAAAACCCAAATGCAAATAAAATATTCAATAAGTCCAAATAAAAGAAAAAGACAAAATCCCAGGTGTTACAAACCTCCCCCCCCCTTAGGATGAATCTCGTCCTCGAGATTCAGTTGCTCAGGAAACAAATATGGATATGCTGTCCTTAAGAAATCCTCTCTTTCCCAGGTGGCCTCATCCTCGGTGTGGTGCTCCCATTGGACCTTGTAAAACTTTATGGTTTTGCTGCGGGTGACTCTGTCCATCTCTTCCAAGATTCTCAAGGGTTTCTCCTCGTAGGTTAAATCCTTGGCAAGCTCTAGTTCTATCATATCCGTCTGTTTTGCGGGTGGTGCGATGCATTTCCGTAGCTGAGACACGTGGAACACATCATGAACCTCGGATAGCTCGGGAGGTAATTCTAATTGATAAGCCACTTTGCCCACTCTGGTCATAACTGGAAACGGACCGATGTGTCTTGGTGCGAGCTTTCCCTGAGTATGAAACCTTTTAACTCCTTTCATGGGGGTAACTCGGAGATATGCATATTCACCTGGTTCGAAATTGATCTGCCTATGCTTTGAGTCATAGTAGCTCTTGTGACGAGATTTTGCCACTTGCAGTCTGTCTCGAATTTCTTTGACTTGCTTTTCTGCTTCCATCATCAAATCAATCCCGAAGATTCGACTGTCTCATGTCTGAGACCAGTTCAGCGGGGTACGACACTTACGTCCATATAGGGCCTCAAAAGGTGACATCTTGAGGCTAGTCTGATAGCCGTTGTTGTAAGAAAACTCAGCGTACGGCAGGCTGTCTTCCCATTTGGGTCCATGTGCAAGAGCGCACGCCCGAAGCATATCTTCAAAGATTTGATTTACCTGCTCTGTCTGCCCATCTGTCTGAGGGTGATAAGCGGTGCTATGCTTCAAAGCGGTTCCCAAGGCTTGGTGTAGACGTAGCCAGAATGTCGAGGTAAACAAAGATCCTCGGTCTGAAGTGATAGTCCTGGGTACCCCATGCAGACTGACAATCCTGGATACGTAGAGTTGAGCAAGTTGGTCTGCACGGTAGGTGGTCCTGATTGGAATAAAGTGGGCCACCTTGGTAAGCATGTCGACCACGACCCATATGGCGTTATTACCTCGTGGGGTTCTTGGTAATCCCATGATAAAGTCCATGCAGATATCATCCCATTTCCATTGTGGAACGGGTAAGGGTTGAAGTAGACCGGCTGGTTTCTGGTGTTCAGCCTTCACCTTGTTGCATATATCATAACAGGCGACATAATAGGTGATATCTTTCTTCATACCTTCCCACCAGAATGTTTGCTTTAAGTCTTGATACATTTTAGTGCCCCCAGCGTGAATAGAGTATGTGGACTCGTGAGCTTCCTTCAGAATCTTCTGCTTTAAGTCCCCGAGGTCCGGTACACAGACTCGATCCCTAAATCGGAGCGTACCTTTGTCATCAAGGTTGAAATCTGGCGTCTTCTCTTCTCGTACTTGGGCTATTATTTTGAGTAACATTGGGTCACCAGGTTGAGCCCTTCGGATTTCATCTTCCAGAGTAGGGGTTACTTCCAGGGTAACCGAGCAAATTGCATCACACAAGATCATATTGAGCTGCGCTATTTCTTCTTGAAGTGTTGGGTGCAGACGCTTGATTAACGAGTTTGTGGTAGCCGGTTTGCGACTGAGGGCATCGGCGACCACATCTGCTTTTCCTGGGTGGTAGTTGATACCCAAGTCATAGTCTTTGACCAACTCAAGCCATCTTCGCTGTCGGAGGTTCAAGTCCGGTTGAGTGAATATATATTTGAGACTCTCGTGGTCGGTGTAGATTTGGCATCTTTTTCCAATGATGTAATGCCTCCAAATCTTTAAGGCATGAACCACAACTGCCATCTCTAAGTCATGGGTAGGGTAATTCTCCTCATGGGATCGGAGCTGTCTTGATGCATAGGCCACGACCTTTCCATCTTGCATAAGTACACACCCAATGCCACACCTGGATGCGTCGCAATAGATGTCGAAGCTCCGGTAGATGTCTGGTAGAGTCAACACTGGAGCAGTGGTCAAACGAGTCTTCAGCTCATTGAAACTGTCCTCACATGCTTCTGTCCATATAAACTTCTGATTCTTCTTGAGTAGCTCCGTCATTGGATTTGCAATCTTTGAGAAGCCTTCGATGAAGCGACGGTAATAACCTGCTAGACCCAAGAAACTCCTGATTTCTGTTACTGAAACAGGTGTCTTCCACTTCAGGACCTCCGTGACTTTGCCTTGGTCCACGGCCACTCCTTGAGCGGAAAGATTATGCCCAAGGAATCCCACTTCCTTAAGCCAAAATTCACATTTGCTGAATTTGGCGTAGAGTTGATGAGCGCGTAATCGTTCCAATACTGCTCGGAGATGCTGCTTGTGCTCTTCTTCACTTTTGGAATAGATGAGGATGTCATCAATGAACACCACTATAAACTTGTCCAGGAAGTCCATGAACACCTTGTTCATCATGTGCATGAAAAATGCAGGAGCGTTGGTCAGCCCAAATGACACGACCATATACTCGTACAACCCATATCTTGTGGTAAATGCTATCTTGGGGATATCTTCTTTTCTGATTTTCAGCTGGTGATACCCGGTGCGCAAGTCGATCTTGGAGAACACTTGAGCTCCGCTGAGTTGATCGAACAAATCATCGATCCTGGGCAGCGGGTATTTATTCTTGATTGTGACATCATTGAGAGCACGGTAGTCAACACACATCCGGAGACTGCCATCTTTCTTGCCCACAAATACTGCAGGTGCACCCCAAGGAGATGAGCTGGGGCGAATATATCCTTTTTGGAGCATCTCATCCAATTGCTTCTTCAACTCCACTAGTTCAGATGAAGGCATTCGATAATATTTCTTGTAAATGGGTGCTGTCCCGGGCACAAGCTCAATGGAAAATTCCAGCTCTCGATCAGGTGGCATGCCTGGCAATTCATCTGGAAACACATCTGGGAACTCACAGACCACTGGGACAAGATTCATTTCTGTAGCAATGGCAGCATAAACCATCCCCTTCTTAGGTATGGCTCGACCGGCATAGAATCGAGCAGACTGGCCCGAGGGATTTATTAGCGTGACTTCTCTTGTTGCGCAGTTGATGCAAACCTGGTGTCTTGTCAACCAATCCATCCCCAAGATAATATCCAATGTGGGAGACTCAATGGATACCAGTGATGCTGGGAAAATGACTCCATTGATTGATATTTTCAGTCCTCGGCATACAATATTCATCCTGAGCCTGGATCCGGGGGATTGTACCACCATAACTTTGTCCAAAAGAGTATAGGAAATGCGATGTTGGGCAACAAAACTCCGCGAAATAAAAGAATGGGAAGCCCCGGAATCGAATAAAATTGTTGCAGGTATGCCATTAACAGGAAACGTACCAATGACCACATCGGGAACTTCTGAGGCTTCTTCAGCGGAGATGTGATGGACTTGCCCTTGAATATACCTCCGTTTGGGGAATTGCCCCACATAGTTGACTTGAGGCTTCAGGTTGGCGGTTGACTTGCCATTCTTGGGACACTGCCTAGCGTAATGCCCGGTTTGTCCACATGAGTAACAGGCATTGTTACGCTGGCAGTCTTCCTTGTTTGGCTTGGCGACCACAGTCTTGATCTCACTTTCTTTTTTGATGTTCCCCTGCTGCCAGGTTGGCTTGAACTCAAACTAGGGTTGCTGCCACGTACGAACCTTCTGAAAAACTTGCCCTTCCTTCTTGGGTTCAAACTTGCGTTTGCGGTCTTCGTTGGCAGTCTTATGATCATTAATCAGCTTGTGTTCCCTTTCGGAAATGAGTGCCTTGTTCACCAAAGTTTGGAAATCAGGGAAATCCAGCATGCTGAGTGCACATCAGAGGGTAAGGTTGAGTCCTCCGAGGAATCGATCTATCTTCCGTTCTTCAGTGGCCACATCATGTGTGGAATAACGAGCCAAGTGATTGAACTTGTTTAAATATTCACTTACAGTCGAGGTCCCTTGGGTAAGAGTGAGAAATTCTCATTGTTTGACCTTCATGATGCCGGCAGGAATATGATACTTGCGGAATTTATCTTTGAATTTATCCCAAGTAATCTCGTCTTCAACAGGCCACATCACCTTGGTATTGTCCCACCATATAGCAGCTGGTTCTTCTAGGTAATGAGTGGTGAAGGGTACCTTGTCAGTATCTTCAGTGCGAGCAATTTCCAGCTTCTTTTCAATGGTCCTCAACCAATCATCGGCTTCCATCGGATCCACTGCTTGACTAAAACTTGGTGGTTTGGTCCTCTGAAAATCTGACAGCTTGGAGTGATTACCATTGTGATTTTTCTGTCCAACCACAGTCTGCATGCTTCTCAGAAACTCCATCAGATCTTGGTTCCTCTTTTCTTCAAACATCCGCATAATCTGCTCTGTTGTGGGTGCTTGAGGTGGAGGAGGTGGTGGCTGATATGGTTCTGGAGAATGTCCTGCTTGCCTGGCGGATCGACGAACCGGAGTATCGTCGCTACCATAACAGTTACTGCCACACCTTGTCATCCTATATATGTTTCCCAATATGAAGCATCGAGATGAGCAACATCCATTAGGGAAGAACACGAAAAATAGGGAGGTGAAGCAACAAACCCGGAAGAGAAATCGAGAAAAGCCAAAGCGAATAACAGAAAGCAACATAATTATACAATACATCATCCAGGATACATAACAGGACAACAGCATAGCTAGTACTACTACATGCATACAACCAAACACCACATCATCCTCGTCTACATGCGACGACAGGGATCGCACTGGCACACTGACGGTCCTGCTGGTGTCTCCTCCGTGTCGGACTCTGAATCGGAACTGATAACGGATACCTCTGAAGCAAAGGAAACACGACGACGCTGACGGGAAGACTCTCCCTCAGGGTCTGGAGCAGGGTGACTTCGCAACATCGGAGCGGCGGGGGTAGCGAGAAGCATAGCCCACTGGGCTGGGGACTCATGAGGAGTCACTACCGAAGTGCCTGAGTTACTCTGAGAAGGTGCGGGGGTCACTGGGGTGGGTGGAGGTAAAGTAACTGGAGGAACAAGTGATGTGTGGATAAGCAGAGGTGGAGCGAAGGCAGATCGAGCGGCAGCTAGCTCGTTTCGAACGCGGTTCAGCTCCTGGGCTAGGCTGATGATCAGGAAGTATCCAGCCGTTATGTAACGAGACAGGTGGCTGGCTGACTGGTCACACTCCGGATCAATGTAGGGGAAGCGGATCTGTCCTGACTCAAACAGGGACGAATAGAAGTAGAAACCTGGGTAAGTTTGCATCTGGATCTCATTATAGCGCAAGTCAGTGAGAGCCTCAAATGCTGCAAACTGGACCGCCTGGTCGGGTGTAGAAGCAGTCCCGCCCTTGGTGGAGCGAGTGTAAGTGCCCACCACGGTACTGTTGTGCATGATGACCTCCGCATGATACTTGTAAACGCCATCAGCAATCTGCTCTCGGTACACCTGGTATATGGGGTCATCGCCATCGGGGTAGAGTCGGCGCCACACGTTGCTAAGTAGGTGTGGAAAGGTGGAAGGTGCCGGCTCAGGCTGGTACGGATAAGGGACTGGTGCCATCTACACTGACAATATTAGCTGATCAGTATTAACAATAAGCTATATGCATGCAATGCAACACCCAAGTGCAGAGTCTAACCTCAAACTGCTATAGAGGCTAACACTACCGTCTTCTAACGCGTCGGCTGTCTAGGGCGTCCTATAGTCAGCGCGGCTCTGATACCAAGCATTGTGGCACCCCGGCTCAGAGCAACCGGTTTACCTTGCATTGCCAGCCCAGTGATCAAGTCTTCTGGCAATACACAACAACTTGGTACAGGAAACAACCGCTTTATTGATCTCTTAGCAGGAACATAGGTTCACATATTACATGATGAACGAGGCCAAGCAGCACACACGGTGTGGCTGCACTTATGTACATTATTTAGCAGACATGACAGGGGCCTCGATGATAAGGGAACTACTACGCGGCAGCGGAACGACGATGTAGCGGAACTCCACTCCACAGGGACACTGTTGGGACACGGCCTAGAGCGCGACATATTGCTCGACATCCACACCATGCACGGCTTCACCTGCATCTGGCATGATAAGCCAGGTGAGTACTTTGAATGTACTCGCAAGCTCACAGCAAACAAAACAAGTGCGACAAACAACAACAAGGCATTTAACAGGTTCAATGCATGAACATGAAGCTATCCAACATGAGGTGTGCGTGAAACATTGCCATGGTCCCTGGGACCAACTTACCATCCCGGGGTTACCATGTAACCGCCGTTCATAACTTACCAACGTGATCCTCACTTGATCACCTCCATACCTTTCATCGTGATCCTCACTCGTTCACCACTTCTGCATGTGCCATCTTGTAAATCTTAGCGTGCAAGTTTATTACATCTGTTGACCCACGGTGTGACCTACTACGAACTGTGTCCATATCCGAGGACGCGGCTATCGATAGTTTATACACTCTGCAGAGGTTAGTACACTGTACCCACACCACGGAACTCATGGCCTTGTGCTCCCATTCGGGTGGACGAACGACATTCCGACAAAACCAATCTATTGCATGACACTCTCCCGGTAACTCCGACAAACTCCCCTTTGGGCTATCTCCTGGGTGACCCCGATGCCAACATGTGCCATCCGCCACCTCTGTGGCCGCCACCGTCGTGGCCAAACATAAACATCGTCCCAAACGGGGACCTCGGTACCATCAAAACATGGGTCCTCAAGGTTATGACTGCCTACCGGGCCAGGGTAGCGCCAGAGCACAACCTTCCCTCGTAGGAGGCACCGGCGAGAGGCATGACAATAGACCGCATTAGGGCCTCCCCATCCAGGCAAGTGTGGTTGCACTGGTGAGCTCGATTCGGTGGCACAATGACTCGATCAACATCATGTTCAAGTTGGATTAAGATCAAGTTTAACTTGAAATGAAAATGATTCGACCCATAGTCTGTGAATGGATGCACAGGTCACGATCATGAATGATGAATGCATCATTCTACCATATGTGCACTTGACATGAATCCTACTGCCCACATTAGCAAGTGAGCACATATCCTACTGCATAAAATCAAAATGGCAAGAACAAAGTCTATGCAATGAGAGTTATATAGCAAATTATTTTAAATGATGAATATATGATGAATTTAATTCAATTAAACCAAAGTCATTGCAATGCCATCCTTGCATATGAATGTTGTGGCTTGCCTTGGTTCAGAGGAGTGTCACAAAACTCCTGGCCTTCTCCAACACAACTAGGTTCTTCTGAAAATAAATTAAATGCAAAAAAAGAAAAAGTCACATACTACTGTTTAAATCACCAGAAATTCTCAACTGCAAGAAATTTTTTGACATTTGGCATACAGAAACTTTGGAATTTTACAAACCAGTAGCAAAAAGAATCAACTCAATTGGACTTATAGATTAAAAGTTATAGCCGGTCAAAGTTGGATTAGATCTGGTCAAAAAAATTCATTTGATAAAGACGGGTCGGCTCCAAGAGCACCCGCGAGCCGTGTGTTACCAAGTCGGAGCGACAGGAATCCTGTTCGTCTCTGCGAGTTACTAAACACGCCTAACGGATTTGGGTATTTGATCTGAGTAGGCCGCTGGCCTTATACGCACTACCACCACGTGGGATAATGGTTTAATGGGGCCCTCTACGTCATATGTATCAGCCGAAAGCTCTTCAGACGTCACAGCTCAGAGATGCGGGCTGATTGCTGGGGTGGGCTGGTTACGTCACTTGTGTATACAGTGTCGCGCCTGGGCCCCGACCAGTCTCGCAACGTGCAGGAGTGCAAAGGGCGATGGCCCAAGACCCCTTCGCACTTATTATTTAGACCGGCATGTTGACCTCTCTGCTGAGCCTAGGTAGGACTGCGTCGTGTCGATTACCCGAGGCCGGGCATTACCCAGCAAGTGTGTCCGGCCAGATGTGATCGAGCGTGTTGGGTAACAGTAGTGCACCCCTGCAGGGAAGTGATCTATTCGAATAGCCGTGTCCACGGTAACAGGACGCTCGGAGTTGTATCCTACTGCTCTCGGGATCACTTTCTCGCAGGGTAGTCGAGGAAGGATTCCAGGGCTTTACTAAAATATGATTGATTATATATTATCTTGTTCTACTCTCTTCTGATGCTGCAAGATTGCTTCAAGATGCTAGTCTTCGATAGGCTAGGCCTTTCCCCTCTGTTCTGGCATTTTTACAGTTTAGTCCAAAGATATAGCCCATTCCTTTGATACCAATGCATACCTAGTATAGTTCTGATGTCAGTCTTGCGAGTACTTTGGATGAGTACTCACGGTTGCTTTGCTATCTCTTTTTCCCCCATACCCGATTGTTGCGATCAGATGCCGGAGCCCAGGAGTCAGCTGCTACCGCCGACGACTACTACTACCCTACCGGTGGAGCCTACTTCTACGTGGAGACTGACGACCAGGAGTAGATTCGGAGGCTCCCACGCAGGAGGCCTTCGCCTTTTAGATCAGTGTCGCTGTTTGTGCTAGCCTTCTTAAGGCAAACTTGACTAACTATGTCTGTACCCAGATATTATTTGCTTGTATGACTCGAGCTTATGTATTTGAGTCCTCGTGACCCCTGGTTTGTAATATGAAGATTTATGTTTAAATTTGAGTTTAGAGTTGTGTTGTGATATCTTCCCGTGAGTCTCTGATCTCGAGCGTGCACGTTTGCGTGTATGATTAGTGCACGGTCGAGCAGGGGCGTCACATCGAGGCCCAAAAACCCCTCTCCAATAGATGATGTAGATGCAAAAAAAATTACATCTCCGCCTCCCGGAGATGTAAACTACAACACCTCCCGGTGCAAATTTGCATCTCCACCATTTGGAGATGTAAAACTGGCGGCCGCGCGTCAACCGCCAACTGCCTTTCATTTCATTTCCCTTTCCCCATTCCCCTTCCTCCCTGTCGCCGACCGCACTACCGCCGCCGCCCGACAGCCACCACACCACGCCACCGCCACCCCGCACCACCTCCGGCCCCTCCACCGCACCTGCCGCCCCGACTCCTCTCACCCGTCGCCACTCCGCCTCCCGCCGCTGTCCGATCCCCACTGCCGCCGCCCCCGATTCGCCTCCGCCGCCCCGACTCCCCGCTGCGGGTGCCTCACTCCGCCTCCCTCGCCGCCGCCTCGACTCTCCTCCGGCCTCGCTCCGCCTCTGCCGCCCCAACTCTCCTCCGGCCTTGCTCCGCCTCCGCTGTCGCTGCCCCAACTCTCCTCCAGCCTCGCTCCGCCTCCCGCCGCCGCCTTGATCCCCATTGCTGCCTCGATCCCCCTGCCGCCGCCCAGCTCCGCCTCCCATGCCGCTGCGACTCGCGTCCGGCCCTGCTCCGCCGCCGCCGCCCCGAATCTCCTCCGGCCTCGCCCCGCCTCCGCCGCCGCCGCCCCAACTCTCCTCCGGCCTATCTCCGCCTCCCGCCACCGCCTCGATCCCCACTGCCGCCGCCTGATCCCCACTGCTGCCGCCAATATATATCTCCAGTATACATCTTCTGTTGGAGTTGCTCTTTCACATCTCCGTTTTGCATCATCTGTTGGAATTGGCCCTTTTTTGAAGATGCAAAAAGAACTTTTTAGAGATGTAAATTTTTACATCTCCTGTTTTACATCTCCAAATTTGCATCTTCTATTGGAGATGCTCTAACACTAAACAGTCAATTTTGGATTGAAGTACTACAAAGATTCATAACGAGTAATGCCTCACAATACTTATTGCAACAAATTCATCATATTAATTGCTCTAAGAGAGAGGATTAACAACTTGGCCGGCGAAAATAATTACGCCATTGTTGTCCTCCTCTTTGATGATGAAAAAGAGGAACGGGTGATCAGCGACGAAGTCTACGACCTTCCCCTTAGACAGGCAAAACCCCAGAATCTCCATCTCGGTGGCTGCGGCGGCCACGGTACCTTGCTCGTTGATGTTGACAGAGCACTGGTGGACGACGGATGACACCGCCATCGGCATATTGGCATCTGTTGGAGGTATGCCCTAGAGGCAATCATGAATGATGATATTTCCGATGTGTTTATGAACCGATGTAGTCCTCGGATGTTATCAATGATACTTGTTGACAAGTACGTGACTTGTCTGTGAGATCTTGTGTTGTATGATACGTCCTAAAATGGTTCCTAGTCGTAAGTGACGTGTGGGCACACGTCGAACTAGACTAGCATGCAATACGGTGGATGGTTTTGTCTCACTAGCCATGAAGCATGTGATGCTGCCGAACTGCATGGATCTGATCAGATCCGAGATAGGATACGGGTGACCGGATCCGAGCTCAGATGGATATCGGATTGGACAGACCCAACTATGAGACACAGCGATAGGTCATCTGTGAGTCTCTAGTACACATACGTTCTGTGTCCTCGGACCTGAGCTGACGCATGTGCTCGGGATGGTGACCGACCTGCTTTGGGCCGGCCAAATGCTACTCCGTAACTGGGTAGTTATAAAGGTAGGTTTCGGGCTTGTCCAGACCCATGCTGCGAGACATGGTTAAGCAAGATGGGATTTGCCCCTCCGATGAGGAGAGATATACTCTGGGCCCCTCGTATGATCCGACTTGTATAAGCATGGCCATGCGACGAGGATTATGAGATAATCCGAGGTGTTGGTCGGATTCACTGAAACGAGAGAGAGGTCGGGCTATAACAGGGATGGCCACATCGCCTTGAGCCCGACAACATATATCGTGTGGCAAAGGGAACGGAAGTGTGACGTACAGGTTCACCAACCGGCTTCATAGTCTACTTGGTGGTCGGCACGCCTTGCTAGAGGCCGCTACCTGCCGAGGAGGTCGGAGGTGATCCGAACTGCGACCAAGCCGACTTGAACCTAAGGGGTCGCGCGCTTAAGGGAAGGAACCTACGAGGTCGGATCCGAGGACACTGCGGATGTGATCCGAGCTGGACTTGGATCATGACCGAGTAGACTTTGGGCTTTAGGATCTGTGTGAGGCTCAAGTGTTGAGCCCACGACGGATGCCTATATATAGTGGAGGTACAACACGCTTATCAATTGATCGCTTTGGCGTCGTCATTAGGGCTTTACATGTGTTGCAACTAGCCACCTCCACGTGCCGCAGGCTATGTGATCAGACCTAGCAGTCCGCCGCATAGCGTTCCTCCCGCACGCGCGGATACCATTAGAGGTGGTGCAATTGTGCCACTCCGGCGAACCTGTTCGTGGGACTTGGTGATCGGCTATACGTGGGAGATCGACGAGGAGGAGACGACTCCGGTGACGCGCTGCCATGACTCTACTTCCGCTGCACGGCACTGCGCGTCTAGTGGTAATGATCTATGATCCATCTCTGTTAGCATGTTCCTGGTTGTTCTACGGGTAGGAAAATTTTAATTTGCAGTCGACGCACCCTACCGTAGAACCCAACAGTGTTATTAGAGCCTCTGTTATAAGATTTGGATTCAGATCGTATGCATATTAGATATGTGGAGGCAACAGATGAGATCTGTTGTCATTTAAGAGATCGGCTATGTTCACGGTTGATGAGATCAATTGTACAAGGGATCATTGAGGCTATGTTTTCTGACGATCGGAATCGATGAGGTCGTGACACAACCTACCCCTACCGGTCGGTTTCCGCCATCGGGGTTAATAGTGAAACGTAAATCCGATTCGGATTCGTGATGATCGATGAGATCGGTCTGATCGGAAAATTCGGCGTGATCGTAGTACAGATCCGATCTGTGATTTCCGATCGTAGCCAGCGGGACCGCCGTTTGCGTAGCGCCATAGATTTCGTACATGTTCACTCAAACTGGTAGAATGCGATTCTATGCATAACTTTGTTTTGCAGGTTTGATGTGAATAGTATGGCTCATGTGTATGTGATGCATGTGTGTAAATTATACATGGCCTGCGTGTCTTGATTTGTCAGTCGACAGGAGCCAAAGTGCTGTCATTATAATGTATAACGACCTGCGTGTCGACTTGTGATTCTCTGTAAATTCATTACTAGTTGTAGTAGTTGGAGGACAGAGATCAAGTCGCTGCTCGGATAGAGATCCGAGGTGGTGTTCCGGTATGACACGATGGAGCCGACCTGGTCCTCGGAGTTGGAGCCGACCTGGTCCTCGGACGTCCATGAAGGAGCCATACTATTTCACAATATTTATTCATTTGTGATTGATATTGATTCTTGTCTTCTACACATGTTAAAAATGGTAGAAAGATCCCTCGTTAATATCAAGCAAATTGCCATCCCCGATGTTGCACCTTCGCACGTCAAGTACGTCTAGTAGTGGGCTCATAAAATTGGGGTGCTGCTAGGTGTCCTTAAACTGAAGGGTTCGTGTTGGACACGGACATGCACTGCATCAGGTTAACTTGACAAGGCTATCAAAACGGTTTTGGGCCTTGTGGCAAAAGAGGTCGGGAGCCGTGGTATAAGATACCAACCCAGCCGACAGGAGTCGTATAGAGATACGATTAGCAAAGAGTTGCTTACCGGATAGCCACTTCGGCTAGCAGTGATGCTAAAGCTCACTAGTTGGATTGCACTACTCGGATCCTGGATCACTGGAAGTTGCAGAGGGATGTCAACTTCAGTGGGAGTATATCTGTTTAGGATTGATTTACTCTACATAAACATAGTGCTTAGTGTTTGCGTATTTTTCTGTTGTAGATCAATGGCACCGCCAGCTCAACCCAACTTTGCGTTGAAATCAATCTTGGAAAAGGATAAACTTAATGGAACAAATTTTACCACCTGGTATAGAAATTTGAGAATTGTTCTCAAGCATGATAAGAAGGAACATGTTCTAGAGAATCCACTTCCAGATGAACCTGCCGAGAATGCTAATGCCACAACAAGGAATGCCTACCAGAAAATCGTTGATGATTCAACGGAGATCAGCTATCTGATGCTGGCTTGTATGGAGCCCGATTTGCAACAGCATTTCGAAAACGTTGAGGCTTTTGATATGATCGAGAATCTCAAGAGCATGTTTCAAATGCAGGCTAGGACAGAAAGGTTCAACGTCTGGCAATCCTTGATGGATTGTAAGGTGAAGGAGGGTGATCCACTGAGCCCGCATGTGATCAAGATGATCGGATACGTGCAAGCTTTGGAACGCTTAGGCTTCCCGCTCTTGGATGAGCTGGCTACCGATGTAGTTCTGGGTTCTCTTCCAGCTAGCTATGGGACATTCATTTCGAACTATCATATGCATGGCATGGATAAGAAGCTCACTGAACTGCATGGGATGCTTAAGGTGGCAGAGCAGGATATTAAGAAAGGCACGCATCAAGTGTTGATGGTGCAGAATTCGGGCAAGTTCAAGAAGAGTTGGTCCAAGAAAAAGGCTAAGGCAAAGGGCAAGGAGAAGGAATCTGTTCCGAGCTTCGCCGCTACGCCAAAGTCTGGACCGGACTCGGGGACTGTTTGCTATCAATGCAAAGAGACCGGTCACTGGAAGAGGAACTGTAGCAAGTGGCTTGCCGAGAATGGCAAGAAGGCCGGAAGTGCGACTTCGGGCAAAGGTACACTTGTTACATATGTTATAGACATTTACCTTGCCGACATACCTAGTAGCTCTTGGGTATTTGATACCGGATCGGTTGTTCATATTTGCAACTCGATGCAAGGGCTGGTAAGAACTAGGCGTGTGTCACAAGGGGAGATTGACATTAGGGTCGACAACAAAGCAAGAGTTGCTGCGTTGGAGGTCGGCACGATGCAACTCCAGCTACCTTCCGGATTCATTTTGGAATTAAATAATTGTTATTATATTCCTGCGCTTAGTCGAAACATTATTTCAGCCTCATGCTTGATGAGTCAGGGTTATGAATTCAATTTAAAGGACAATGGTTGTTCGATATCTTTGAATGGAATGTTCCACGGCTATGCACCCATAGTTGATGGTTTATTTATTTTGAAACTGGAATCTGAACCTGTCTATAATATGAATGTCAAGAGGCATAAGCCTAATGAGATAAATCCAACATACTTCTGTCATTGCAGGCTTGGACACATTAGTCTGAAACGCATGAAGAAGCTCCATGATGATGGGCTTCTAACTTCGTCTGACTTTGGGTCGTTCGAGACATGTGAATCATGCCTCCTCGGCAAGATGACTAAGTCACCTTTTGCAAAGAGTTGCGAAAGGGCGTCCGAGCTGTTGGAACTGATACACAGTGATGTGTGTGGTCCGATGAGCACAACTGCCAGAGGTGGCTATCAGTACTTCGTGACTTTTACCGACGACTTGAGTAGATATGGATATATCTATTTGATGAGGCACAAGTCAGAAACTTTTGAAAAGTTCAAGGAGTTTCAGAACGAGGTTGAAAATCAGCTCGGCAAGACTATAAAGCTTCTACGATCTGATCGTGGAGGTGAGTACATGAGCCAGGAGTTTGATAATCATCTGAAAGGCCGAGGTATAGTACCTCAGCTCACACCTCCGGGTACACCACAGAGAAATGGCGTATCGGAATGGAGGAATCGTACCTTGTTAGACATGGTCCGATCTATGATGAGCAAATCGGATTTACCCTTGTCATTCTGGGGATACGCTCTAGAAACTGCAGCTTTTACACTCAACAGAGTACCATCAAAATCCGTAGACAAGACACCACATGAGATGTGGACTGGGAAGAGTCCCAAGCTGTCTTTTCTAAAGATTTGGGGTTGTGAAGCATTTGTCAAGTGCCTCATGTCAGACAAGCTTACACCCAAGTCGGATAAGTGCATATTTGTGGGATATCCGAGGGAAACCTTGGGATATAGCTTCTACAACCGCGAAGAGAACAAAGTGTTTGTTGCTCGGAACGGGGTCTTCCTTGAGAAAGAGTTTCTCGGACGGGAAGCCAGTGGGAGGCAGGTGCAACTCGAAGAAATTCGAGAACCACTTGGGGATAGCTCGGCTAGTGATGTGATCATACCGGAGTCTGTTAGGGAACCCGAGGTGGAAGCAGCACCACAACCACGGAGGTCGGAAAGATTACGCAGAGTGCGCGATGTGCTGTTGCTGGAAAGCGACGAGCCGGCTACGTATGCGGAAGCGATGGTGAGCCCGGATTCTGAGGAGTGGTTGGAAGCCATGAGATCTGAGTTAAAGTCCATGGATCACAATCAAGTCTGGGACTTGGTTGATCTGCCACCTGGCGTCACTGCCATTGGTTGCAAATGGGTCTTTAAGAAGAAAACCGATGTGGATGGAAATGTTCAGATCCACAAAGCTCGGCTTGTCGCAAAAGGATATGCAGAAGTTCAAGGGATTGACTACGACGAGACCTACTCGCCAGTAGCGATGCTGAAGTCGGTGAGGATCGTACTAGCTATAGCTGCATATTTCGATTACGAGATATGGCAGATGGATGTCAAAACGGCTTTCCTTCACGGAAATTTAATCGAGGACGTGTATATGATACAGCCCGAGGATTTTGTCGATCCGACTAGTGCTGGTAAGGTATGCAAGCTCAAGAGATCCATTTATGGATTAAGACAAGCATCTCGGAGCTGGAACATTCATTTTGATGAGGTTGTTACAGACCTCGGATTTATCAAAAGCGAAGAGGACGCTTGTTTATACAAGAAGTTGAGTGGGAGCTGTAGTGTTTTTGATCCCCGTATGTGGATGACATACTACTGATCGGAAACAATGTTTCGATGTTGAACTCGGTCAAAGAATCATTGAATGGAAAGTTTTCGATGAAGGACCTCGGTGAAACAGTTTACATATTGGGCATTAAGATCTATAGAGATAGATCGAGGAGACTGCTCGGCTTGAGCCAGTGCACGTACATAGATAAAGTGTTGAAACGGTTCAACATGAGTGAGGCCAAGAAAGGGTTCTTGCCACTCTCATATGGTATAAGGCTGAGCGAGACTCAGAGTCCTTCGACATCTGATGAGAAAAGCAGGATGAGCCGGATACCGTATGCCTCGGCAATCGGATCCATCATGTATGCCATGATATGTACCCGGCCTGATGTTGCTTTTGCAATAAGCTTAACGAGCAGATACCAGGCAAACCCCGGTGAGGCTCACTGGGCGGCGGTGAAGAATATTCTAAAGTACCTGAAAAGGACTAAAGAAATGTTTCTAGTTTATGGAGGTGAGGAGGAGCTCGTCGTAAAGGGTTACGCCGATGCTAGTTTCCAAATCGATCGAGATGATTGTCGATCACAGTCCGGATTTGTGTACATGATGAATGGAGGAGCAGTGAGCTGGACCAGTTCCAAGCAAGATACGGTGGCCGATTCCACAACAGAAGCCGAATACATTGCGGCTTGTGAAGCTGCAAAGGAAGGTGTTTGGATCCGAAGCTTTCTGGATGATCTTGGTGTTTTCCCAACCTCGGTAAAACCGTTTGACCTTTATTGTGATAATTCTGGTGCCATCGCACAAGCCAAGGAGCCAAGGAACCACCACAAGACCAGACACATAGATCGGAAATATCACCTGATACGTAAGATCGTAAAGAGTGGTGATATAGAGTTATGCAAAATTCACACGGATGCAAATGTTGCAGATCCGTTGACTAAGCCGCTTCCACAATCCAAGCATGAGGGGCATATTAGAGCCATGGGCATACGATGCCTGTTTGATTGACTCTAGTGCAAGTGGGAGACTGTTGGAGGTATGGCCTAGAGGCAATCATGTATGATGATATTTCCGATGTGTTTATGAACCGATGTAGTCCTCAGATGTTATCAATGATACTTGTTGACAAGTACGTGACTTGTCTGTGAGCTCTTGTGTTGTATGATACGTCCTAAAATGATCCCTAGTCGTAAGTGACGTGTGGGCACACGTCGAACTAGACTAGCATGCAATACGGTGGATGGTTTTGTCTCACTAGCCATGAAGCATGTGATGCTGCCGAACTACATGGATCTGATTGGATCCGAGATAGGATACGGGTGACCGGATCCGAGCTCGGATGGATATCGGATTGGACAGACCTAACCATGAAACACAGCGATAGGTCATCTGTGAGTCTCTAGTACACATACGTTCTGTGTCCTCGGACCTGAGCTGACGCATGTGCTCGGGATGGTGACCGACCTGCTTTGGGCCGGCCAAATGCTACTCCGTAACTGGGTAGTTATAAAGGTAGGTTTCGGGCTTGTCCAGACCCATGCTGCGAGACATGGTTAAGCAAGATGGGATTTGCCCCTCCGATGAGGAGAGATATACTCTGGGCCCCTCGTATGATCCGACTTGTATAAGCATGGCCATGCGACGAGGATTATGAGATAATCCGAGGTGTTGGTCGGATTCACTGAAACGAGAGATAGGTCGGGCTGTAACAGGGATGGCCACATCGCCTTGAGCCCGACAACATATATCGTGTGGCAAAGGGAACGGAAGTGTGACGTACAGGTTTGCCAACCGGCTTCATAGTCTACTTGGTGGTCGGCACGCCTTGCTAGAGGCCACTACCTGCCGAGCAGGTCGGAGGTGATCCGAACTGCGACCAAGCCGACTTGAACCTAAGGGGTCGCGCGCTTAAGGGAAGGAACCTACGAGGTCGGATCCGAGGACACTGCGGATGTGATCCGAGCTGGACTTGGATCGTGACCGAGTAGACTTTGGGCTTTAGGATCTGTGTGAGGCCCAAGTGTTGAGCCCACGACGGATGCCTATATATAGTGGAGGTACAGCACGCTTATCAATTGATCGTTTTGGCGTCGTCATTAGGGCTTTGCATGTGTTGCAACTAGCCACCTCCACGTGCCGCAGGCTGTGTGATCAGACCTAGGAGCCCGCCGCATAGCGTTCCTCCTGCACGCGCGGATACCATTAGAGGTGGTGCAATTGTGCCACTCCAGCGAACCTGTTCGTGGGACTTGGTGATCGGCTGTACCTGGGAGATCGACGAGGAGGAGACGACTCCGGTGACGCGCTGCCACGACTCTACTTCCGCTGCACGGCACTGCGCGTCTAGTGGTAATGATCTGTGATCCATCTCTGTTAGCATGTTCCTGGTTGTTCTGTGGGTAGGAAAATTTTAATTTGCAGTCGACGCACCCTACCGTAGAACCCAACAGCATCGTGCTCGTCCAAGGCCAGCATCTCCGAGAAGTGTTAGATGGGATAGAGAGGTATTGGTGGAATTGATGGTTATTGCTTGAGCCTCGTGGGCGTATATATAGGGTACATGATCAACTTGGAGTACAAGACAAGCCAGAACAAATCCTAGTATATTTAATATTTTCTAACTAATCACGATACTCAACATACCCCCGCAGTCACAACGGTAGCGACGCAGACGGTGAGACTGAAGAAGAATCCGAAGGTAAGCTGACGGACACCCCCCCACAGTCGTAACGGTCGATGCATCGCGGAAGTCGTGGCTGGAGTGAAAACCGACAAGGTTGCTCTGATACCATGTTAGATGGGATAGAGATGTATTGGTGGAATTGATGGTTATTGCTTGAGCCTCGTGGGCGTATATATAGGATACATGATCAACTTGGAGTACAAGACAAGACAGAACAAATCCTAGTATATCTAATATTTCCTAACTAATCACGATACTCAACAAGAAGGATTGACCGACTGGATTGAGACGGAACGGCAGGTCCAGCCCGAGATCACGGAGGAGCTGCGAGGCCTCGAGCCGTAGCGACACATTGAACTTGGGGATCCTCAGCTCGCCCGTGGGGACCAGTTTCTCCGGCACGGCGAATAGCACGGACGGGTCAGAGCTGAGCGTGCGCACCAACTCCGGCAGCCCGCCGCGATCGTCCGGAAGGTAGATGCACATGGAGGAGCGACGGTCGTGGTAGCGGCCGGCGTAGGGCATCTGCACGTGGTCTTGTGCAGGTAGCCCCCCCCCCCCACCATGAAGGGCGTGCCAACGGCGTGTTCGGGTGAGACGTAGAAGTCGCCGTCTTCTGTGAGCTCAGGGTCGAAGGGGTCGTACCAGTAGCCTTTGAAATAGAGCACGTTAGTGAGGACGACGACCGTGGCGGCGTTGATGGAACCCTCGGGTACAAGTTCCTTCCACCGGCCGCCTGTCTCGCCCTCGAACCACTCGTTGATCTCGGACCTGGCCTGCTCGGGGCTTGACCCAAAGCAGACGGCTCGCACCTCCGCGTTGAACCTGGATGCCGCCATGGTCGCGAAGGTGGGCTTGAGGCGGAGTGAGGAGTCGACCCACACCCCCATGGTGCACCGGACCATGGGATATCCTTCCTCGTCCTCTTCCTGGTGGCTCAGTGTTTGGCCAAAGTGGGACACGAGGGCAGCATGCGCTTTAGCGCCGGCGAGGCCCAGGAAGGAGACGATCTAGTCCCGAATGGCACCGGTGGTACCAGCCGCGAGGAGGGAGAGGATGGCGTGGAAAGACGCCGGCGAGAAGGCGAGGTTTTGCTCGCCGCGGAGGCCGAGGCCACGGAGGAGGCGCATCGAGAGGGTGGCCTGGTCCTTCATGGCGTCCACGAGCTACTGCTCCTCCACCGCCATGGCTTTCTCCTCACTTGGTGGCTGTGGTTTTCTTGGTTTGCCAATCGCAGATCGGTCCAGGCCGGCGGTTGGATTGGAGGTGGGTGGGTACAGAGATGAGATATGAGATTCTATATAATGTGAGACTTTATCACTTCTTATTCAGGTACACAAATAAAAGCCATTAATCACACGAGATACGGGGATACAATTAAACAAATATACTAGTATTATTGGTATATATATATTTAAAGCAAAGTAATAACAAACCAAATATATATAAACAAATTGATTATACTTCATTACTGGCTAGCCGTTGTGCATGAAGATGTGTTACATTTTCGTATTAAAAAATGTAAGATATACACAACCCCACACACCTACTCGCTAACACAATGGTCAATAAAGATGAGAGTCGTGGAGCCTGAAGAATTGGTGAAGTCACCACATGTATCGTGTGTTGAATATGTGAACAATTTTTGGTTAAGTTCAATCCAGAAGTTAGTATCAATCATCCAAAAAGCGCTTGTGTCGCTCTCCAGGGGATCATCAAACGAGGCGTTCATAGCTTTACTTCCGAAGAAACTTGATGTTGAATCCCTCTTTGGCTTAGGCCGATCAGACTTGTTCACCTCTTCACCGAGCTCTTTGCGAATGTGCTCTCCCTCTGTCACGCCCCGCGCCTTGGCGCGGTGGTTTGGCTAACCAGAGTGCGTTCATCGCGGGACTCGCATCTGCGTCCACCATAATCTAAAGATGCCACGCTTGTTGCTAAAACTCAACATTGCCCATGTGTTCGATTCCATCGTGTGGCCTTTCCACCTCGACGTTCTTTCTCACCTCGGCTTTGGCAATCATTGGAGAGTGGATTTTCATACTCCTCTCCACTACTTCCACCTGCATGCTCATCAATATCGTGTCGAGGCTGTCGGCGGGTCATGCTAGAGGGCTCCGACATGGCCCCCCTTTTGTCGCTGATGTTGTTCATGCTAGCCATGGACATGCTGAACTCACTTATCTCCCACGTGGCCAGCTCCGGGATCCTCAAGCACCTAACCTCGCGCCATGCGGTGTCCAACGTTTCTTTGTATCCAGGCGATGTGTTCCTCTTCTACCCTCCTGATCACGAGGACCTCGCCGCTATCCGTGAGATTCTCCGCGTCTTCGACGACACCTTGGGTATGCGCACTAACTTCGCCAAATGTTCATCCAGCCCAATCCAGTGCTCCATCGACCAAACCGTGGCAGTAGCAAACATCATCGCCTGCCCCCATCAAGCAGTTCCCCACCACCTACCTTGGACTCTCCCTTTCGGTCCGCAAGGTTCTAGTCCCAGCCCTACTTCCTCTTGTCGAGAAGCTCGAACGCAAGCTCTCCATCTGGCGCAGCTCCATGCTTTCGTGAGGCGAGCGACTGGCCCTTGTTCATACACTAGTAGAAAACGGGCCTTTAATCCCGGTTTGTAAGGCCCTTTAGTGCCGGTTCTACAACCGGCACTAAAGGGGGGGGGGACTAAAGGCCCCCCCCTTTAGTCCCGGTTCGTCACGGCCCGGCACTAAAGGCCCACCACGTGGCGCCTGCCGGGGCCGTTCGCTGGGGGCCTTTAGTCCCGGTTGGTAACACCAACCGGGACTAAAAGTATTTAATTCTTTTAATTTTGGTTTATTTTTCCTTTTAATTTTGTGTTTTCCATTTAATTATTTTTCATTTCAAACATATATTACGCTACTACATACTGTACACGTTGTGCATATATATATAAATCGAATTTCTCGTACGACGACCATTCACATACATATATATATACAATTTGGTATATACAATTTCTCCTACAATTTGCGGATCATTACATATGCAGGGCATTACTGCTTGATCTTGTAATGGTATTCTCCTTTGGGATCTATGACCTGGTCGACCAGAAATCCAGCTATTTCCTCTTGAATTGCTCATACGCGAGCCGTTGGTAGGAGCTCGCCCCGCATCTCTATCATCTATAATCAGGAGATCAAGATGAATATATTAGTTATGTGTATATATATTAGCTAGATCATGATAAAAATTTTATGGATAGTGTTCTAGCAAACGTACCCAAAGAGTTTTTTCATCTATGCTCCTTTCAGACGTGATCATGCGAATATTCTCGCAAACGTGGTATGCGCATAAACTATTCCCCTTCTCCTGCCTCATGCACTTTACGAGAATAAAATTCAATGAGGTAATAATTAATCAAGCATGATAATGGTATTGAAACTAGAATTAAAGAGATACACGGACGTAGCTAGCTAGTACTACTTAATTACCTTGGGTCGCACCCATTTCAGCTGTTGTTTCCATTGGCCGGGGACCTCTTCGATGAACTTTTTCCAAGCCCTGCCCGCCGGCAAAGAAAATGAATAAAGGAGTTATTAACTAGTTGATATCAGGAAATGAAGTAAAGAGGCAGACATAGTGCGATAATGATTGAAATTACCTGTCGAACATCCCCTTCACGGTTGCGTATTCGGATGGATCCTTATATAGTGAGTCCAGTACTTCAACTTTTCCCTTGTCAACTTCAATGATTAACAAGATCCAGTGGAAACTGCATGCGCACACGTTTTTTATAAATAAGCGGGCATGTGCATAACTCATCAACTACACTTATTAACATCTAGTAAGCAAAAAATAGAATTTGTAGTACAAGATATAGTAACACTCACCCGAAGTTGTAAGGAAGTAGTATTTTTGGTTTGGTGTTTAGTTGCTTCAAAAACTCTAGCAGGAATCTCTCTGTGTCTTCTCTCGAATATTGATCTTCCCATATCGCCTGATTAATCGTATTTGGGTCAATGAACCCAACTCCATAGCGTCTAGTTTTTTTCATTTCATACATCTTCATTCTGCATAATACCACAGAAAAGAATATAGTGAGGATAATTACAGTTAATGAACGGGAGCACATCTAGCTAGCTAGCTAGAGACTTAAATTACAGAAAGAAATCACTTACACACAATAGCAACTGACGATAGATTTGTCTAGTGCGTCTTGTTGGAATAACTGAAACAACTCTGAAAAATCAATCCACACATCTTTTCCATGGAAGTAATGCTCTGGCTTGACTTTCACCATGAGGGACTCTTCATTGGTATTTGCTGTTTTTTGCATGTACCACGTATGCAAATTGTACATTCTCGTTGGTAGAACCTTGACATCGTCAGGCTTGACCAGAGGTTTGCCACGGACATATTGGTATTTTACTTCCTCCTCTGTAATCCCGGGGATTTCCTCAAGGCCTAGGAGTTGTTCAACAGTGACACCGGCCTCTTTAGCCTGCCTTCTAAGATCGTCGGTTATTGCCGGCCGATCGGCGGTACTCACATGTGTTTGTACAATGAGCGGGGGGGTCGATTGCACTGCTTGTTCTCCCAGCTGGGGAACAGTTTTCCCGCTTTTTTTGCCAACTGCTTGGCTCGAGCTCGAGCTCGACTCCTTTTGCCCTGCAGAATATGACTTCTTGATAGACCGCACATAGTCGGAGTCCTTCTGATTGTCAGCCGGTCGAGCCATATCAATAAAGTGTGGTGATACATGCTCAGGTACTTTCTCCTTTGGCGGCGCGGGCGGTTTCGGTGCAAAATGGGCCTTCAATTGGGCATCACATGCGTCGTCGAGTTCCTCCTGAGTCAGGTGGTAAGACAACTTCGGAAGAGGCTTGAGGCTTGGACCATGTTTGAATTTCTTGTCTGTTGTACCGCTAGCCGTCGTAGCTGCGGCCTCTCTCTTCCGCTGTTGCTTAGGCGAAGCACGCTGAGTCGGCTGACTTGGAGGAGGAGGAGTTGGCTGACGTCGTGCCGGACTTGGAGGAGGAGTCGGCTGACGCGGTGCCGGACTTGGAGGAGGAGGAATCGACTGAAGCGGCGGAGGACTTGGAGAAGGAGGAGTCGGTGGCCTTGGAAAGACGATGCAATCCTTTTTCCATAGAATGATACGATGTATGGCCTCTCCCAGTGTTCTCTCCTCGTCACCTCCAAGAATGTCAAGTTGTAGCTCGTGATATGCTGACATCACTTCATCAACCCCGACACGAACATAGCCAGCTAGAATGGGATTGCAATGGAAGGTTGCTTCAGGGGGATTTGCTAAAGCATAGCCGTCCGCCACCTTCATGGATAAGTTCTTCACTTTCATGTGTAGCTCACAGTTAGTCCTGTCTTTGATATCATCCACAGGGTAGCTAGCTAGCAGTGCATTATCGATATCGGCCGGGGCGGAACCCACGCTGCTTCTCGGCATAGATGGGACGGTGCTATCCAATGCTGGATTGATCTGCTCATGCTGCCGCTGAGACGCCCTTTCCTGGCTGAGTGAGTCGATCTGCTCCTGCTGCCGCCTGACAAATCGTTCCAACTCCAGGTGCGAGGATATTAGGCCTTCAAGGCGGAGTGCTTCCTCCTTCTTCTTCTGCTCCTCATGCTTCTTCTTTCTCGCACGGCTTCTATAGTCGTCGTTCCAATCCGCAAACCCCTCATACCACGGAACAACGCCTTTGCCTCGTGTTCTTCCCGGGTGTTCAGGATTCTTCAGGGCGCGCGTAAGCTCGTCGTTATCTCTGTTGGGCGTGAACACCCCCGATCGAGCTTCTTCTATTGCAATAAGTATTTCGTCTGTCGCTTCTTTAAGACTTGCCTTCACCATAACCAGCCCTGTCTCTGGGTCCAACTTCCCCCCATGCGCGTAAAACCATGTCCTGCACCTGGGGGGCCATGTCAATGTAACTGGACTGACCCGTTTACTAATCATCTCTTGCTCAGATTGATGCCACTTAGGCAGGGCCACCTGGTAGCCACCTGGCCCCAGACGATGGTGCCACTTCTTTTTCGCAGCATTAATCTTGTTTTTCCTCGACAGTTCCTTAGCTTCTTCCGATTCCTTGAACTTCACGAAAGCGTCCCAGTGATCTTTTGCCTTCACCAGTGCTCCCGTGAATTCTGGAGTCTTCTTTTTTGATTTGACGTACTTAGCCCATGCATTTTTCTTGAAGGTGTTGAATGCGATCGCCATCTTTTTAAGAGCATAGTTTCTGACTTTCTTCAGATCTGCATCTGTCAAATTATCTGGTAGGGTGAAATGTTCCATGAGCGTAGTCCAAAGCACATATTTTGCTCTTTCGTCGACAAAAGTAACTCCTGCTCGATCTCCCTTTGCTGGCTTTCTCCATTCTTGAACGGAGATCGGGATTTGGTCCCTGACAATAACTCCGCATTGATTCTTGAACGTGGTCGCATTTTTCTTAGGTTCAAGCAGTTCGCCAGTTTATGTTTTGATGGAATCGATGTTGAACTTTACGCCTTTGTCCAACTTTTTGGCCGGGCCTCGAACTACCCTGTCGCTTGTACAAGATTTGCTCGATCCGGAGGCCTAAAAGAAGAAAGATCGATTCGTTAATACATACAAATCAATTAAGACATGTAATGATCACCGGATGGCTTATATATTAAATATACCTCGCCGGTCATTTGAAGAACATTTTCTTCGTCAACATCGTTGTCGTCACCTTCATCTATTCGTTCGTCTTCATCAAACATCATACCCTCACCCGAAGGGTTCAGATATTGCGAGCCGTCATCATGATCATCTGGGCTCGTGGAGCGTATGATGTCGAACACAGCCTCTTCTCCTTCTCTGCCGGTATTGTCCATAGCTTTTATTTAACTAATCCAGAAGAAAGATAAAACAATTTAGTATTCAGAGATCCGAAAGGTAGATGCATGAGATCAGAAAGAAATTGGATCAACTTGTGCACATCCATAATGGGGGCATTCCTGATAATTAATCCCTTAAAGGACTAAGAAAATCTATTGCAAAAACAACATTAAAATATGCAACTTTTGCAAATACTAATTGCTATACATTGGATCAAATGTCAAAATTCCTCAACGTTTTTATATCTAACATTTATCTAGCTATAACTAAAAGTATAAAAAACTAAAAAACATTCATCTAACATTTCTATAACTAAAAGTATAAAAAATTAAAAAACAGAAAAAGAAACACTAATTAAGCATACTTCTATACATCCATTAAAAAACAGAAAAACAACATTATATAAAAAAAATCTATACTAATTAAACACTAATTATATCCATCTAACATGCATTCATACATACATATATACTAGTGAAAAACAACTAAAACATCTAAATAGAAAATGTGTGTGTGTGTGTGTGTGTGTGTTCATGCATGTGTGTGTGGGGGGGGGGGGCTCGGGGACGGGCGGCCATGGCGACAGGGGGCGAGGGAGGGGGGGGGAGAGGGAGGAACTGAGCTCACAGCGGGGCGACGGCGAGGCGAGGCGAATCGGGGGCAGCGACGGCGTCGGGGCAGGCGGCGCAGCGAGGAGCGGGCGCGCGCGCGCGGGCCGGCGGCGCCGTCGGGGATCGGCGAGGAAGGGCGTGTCCGGAGTAGGGGTCGACGAGGAGGGACGGGCGGCCGGCGTCGGGGGTGGCGACGGCGTCGATCGGGGCAGGCGGCGGCGCGCAGCAGCGTGGCGGCGTCGTCTGTGTTTGGCGTCGAGAGAATGGAGAGGATCGTAAGTGGAGTTATATATATGAGAGCCTTTAGTCGCGGTTGGAGCCACCAACCGCGACTAAAGGTCTCGCTTCCCGCCGCTTGGACTGGATGAAATTCACCTTTAGTCGCGGTTGGTGGCTCCAACCGCGACTAAAGGCCTGTTCCTGGCACGGCGCAGTGTGGTGGATGTTTAGTCCCACCTCGCCCAGCGAAGGGCGCTCGCACTGGTTTATAAACCCCGGCGCGGTAGCTCATTCGAGCTCCTCTCTAAAGCAGGCCTACAAGGCCTACCGTTCTTTCCTGCCCTGTGGGCCATACTGGGCCTTGCGGGCCTGCATCCTGGCCCAACTAGTCGGTGTCTAGTCGTATGCAGGCCGTGGCGGCCCAGTGGGCGGGCTTTTTTTTTACTTTTCAGTTTTTTTTTGTTTTCTTCTATATTTATTTTCTTTTGTTTCTTGGTTGTTTTTTGCTTTATTTAGAGTTTCTGAGTGAATCTTTTTGCTTTAGGTCAAAAAAATTATAAACTTTCTGTTAGTGCCAGTAGTTTTCAAATTTGAATTATTTGAAATTTGTGTGAATCACTAGTTTGTGAATAACTTTATTTTAAAAAATATATTTTTCAGTGATTCTTTTTTCTGCTGTTTAATATTAGTGTGTTTTATCATTATATTCAATTTGGTAATTCTTAGGTTATTTAAAAAATGAAATGCCTTTGTAACAGACGAGTTTTCGTCCGAAAGCGTGATACTTCGAAAGAGATTGTCCATTTTGTACACGAAGTGCATCCAGTTTTTGCCGTAACCCTCTCAACTTTTTAGCACATGCTATGTGGGTGAAATGATGATACCATGCCAACTTTCAACCTTTTCTGATTGTGATTTGTAGTGCTTTTCAATTTCAGGGTCATTTAGCTCAAAAAAATCAGTAAATGCATGAAAAATAGCAAATGAAGTCAGAAAGGGTTGAAAATTGATGACGTGGCTTTGGACATAATATTTCTTCGCGTTTGAAATGCCAAAACACATAAGTCGGAGTTCTATTACAAAGATTCCCTCCGGTTTGTCCGAAGTGGGACTTTCCAGATATATAAGTCCGGAAACTAACTAGAGAAGCCGGTCACATCCCAGAGTGGGATCTTTGGATATAAAACTTTTTCTTCGCGTGTGTCCCTTTGTGCCGTAACCATGGACAATCTTCATCGTTTAACTTGATGCTCGGGTCAACATTCACTGTGAAGGGAGCAATTTCATGAAACTTTTCATAATCTTCTGACATGTCTGTCTTGTCCTCCACTCCCATGATGTTTCTTTTCCCTGAAAGAACTATGTGGCGCTTTGGCTCATCGTATGATGTATTCGCTTCCTTATCTTTTCTTTTTCTCAGCTTGGTAGACATGTCCTTCACATAGAAAACCTGCGCCACATCATTGGCTAGGACGAATGGTTCGTCTGCGTACCCAAGATTGTTGAGATCCACTGTTGTCATTCCATACTGCGGGTCTTCCTTTACCCCGCCTCCTCTCAGATTGACCCATTTGCACCGAAACAAAGGGACCTTCAAACCAAGTCCATAGTCAAGTTCCCATATCTCCTCTATGTAACCATAATATGTGTCCTTTGGCCTATTGGTGTTTGCTGCATCAAAGCGGACACCACTGTTTTGGTTGGCGCTCTTTTTATCTTGGGCGATCGTGTAAAATGTATTCCCATTTATCTCGTACCCTTTGAAAGTCAATATAGTGGAAGATGGTAACTTGGACAGCAAGTACAGGTCATCTGCACTAGTGTCGTCATGCATGAGACGTGTCTGCAACCAACCGGCGAAAGTCACAGTTTGTTCATGTGTAATCCAGTCGTCAGACTGCTCCGGGTGTTTGGAGCGTAGAATATTCTTGTGTTGCTCGATATACGGAGCCACCAAGGCGGAACTTTGTAGAACTGTGTAGTGTGCTTGCGCCAAAGAATGTCCGTCCCGGCATATTACTGAATTCTTTCCTAGCGTGCCTTTTCCACCCAGTCTAACCTCATGCCGCGATTCAGGAACACCAATCGGCTTAATGTCAGGAATAAAGTCAACACAAAACTCAATGACCTCCTCTGTTTCATGGCCCTTGGAGATGCTTCCTTCTGGCCTAGCACGATTACGAACATATTTATTTAAGACTCCCATGAACCTCTCAAAGGGGAACATATTGTGTAGAAATACAGGACCCAGAATGGCAATCTCCTCGACTAGGTGAACTAGGACGTGCGTCATGATATTGAAGAAGGATGGTGGGAACACCAACTCGAAACTGACAAGACATTGCACCAAATCATTCTCTAACCTTGGTAAGATTCCTGGATCGATTACCTTCTGAGAGATTGCATTGAGGAATGCACATAGCTTCACAATGGCTAATCGAACGTTTTCCGGTAGAAGCCCCCTCAATGCAACCGGAAGCAGTTGCGTCATAATCACGTGGCAGTCATGAGACTTTAGGTTCTGGAACTTTTTCTCTGCCATATTTATTATTCCCTTTATATTCGACGAGAAGCCAGATGGGACCTTCATACTGAGCAGGCATTCGAAGAAGATTTCCTTCTCTTCTTTGGTAAGAGCGTAGCTGGCATGACCCCGAAACTACTTTGGATCCATGCCGTCTTCTCCGTGCATACGTTGCTGGTCCTTCCGTGCCTCCGGTGTATCTTTTGTCTTCCCATACACGCCCAAGAAGCTTAGCAGGTTCACGCAAAGATTCTTCGTCACGTGCATCACGTCGATTGCAGAGCGGACCTCTAGGTCTTTCCAATAGGGTAGGTCCCAAAATATAGATTTCTTCTTCCACATGGGTGCGCGTCCGTCAGCGTCATTCGGAACAGATTGTCCGCCAGGACCCTTTCCAAAGATTACTTTTAAATCCTTGACCATATCAAGTATATCATCACCAGTACGGTGGCGAGGCTTCTTCCGGTGATCTGCCTCACCTTTGAAATGCTTGCCTTTCTTTCTTACGGGATGTCTGCTCTGAAGAAATCGACGATGCCCCAGGTACACATTCTTCTTACATTTATCCAAATATATACTGTCGGTATCATCTAAACAGTGCGTGCATGCGTGGTATCCCTTGTTTGTCTGTCCTGAAAGGTTACTGAGAGCAGGCCAATCATTGATGGTTACAAACAGCAACGCTCGCAGGTCAAATTCCTGCTGTTTGTGCTCATCCCACGCACGTACACCTTTTCCATTCCACAGCTCTAAAAGTTCTTCGACTAATGGCCTTAGGTACACATCAAAGTCGTTGCCGGGTTGCTTGGGGCCTTGGATGAGCACTGGCATCATAATGAACTTCCGCTTCATGCACAACCAAGGAGGAAGGTTATAGATACATAGAGTCACAAGCCAGGTGCTATGATTGCTGCTCTGCTCCCCAAAAGGATTGATGCCATCTGCACTTAAACCAAACCATACGTTCCTTCCGTCATCTGCAAAGTCCTTCCACTTTCTCTCGATTTTTCTCCACTGTGATCCGTCAGCGGGTACTCTCAACTTCCCGTCTTTCTTACGATCATCTTTGTGCCATCGCATCAACTTGGCATGCTCTTTGTTTTGGAACAAACGTTTCAGCCGTGGTATTATAGGAGCATACCACATCACCTTGGCAGGAATCTTTTCCTGGGGCGCTCGCCCGCAACATCACCAGGGTCATCGTGGCCGATCTTATAGCGCAATGCACAGCATACCGGGCATGCATTCAAATCCTTGTACTCACCGCAGTAGAGGATGCAGTCATTAGGGCATGCATGTATCTTCTGCACCTCTAATCCTAGAGGGCAGACGGCCTTCTTTGCTTCGTACGTACTGTCGGGCAATTCGTTGTCCTTTGGTAGCTTATTCTTCATTATTTTCAGCAACTTTTCAAATGCCTTGTCAGGTACACCATTCTCTGCCTTCCATTGCAGCAATTCCAGTGTGGTACCCAGCTTTTTCTTGTCATCTTCGCAATTTGGGTACAACAATTTCTTGTGATCCTCTAACATGCGCTGCAACTTCAGCTTCTCCTTTTCACTTGCACAGTTTCTATTTGCATCGGCAATGGCCCGACCAAGATCATCAGCGGGCTCATCTGATGCCTCTTCTTCAGCTCCTTCCTGCATTGCCGGCTCAGCTTCTTCCCCCATTGTTGTACCATCGTATTCATGGAACCCATGGCCAGGATAGCTGTCGTCATCCTCTTCTTCTTCATTCTCTTCCATTAGGACCCCTCTTTCTCCGTGCTTGGTCCAACAGTTATAGCCGGACATGAAACCGGACTCAAACAGGTGGACGTGAATGGTTCTTGAGTTAGAGTAATTTCGATCATTCTTACAGCCAGCACATGGACAATACATAAAACCATCCGCCCGCTTGTTTGCCTCAGCCGCAACCAGAAAAGTATGCATGCCATTAATGAACTGGGGAGAGCATCGGTCATCGTACATCCATTGCCGGCTCATCTTCATTACACAACACCGAAAAGACCAAATTAATACAAGTTCATACATAAAGTTCATACACACTTGTTCTCATAAAGCAACATACAAACTCTCTAGCTAAAGCATTTAAATGCAACAACAAATGCGATCAAGATCGCAACTAAGGTAACAATTGATCCAACAGCATAGTGATACCAAGCCTCACTATCAATGGCATATTTTTTAAATTTTCTAATCTTCAAGCGCATTGCATCCATCTTGATCTTGTGATCATCGACGACATCGGCAACATACAACTCCAGTTTCATCTTCTCTTCTTCAACTCTTTTCAATTTTTCTTTCAAATACTCGTTTTCTTTTTCAACTAAATTTAACTTCTTGACAAGAATATCTATGTCGGTTGCAATTTTCGGTTCACATACCTCCTAGATAAAAATATCTATGTCAACTTGATGGGCATAATTGTCATAAACGCGAAATGCAACAAATAGTTATAAAAGAGAATATATATACCACATCCGAATCATAAACCGGACGAGGGCCGACGGGGACGGATATCAAAGTCATGGCACTATGTATAACAAACAATCATACATGTAAGAAAATTATACAATTAACTATCTAAATCATACAAATAAGATTTTTTTTTATAAAAAGGATAAGAACGAACAAGAGGGTCACCAAGGTGTGGTGACGGCGACGGGACGGTGCGGGCGATCGACGGTGGTTAGGACGGGGACGGGAAGGCACTAAGTAAACCACACCTACACATGCAAAGTAAAAAAGTTAATTTGAGCTCAAATTGCATATAAATCAAATGAACTACCACATATAAATACTCCCAAACTAAAACCCACAAATCACTATACTTATAGAGCATTGCAAGAGCTAATCTAGCAATGAGAGATGAAAGGACAAAGTTGCTAACCTTTGTGAACACTTGGATGGATGGGGTGCCTCCAAATCTTGACAAATTTTGGCAAAAATGAAGGATGAGCTCGAGGAAGAGGAAGAACAAAGGAGGGGAAGAAGGGGAAAAAAAGGGAGGAGTACTGTGATCGGGCTGGCCGAATTCATATAGGGGATCTTTAGTCCCGGTTGATATCATCAACCGGGACTAAAGGGTTAGTCCCGGTTGGTGATACCAACCGGGACTAAAGGGGCTCGTGGGGGCCCCAGCTGACACCAGCCTGCCACCACCCTTTAGTCCCGGTTCGTGTTACGAACCGGGACTAAAGGGGGAGCCTGTAGTCCCGGTTGGTGATACCAACCGGGACTAAAGGGGCTCGTGGGGGCCCCAGCTGACACCAGCCTGCCACCACCACATTAGTCCCGGTTCGTGTTACGAACCGGGACTAAAGGTCCGGAACGAATCGCGACTAATGATGCCCGTCCCGAACCGGGACTAATGATCACATTAGTGCCGGTTCAAAACCCGACCGGGACTAAAGTTGCGGGCAAAAGATCCGTTTTCTACTAGTGATAGACTGTCACGTCTTGTGTGCATGCCTCTCAACTTGCCCTCTAGGATCGTCCTCAACAAGTATATACTCGCTCAGGTCAACCACATCATCCGTTGTTTTCCGGCGGCCTTGGAATATGTGACCTTCATAGGACCGACATTGCCTTGCGTGTGCGCTGGCCATGGTTGCAACAGATGGACAACTCTAGGCCATGGCAGCAACTTCACCCACCATCTGATCTCGATTCTCGCAACATTTTTGGGCTTCTACCTCTTGGCACATCGGGAACGACCTATCTTGCCGTTTCTGGTCAAGTCATTGGATCAATGGGCGCTTGTCTTCTAAGATCGCGCCCCTCATCCACGCTCTTGTGCCGCGCCGCCGGCGCAAGCCTTGTTCTGTCCAGGAGGGCCTTCACTTGCGCTCATGCGTCAACGACATCCATGGAGCACTCAGTGTGGCGGCCCTTGTCCAATATGTTGAGCTTGGGAGGGTGGTGAGGCACGTCCTGCTCTCCGATGCTCCTGATGATCTCCGTAGGCGATGAACGACTTCCGGCACGTACGCTGCAAAATCATGCTACGAGCAGCTCTTCGTCGGATCCATCTCCGACCCCTATTGGCGCCTAACTTGGAAGACAGGGTCACCGCTCCAAGTCAAGGTGTTTCTCTAGCTTCCCCTTCAATGCCGCCGCTAGACTGTAGACCGGCTCCCTTGCCACGGCCTGCCCCATCCCGCCTCGGTGCCCCCAGAAATTGGATGGGAACCAATAATTTGGTGCCCCCAGCCCACCCAAGCGATTCTAGTTCACATCGACACCAATTTCTGGGCAAAGCATGGGCGGCAGAATCGTCCGCCAAATAATTCGTGTGCCTACGTTTGGCAGGGCTACCTCTGGCAAAATCCAAACAGCCCCTTAATTAGAATTATCACAGAGACTTAGTGTTCTGTGTGTGTTGAGGCTAAGCAATCCCTTTAGCTGTTCTGCTCGGGTGTAGCCTTCGTGTCGCGACCCGTGTGCGTGCCCTAGTGCTACACCTTATCTGTACAAACTCTTTCTATCTATCAATGAATGGTACGCGAGTTTTATGTATTCGCGAAAAAAAAATCTTATGATAATATATATCAGTTGAGATAAATGTTTATGTATATCCTAGGTGCAAAATTTTCAGACGGAATGGTGCTGGCTTGCACAAGAATGCAATTTGCACTCCAGTAAGTATGTGATGGTGAAACGCAGAGTTGCCACTTAACTAGTGGGCAGTGTGTTAGTGACGATGTGTGACAAAACTGCCGGATGATTTAGCTAGCTTAGGCTTTGTATCGTCAGCAAACCAAGCTTTCAATGCTAGATAGAATAGTACTCCTTCCGTTCACTGTTATAAAATGTTTTAGTAATTTTTTCTGAATCAGATATAAATAGACGCATTTTAATTTGTTTGTTCACTCATTTCAGCCCAAATGTAGCTCATATCGAATGTAACACCCCTGTGTAAATGAGCTACAGTGATCCTCATGATTATGCTAAGTCACTTTGATTTGCAAGGCTTGATCAATATGGATTCACATCTCATTTCAAATTCCACCACTGAAATCAAATTCAAATTGCAAGTGAAATTTAAAGTTGCACCAAAGTTGCTGGAAAATAGTTCATCATTTAGCAAATATTTCATAACATTTATTTGTTAAGGAAAACAACAACACCTCAATGCTAAAATGGGCTATAGCAATTAAAACAGTGCTATTTCAGCATTTTAAAATGCCATTTCATTTGTGAAAAATTTAAATGGATTCATCTTGCCTCCAAACTTTTTATGGCAGTGCCAAATATTGCAATGTATTTTTGTGGCCAAGTTCCATATTTTACAAAAGTCATTTTGGCAGCTCAAAATATTGCAAAACCCTCTCTGTAAAAAGAAACAGAAAAGAAAATGGAAAAAGGCCGAGCCATACTGTGCATGTGGGCTTCAAGTCCACAGTGCCCGCGGCCTAGCCCAACTTCCCCCTCGTCGTCCTCCTCGCCTGCGTGTCGCCGCGCCCGTGGCCAGAGCGCGCGACGCCGGCGACTGGCCGACACGGCGACGCTACAGGGCCGCCGAGGGGATAAGAACGAGCCCCTCGGCCTCGTCATCGCCCCCAACCACTTTCCCCCTCCTCCCTCGCTCTCTCTCGCCCGCATTCGAGCTCACCCGAGCGCTGCCATGGCTGCGCCGCCATCGTTCGCGTAGCCACCGTCCTACCCGCGACGTCTCTCCATGTCCAGCAGACGCGCCGTCGACCGCTACTTCGCCTATGACCACCACCTCGAGCTCGGAGCCCCTGCATCGCCGGGATCGAGCCGTCGTCTACCTCGGGATCCGCCGGCGTTCGTCGTCGATTCCATCGCCCCTGCTGTTCCAAAGCTCTCGCCGGGCCTCTGTGTGCCTACTAGGTGAGCAGCCACGTGTTTCCCCTCTCCTTGCGCTTCGGTTCGACGCACGTAGCCCTCGCTGCCATAGCCACCGTAGCTCGCCGCCGCCGTTGCACTCGCTGACGTCGCCTCTGTCCTTGTCATGGCTAGCTGGGCACGCGATCGTGCTCAGGACCTCACGGCGATGCCGTCCGTGTCCTCAAAACCCCCTGCCGTGCCGCGCAGCTTCGATCCCAACCACGTCCGAACTCCGGCGCCCGCCCGCGAGCTCGCCGCCGACATTTTAGGCCGTCTCCGGCCGCGCCACCACTGTAGATCGACGCGGCATCGTCTCCCCGTTCGAACGCGCCTAACCGCGCGCAAAACGGTGCCCCGTAGCGGTTTTCCGACGCCAGCCGTGGCCCTCCGCCGCGTTTCGACGTCGCCGGCGTTTAAACGCCAGCCGCCGCTGACGTGGCTGGCCCTGGGGCCCACTCTGGGTCACTGCCAGTGGGTCCCAGGGGCCCAGTTGACCGCGTTGACCCGGTCAATTCTGCTGACTGGGCAGCCCCTGTCACTGACATGTGGGCCCCCGCCACTAATTAGTTTAATTAACTAATAACTAAAATCTGTTAATTAATTAGTCACCGACATGTGGGTCCCACCTAGCTAATTAACCCAGTTAGTTAGATTAATACACTAATTAGCTACTGGGTATGACATGTGGGCCCTGCCACTGTTATAGTGGATAAGGCTGGCCCAGTCAGCCTGCTGACTGGGCAGCTGGCCCACCAGTCAGCCTCTGCTGACCGGGCAGTTGACCCAGTCAACTGGGCCCATTGTCAACCACACATGCACTTCTCTAGGTACACTCTCTGTGTACCCATAGCAATTTATCCATTTAATTTTGAATTAATAATAATTTCAGAAAATTCCAGAAATTGTTTAAAACTTTGAAAAATCATATAAAATAATCCGTAACTCGGATGAAAATAATTTATATATGAAAAATGATCAGAAAAATAAGAAGAATCCGAATATGTGATCAAAATGCTTGACCATCACTCCTTACTAGATAAACATGGAACCTTCCCCTCCGGATCAATATACCGATAAGCACCTGGAACTGGGAAAATATTCCCGGATACTTTCCCTCTCCGTCTAAAATAATTAGTGAAGCACTAGAGCACATAATCAACCCGTACTGACCTGACATGCATCTGTGTGCCTTTGTTTGCCCGTTAATTATTTGTTTCTCCCTCCTCTTTCTTCTCCGGTAGACCCTGCGGTTGCTGCCGATGCCCCTGTGATCGACTACGTCACCAACGACCCTTCTTCCCTTTCAGCAGAGCTTCCAGGCAAGCAAAAACCCCTTGATCATTCCTATAACGCCCATTCTTTCTCTCCCATGCTTGCATTAGATTTTGCTACTGTTGTTCGATAGCTCATATTCTGATGCATAGCCTGATTTTGTAACCTGCTGTTGATACTTTACCTGTTGTCGTATATGCTTAGTATAGGCCGGTTAGTGATCCATCAGAGGCCCTACACCCTTGTCCGTGTTGCCAGGCTTTACTACCAGAAGATTCGATCAGTGTGATCGACGTGCAGAGACCGACACATCACCGCACAACCCCTTAGTTGTACGACTCTGCAATGCTACTATCGAGTGCCGAGGGTGATACCTCCTACCCCACTCCTGATGATATCTCTATAGCGTAGCTAGTCGGTTGTGGGTTACCGAGGGTGATTCCTTTTTCACCACCTCCGATGATGCCTCTGTCGTGCAACCCCCCAAGTGTGAACCCATCGAGGGTGATTCCTCCAAGTTCACCTTGATGGTTACATCAAATGGGAATCCATCGAGGGTGATTCCTCGGATTCCCCACGATGTTATGGACACACGGATACTTTGACCTTCACCTTAGACCTTTGTTGAAGTCGGGTCGACCCAAGGGTACCCGCGAGAGATTGTTGTGGCGGAACGTCAGGGCAGGTGGAGACCACCTAGGAGAGAGGTGGGCCTGGTCCCTGATCGTTGGACCGTGGTTTACCAAGTCGGTGCGACAGGGTGTCGGAGGGGAGCCTTGAGCCCTGTTCGTGTCCGCGAGTTACTAATAACACGCTTAACGGATTTGGGTATTTGATCTGAGTTGGCCACTGGCCTATACGCACTACCACCACGTGGGATAATGGTTTAATGGGGCCCTCTGCGTCGTACGATTCTTCCGAAAGCTCTGTCAGACGTCCAGTTCAGCATTGTGGCACGGTCGGATCGTGCCATCCAGGAGAGAGGTGGCGCTGGTATTCACCGTCCTCACAACGACCCGGAGTGCGAAGGGCGATGGGCCCAAGACCCCTGAGCATTTAGGATGTAGACCGGCGGGGACCTCTCTGCGGAGCCTAGGAAGGACTACGTCGTGTCGATCAGCCGAGGCCGGGCATGACCCGGAAAAGTGTGTCCGGCTAGAGTTAATCGAGCGTGTTGGGTAACAGTAGTGCACCCCTGTAGGGAAGTTATCTATTCGAATAGCCGTGTCCACGGTAACAGGACGCTCAGTGTAGTATCCCGATCTATTACAACTAGAACTAGATACTTGTGATACTTTAATTAATATGTTAGCTCCGGTATCGCTTTTTCGCAGGGAGTCGAGGAAGGATCTCTGGGCATTGCTGCTATTACTTATTACTTTATGTTATGCTACTAATCTGCACTCTTCTAATGCTGCAAGACGCTGCAAGATGCTAGTCTTCGATAGGCTAGGCCTACCCCTCTGTTCTGTCAATTCTGCAGTTTAGTCCACAGATACAACCCCTTCATTTGATACCGATGCATACTTAGCATAGATCTGATATAAGTCTTGCGAGTACTTTGGATAAGTACTCACGGTTGCTTTGCTACCTCTTTTTTCCCATACCCGATTGCTGCGATCAGCTGGCGGAGCCCCGGAGCCAGCTGACCCCGTCGACGATTACTACTACCCCGACGGAGCCTACTACTACGTGAAGACCGACGACCAGGAGTAGATAAGAGGCTCCCAGGCAGGAGGCCTGCGCCTTTTCGATCTAGTGTCGTTGTTTTGCTCAGCCTTCTTAAGGTAAACTTGTTTAGTTATATCTGTACTCAGATACTGTTGTTTCCGCTGATTCTTGTGTAACTCGAGCTTATGTATTCGAGGCATCGAGGCCCTTGTCTTGTAATATAAAGATTGTATTATTTTATTTTGTGTTTAGAGTTGTGTTGTGATATTTTTCCGTGAATTTCTGGGCTTGATCGTGCGTATTTACGTGTATGATTAATGCATGATTGAGTCGGGGGCGTCACATCGAAATATCCAAAACATGTTATATAGTGAACCGAGGGGGTATGAGATTTTATTTCTTGATGAGATGGGACAGTACGAGGTTGAGCAGCTCTGCATCGGTAATATTCGGCTGCTGCTTCTGCTGATAATAGAATAGAGATTAGGTTCATTGCACCAGCACAAATTTGCTGTTCGTAACGGGTGCTCGATATATATAACCGTTCCAGGTTAGTTTCAGGTCCGCTTAAAAGTTTCAGGTTAGCTCATAACAAAAATAGTTTCAGGTTAGTCCGCATAATTTAATTATTTGGTTGACTGTCGTTGTTATTTATCTAATCTGAATATATTGAAATATGTAATGTACCGAATGATGGTTCAGCACCTATTTGTGGGTGTTGTCACTGTTCTAGACTTCTGGTGGATAGAATAACACAAAAGACTTGCACAAGCATTTAGTAGTCACTGATGCCTTCGGTGAATCCACCACCATTTATGCAAGTTACTAGTACATTGCATTACATCAGTTTTATTTCATGGAGAAACTACTAGTGCATTCTTCTTACATTAAAAGTAGAGTGCATGCATGCGTGCACCCGCTGAATGACCTGCACTTGCCGGTCCGATGAGATGGTGATGGAGGGGAGTTCCTCCTAGCTAATTGGCGGCCATGGTTGGGTAGATGGCCCGCCTGGCGATCCCGCAAAGGCCGCCGTCGTTGCTGTTGACCCCGCGCTTCACAAGCACGTACCCGTTGTTCCCCCACTCTGGGCCGAAGGAATTCTTGACGATCCAGTATAGCTTCCCCTTCTTGGATTGCCCGTATCCCACGACCGTCATGGCGTGGTTGTTCTTTTGGACGCACGGCCCTTCGTAAATTTTCCCCGCTTTGTAATTTTGGAAGAAAGGCCCGGCGAGAGCCATACTCACAGCGACGGGCTGTTTCTGCAGCGCAGCCATGAGCGCCAGCTCGGAGACGTTGTCCGTTCGCCGGAAGCCGGTGATCTGCGCCGCGTGGTGCTTGAGCTTCGACTTGACGCACTCGCCGGCCTTGCCGGTGTAGGGGTAATCAGCATCGGAGGTGATGCCTCCGTTCTCGTGCACCCACTCGAACGCATTCCGAGGGGACCGGCCGGTTTTTGTTTCAGGCGCGCAGTCGACGAGCTGCTGGGCTGACACCTGACAGCGTCACCAGCTTGCCTGTCGTGATCTTCTGCAAACCCTCGATGGCGGCAACAGCTGCGAATGCCCAGCATGAGCCTGCAGCAACGTGCGGCGTATTAGCATACCGCCGGAATACTTAAATTGAACGGTGGATGTAATGGAACTCATGGAAGTACGCAAGCAACATGGATGTAGCAACATGAGTAGTCTACAATCAAGAGACTTACAACGATGATACTACCAATAATTTGTTTCTCAAAACAAAAATATCTGGTTCTTTATCTGGTTCAGTTAGTAATCCGTGTCAGTAGTTAACATTTAATTATAACTCGCCATCAGTACTTCCGATCGTGTGTATATATGACTTGCAACATGTTTTTACAAGGCAATGCACGATGTATCATCTATTCGATCGGTAAACAGACTTGTCCCACACGTTGAGTACTAGCGAAGAACACACTTACCTAGGTGTTCCTGTTGTTTGGAGATGGTAACTGCTCCCCTCGCACGCCAATCAGGGCCGGTCCTAAGATTTCGGGAGCCCGGGGCGAAACTAAAACTCGGGGCCCTTAATACAAACACCATAACAATAACGATCATTATATATAGGATGCGGATCTTTGAAACATAGGGCAAATGAACCTGAATTGGAAAAAACTATTAAAAAAACTAAAGGAGTCAAAAAAAATAAAAAAACATAGCGTAATACTCATGTGAAAAGTTTCGGGCAGGAATGAGTCTCATGGTATTCTCAGCAAAAAAATAAAATTGCAAGCCCAAAAAATGTGAATGGTAACTTTTATATAGTATCAATTTTTTTTTTGTCCAGGATACCATGGTAGTCATTCCTTCGCGAAACTTTTCATGCGAGTATTACGAAAAGTCATCTTTGTTAAAAGAAAGTTTCAATTTTTTTGACTCTTTTCATTACTTTTAAAATAAAAAATTCAGTTCGGGTGCAATGGGACCTGAGACACATAGGCTATTTCTGGTATATATGGGACTGTTACCAATTAACACTTGAATGCATCTAAAAGTAATATTTATATCACATAACCTGTACATATTACCTTAATATAATTCTACATTCCTCGATGCAAAGCAACATATGATGCAAAGTTAACCTAAAATTAACTAGCGGACTGTGCTGTGCATCCAATGTGTTTTTTTTTTTTTGAAACGGAGGCAAAAGCTTTGCCTCATCCATTAAATAAGAGAGAATAGAGTTTGTTACAAGACACCGAAATACACGACATGTGGATTACTCGCGCGCAATAAAAGACCCTAGTTTCTTTGCTCCGGCAATGACCCAAAGGTTTGCCTCGGTAGAGATGGACGAGAGCAAGATTGGTGGTGGGGCACACTTATGCTTAAAAACCCTTGCATTCCGCTCGTTCCAAACTGTCCATGAGACAAGCATGGTGATGGAGGCCTTGGCTTGTCGATTTGGCGTGCCGTCGGCGCAAGTGCTTGCCCACCACTCTTCAACCGTGTCGAACAAGGGCCAAGCGGAAGTGTCGAGCCCGAGCATGGGGAATTTCCCAATGACCAAAGACCAAAGGCGCCGGGTGTAGCGGCACTTGTAGAAGAGATGGGGTCCGCATTCTTGCACCCTCTTGCAGAGAGGGCAAACATCACAATTTGGCCACCCTTGCTTTGCCAATCTATCTGCCGTCCAGATTCTATCTTGAAGGGCCAGCCAAGCAAAAAATTTGACTTTTGGAGGTGCCCAAACCTTCCAAACCATCCTATCCATGGGCGAAAGGACCATCCCTAGGAATTGCGCCTTGTAAGCGGATGCCGCCGAGTATTGCCCACTGCTCGTATGCTTCCATATGATTTCATCCTCTGTGAGCTCGTCAAGGTGGATCTCATTTAGTAGCATCCAAAGAGCGAAGAATTGCGTGATATGCTCGGCGGTGACGTTGATGGGGGCCTTGATCTTGAGAATCCACGCGTTGTGCTTGAGGGCCTCCCTGACCTTCCAATTTTTTCTCTTGGAAGCTTCATAGATGAGCGGGGCAATGTCTTTTGGCTTACGCCCAAGAAGCCAAGGAGAGTCCCAAAAGGGGGTCCTTGCGCCGTTACCAACGGTGATGGTGGTGGAAGCATAGAAAAGGTTGAGGTCCTCCGCATCGCATGGGTTTCCCATTCCCACCCACATCTTGTTAGGCTCCTTCCATTCATACCACGGCCAGCGTAACCGGAGAGCCCTCGTAAACTTGGCGGTGTTGAGGACCCCGAGCCCTCCATACGAAAGTGGCCGGCAAACTTTCTCCCAATTCACCTTGCATTTAGCCCCCGATGTCTTGTCCGAACCGGACCATAGGAAAGCTCTTTCGAGCTTGTTGACGTTGTGTAGGATGGTTGGCGGGATGACCAACGGGGTGGCGGGGTAGACCAGTTGGGAAGTGATCACGGACTTGACAAGGGCCGTTCGCCCGATGGTGGTGATGTTTCGGCCATCATACGTTGGTAACTTGCTTGCCACTTTGTCCACGAGAAATTGGAGGTCCGACAATTTTAGCTTCCACACGGAGAGGGGGAGTCCCAAGTATCGCAATGGAAAAGACGCCCGTGCAGCCGGCAAGCTTTGAGTTAGGTGACCCAAATCAAGGTGGTTGCAACGAATGGGCACCACCGAGCTCTTTTGGAAATTGGTGCAAAGGCCCGTGACTTCCCCAAAACCCCTCAAAATGCTTGCGAGGTTATCAACATCTTGTTTGAACGGGGTCAGGAAGACGGCCGCGTCGTCTGCGTAAAGAGAGGTCCTCATCATGGCCCCCCTTCCTCGGATTTTATGGAGGAGCCCCTTTCTTGTTGCCACATCTAGAATTTTTTGGAGCGGGTCGATGGCGATGACGAAGAGAAGCGGGGATATGGGATCTCCCTGCCCGTGCTTTATTGGACAGCCGGCAATACCATTCAGGATGATCCTCGAGGATGAAGAGGTGAGGAGGGCCGCAATCCAATCCCTGAATTTACTTGGAAATCCTCGCCGTTGGAGGAGATCAAGCAAGTACTCCCACTTCACGGAGTCGAAGGCCTTGCGGATATCGAGCTTGAAGAGGAGGGAGGGGGTCTTCTGTTGGAAATATGCCCTAGAGGCAATAATAAATTGGTTATTATTATATTTCCTTGTTAATGATAATCGTTTATTATCCATGCTATAATTGTATTGATTGGAAACTCAAATACATGTGTGGGTACATAGACAACACTGTGTCCCTAGTAAGCCTCTAGTTGACTAGCTCGTTGATCAAAGATGGTTAAGGTTTCCTAGCCATTGACATGAGATGTCATTTGATAACGGGATCACATCATTAGGAGAATGATGTGATGGACAAGACCCAAACTGTAAACGTAGCATTTGATCGTGTCAGTTTATTGCTATTGTTTTCTGCATGTCAAGTATCTATTCCTTTGACCATGAGATCATGCAACTCACTAACACCGGAGGAATACCTTGTGTGTATCAAACGTCGCAACGTAACTGGGTGACTATAAAGGTGCTCTACAGGTATCTCCGAGGGTGTCTGTTGGGTTGGCATGGATCAAGACTGGGATTTGTTACTCCGTATGACGGAGAGGTATCTCAGGGCCCACTCGGTAATACAACATCACAATGAGCCTTGCAAGCAATGTGACTAAAGTGTTAGCCACGAGATCTTGTATTACGGAACGAGTAAAGAGACTTGCCGGTAACGAGATTGAACTAGGTATAGTGATACCGACGATCGAATCTCGGGCAAGTAACATACCGAAGAACAAAGGGAACAGCATACGGGATTAACTGAATCCTTGACATAGAGGTTCGACCGATAAAGATCTTCGTAGAATATGTAGGAGCCAATATGGGCATCCAGGTCCCGCTATTGGTTATTGGCCGTAGAGGTGTCTCGGTCATGTCTACATAGTTCTCGAACCCGCAGGGTCTACACACTTAACGTTTGGTGACGATTAGTATAATTGAGTTATTATGTTGGTGACCGAAAGTTGTTCGGAGTCCCGGATAAGATCCCGGACATGACGAGGATCTCCGGAATAGTCCGGAGGTAAAGATTGATATATGTGATAATAGTGTTTTGATCTCTGGAAGGGTTCCGGAGTTCACCGGAAGGGGTTCCGGATGTTTACCGAAGTGTTCGGGTGCAGCAACACTTTATATGAGCCAAAGGGATAAAGCCCACAAGGTATTGGAAAGTGCAAAAGTAGTTTTGCTGCCGCGTAAGCGGTACTACCGCTTGGTGAAGCGGTACTACCGCCGGAGCGGTACTACCGCTTGTGTGAAGCGGTACTACCGCCCGAGCGGTACTACCGCTTGTGTGAAGCGGTACTACCGCCCAAGCGGTACTACCGCTTGTGTGAAGCGGTACTACCGCTTGTGCGCGGCTGTGCACGGTTCGGCAGGGATCCGAGTTGGACTCTTTCCCTGCGGGCCAAACCGACCTTGTGCGGGCAAAACCGACCCGGAGGAGGCTTTTACTCCAAGTTTAGACCCCAAGGCTCAACATATAAATAGAGGGGCAGGGCTAGCACACGGGACACATCAAGATTTCCCCAAGCCGTGTGCGGCAACCCTAACCCTCTAGTTCCTCCGTCATAATCTCCGTAGCGCTTGGCGAAGCCCTGCAGAGATTGTTCCTCACCACCATCACCACGCCGTCGTGCTGCTGGAACTCAACCACTACTTCACCATCGCTCGCTGGATCGAGGAGGTGAAGGCGTCATCAAGCCGTACGTGTGTTGAACGCGGAGGTGCCGTCCGTTCGGCACTAGATCGGAAGGATCGTGATTGGATCGCGGGACGCTCGGCGATTTGGATCGCGAAGACGTTCGACTACATCAACCGCGTTTATTAACGCTTCCGCTTAGCGATCTACAAGGGTATGTAGATTCACTCTCCCTCTCGTAGATGCTCATCACCATGGATAGATCTTGCGTGTGCGTAGGAAAAAATTTTGTTTCCCATGCAACGTTCCCCAACAGTGGTATCAGAGCCAGGTCTATGCGTAGATGAGATCTCGAGTAGAACACAAACGAGTTGTGGGCGTGGGTGTATACATATTGCTTGCCGTTACTAGTTGATATTTGATTCGGCGGTATTGTGAGATGAAGCGGCCCGGACCGACATTACGCGTACACTTACGCGAGACAGGTTCCTTCAACTGACATGTAATTTTGTTGCATAAAGATGGCTAGCGGGTGTCTGTCTCTCTCACTTTAGTTGAATCGATTTCAATGAAGAGGGTTCTTTTAGAAGATCAAAAAGCAATCACTACACCACGTTGTGGTTTTGCGTAGGTAAGAACGGTTCTTGCAAACCCGTAGCAGCCACGTAAAATTTACAACAACAATTAGAGGACGTCTAACTTGTTTTTGCAGGGTATGTTGTGATGTGATATGGCCAATTACATGATGAGATATATGTGATGTATGAGATGATCATGTGATGTATAGAATATCACGACTTGCATGTCGATGAGTACGGCAACTGGCAGGAGCCATAGAGTTGTCTTTAATTATTGTATGACCTGCGTGTCAATCATTAAGCGCTATGTAATGCTTTACTTTATCGCTAAACGTTAGCTATAGTCGTGGAAGCAACAGTCAGCGCGACAACCTTATGGCGACACGTTGATGGAGATCAAGATGATGGAGATCATGGTGTCATGCCGGTGACGATGGAGATCATGCCGGTGCTTTGGAGATGGAGATCAAAAGCACAAGTTCATGGCCATATCATGTCACTTATGATTTGCATGTGATGTTAATCCTTTTATGCATCTTATTTTGCTTAGGACGACGGTAGCATTATAAGGTGATCCCTCACTTAAATTTCAAGATAAATTGTGTTCTCCCCAAGTGTGCACCGTTGCGAAAGTTCGTCGTTTCGAGACACGCCGTGATGATCGGGTGTGATAGACTCTACGTTCGCATACAACGGGTGTAAGCCATGTTACACGTGCGGAACACTCGGGTTAAACTTGACGAGCCTAGCATGTACAGACATGGCCTCGGAACACAAGAGACCGAAAGGTCGAACATGAGTCATATAGTAGATATGATCAACATGAAGATGTTCACCATTGAAACCACCTCAACTCACGTGATGATCGGACTTGAGTTGGTGGATTTGGATCATGTTACACTCGAATGATCGGAGGGATGTCAATTTGAGTGGGAGTTTTTTAAATATGATTAACTAAACTCATTATCTAAGAACAATAGTCTAAGTTGTCTTTGCTATATTTATGTTGTAGATCATGGCTCGCGCAGTAGCACCCCTGAATTTTAATGCGTTCCTAGAGAAAGCTAAGTTGAAAGATGATGGAAGTAACTTTGTGGACTGGGCCCGTAATCTAAGGATTATCCTTACGGCTTCCCAGAAGGCTTATGTCCTTGATGCACCGCTTGGTGATCCACCCGCTCCAGTTGAGTCTCTAGACGTTGTGAACGCCTGGCAGGCTCGTTCTGATGATTACTCAATAGTTCAATGTGCAATGTTGTATGGCTTAGAACCGGGACTTCAAAGACGTTTTGAACGTCATGGAGCATATGAGATGTTCCAGGAGTTGAAGTTTATCTTTCAGAAGAATGCCCGGATCGAGAGATATGAGATCTCCGATAAGTTCTATGCTTGCAAGATGGAGGAGAACGGGTCTATCAGTGATCACGTGCTCAGAATGTCTGGGTACTCCACCCGTCTGGCTGAGTTAGGGATGCCCCTTCCGCCAGAGGCTATCACTGACAGAGTTCTTCAATCATTGCCACCTAGCTACAAGAGCTTCGTGTTGAACTATAACATGCACGGGATGAACAAGTCAGTCGCCGAGCTGTTTGCGATGCTGAAAGCCGCTGAGTCTGAAATTCAGAAGGAGCATCAAGTGTTGATGGTCAATAAAACCACTAGTTTCAAGAAAAATGGCAAGGGTAAGAAGGGTAACTCCAAGAAGAGTGGCAAAGCAGTTGCTCCTCTCGTGAAGAAACCCAAGGCTGGACCCAAACCAGAAACTGTGTGTTTTCATTGCAAGGGAACTGGACACTAGAAGCGGAATTGCCCCAAGTATTTGGCTGACAAGAAGGCGGCCAACAACAAACAAGGTATATATGATATACATGTTATTGATGTGTACCTTACCAACTCTCGTTGTAGTGCCTGGGTATTTGATACCGGTGCGGTTGCTCATATTTGCAACTCAAAACAGGAACTGCGGAATAGACGGAGGCTGGCAAAGGACGAAGTGACGATGCGCGTGGGAAATGGTTCCAAGGTTGATGTGATCACCGTCGGCACGCTCGCTCTTCGATTACCGTCGGGATTAGTGATGAACCTAAATAAGTGTTATTTGGTGCCTGCGTTAAGCATGAACATTATATCTGGATCTTGTTTATTGCGAGACGGTTACTCATTTAAATCAGAGAATAATGGTTGTTCTATTTATATGAGTAATATCTTTTATGGTCATGCACCCGATGTGAGGGGTTTATTCTTATTGAATCTCGATAGTAATGATACACATGTTCATAACATTGATGCCAAAAGATGTAGAATTGATAATGATAATACCACTTTCTTGTGGCACTGCCGTTTAGGTCATATTGGCGTAAAACGCATGAGGAAGCTCCATGCTGATGGACTTTTGGAGTCACTTGATTTTGAATCACTTGACACATGTGAGCCATGCCTCATGGGCAAGATGACTAAAACTCCGTTCTCTGGAACAATGGAACGGGCAAGTGACTTATTGGAAATCATACATACTGATGTGTGCGGTCCGATGAGCATTGAGGCGCGCGGTGGTTATCATTACTTTCTCACCTTCACTGATGACTTAAGTAGATATGGGTATATTTACTTAATGAAACACAAGTCTGAAACATTTGAAAAGTTCAAACAATTTCAGAGTGAAGTTGAGAATCATCGTAACAAGAAGATTAAATTCCTACGATCTGATCGAGGAGGATAATATCTGAGTTATGAGTTTGGCAGTCACTTAAGACAGTGTGGAATTGTTTCACAATTAACACCGCCTGGAACACCACAGCGTAATGGTGTGTCCGAACGTCGTAATCGAACCTTATTGGATATGGTGCGATCTATGATGTCTCTTGCCGATTTGCCACTATCGTTTTGGGGTTATGCATTAGAGACAGCTGCATTCACTTTAAATAGGGCACCATCGAAATCCGTTGAGACGACGCCATATGAACTTTGGTTTGGCAAGAAGCCAAAGCTGTCGTTTCTTAAAGTTTGGGGATGTGATGCTTATGTCAAAAAGCTTCAGCCTGAAAAGCTGGAACCCAAAGCGGAGAAATGCGTCTTCATAGGATACCCAAAAGAGACAGTTGGGTATACCTTCTACCTCAGATCCGAAGGCAAAGTGTTTGTCGCTAAAAACGGAACATTTCTTGAGAAAGAGTTTCTCTCGAAAGAATTGAGTGGGAGGAAGATAGAACTTGATGAGGTTGTTGAACCTTTACTTCAACCTGAGAGTAGCGCAGCGCAGAAAGTTGTTTCTGTGGAGCCTACATTAGCTGAAGAGGAAGTTAATGATGATGATCATGAAGCTTTGGATCAAGTTGCTATCGAACCTCGTAGGTCGACAAGGACGCGTACTGCTCCCGAGTGGTACGGCAACCCTGTCTTAGAGGTCATGTTGTTAGACAACGATGAACCTACGAGCTATGGAGAAGCGATGATGGGCCCGGATTCCGAGAAGTGGTTAGAGGCCATGAAATCCGAGATGGGATCCATGTATGAAAACAAAGTATGGACTTTGGAAGTATTACCTGAAGGGCGTAAGGCCATTCAGAACAAATGGATCTTTAAGAGGAAGACGGACGCGGACGGTAATGTCACCGTCTATAAAGCTCGACTTGTGGCAAAGGGTTTTTCACAAGTTCAAGGAGTTGACTACGATGAGACCTTCTCACCCGTAGCGATGCTTAAGTCCGTCAGAATCATGTTAGCAATAGCTGCCTTTTTCGATTATGAAATTTGGCAGATGGATGTCAAAACAGCGTTCCTTAACGGTTTCCTTAAGGAAGAGTTGTATATGATGCAACCAGAAGGTTTTGTCGATCCAGAAAATGCTGACAAAGTTTGCAAACTCCAGCGATCCATTTATGGACTGGTGCAAGCATCTCGGAGTTGGAATCTTCGTTTTTGATGAGGTGATCAAAGCGTTCGAGTTTATACAAGTTTGCGGAGAAGCTTGTATTTACAAGAAAGTGAGTGGGAGCTCTATAGCGTTTCTAATATTATATGTGGATGACATATTGCTGATTGGAAACAATATAGAAATGTTGGAAAGCGTAAAGGAATATTTGAACAAGAGTTTTTCAATGAAGGACCTAGGAGAAGCTGCTTTCATATTAGGCATCAAGATCTATAGAGATAGATCAAGACGCTTAATAGGACTTTCACAAAGCACATACCTTGACAAAGTTTTGAAGAAGTTCAAAATGGATCAGTCCAAGAAGGGGTTCTTGCCTGTTTTGCAAGGTGTGAAGTTGAGTAAGACTCAATGCCCAGTGACTGCAGAAGATAGAGAAAAGATGAGTGTCATCCCCTATGCTTCGGCCATAGGCTCTATCATGTATGCAATGCTGTGCACAAGACCCGATGTCAGCCTTGCCATAAGTATGGTCGGAAGGTTTCAAAGTGATCCAGGAATGGAACACTGGACGGCGGTCAAGAATATCCTGAAGTACCTGAAAAGGACTAAGGACATGTTTCTCGTTTATGGAGGTGATCAAGAGCTCGTCGTAAAGGGTTACGTCGATGCAAGCTTTGACACTGATCCGGATGACTCTAAGTCGCAAACCGGATACGTATTTATTCTTAATGGGGGTGCGGTTAGCTGGTGCAGTTCCAAGCAAAGCGTGGTAGCAGATTCTACATGCGAAGCGGAGTACATCGCTGCCTCGGAGGCGGCGAAGGAAGGTGTCTGGATGAAGGAGTTCATGACAGATCTTGGAGTAGTGCCTAGTGCACTTAACCCAATGACTCTGTTTTGTGATAATACAGGTGCCATTGCTCTAGCCAAGGAACCAAGATTTCACAAGAGGACCAGACACATAAAGCGACGTTTCAATTCCATCCGCGATTACATCAAGGAGGACGACATAAATATTTGCAAAGTACACACGGATCTAAATGTTGCAGATCCGATGACTAAACCTCTTCCAAGGGCTAAACATGAACAACACCAGAACTGCATGGGTGTTCGATTCATTACAATGTAAATCACATAGTGATGTGAACTAGATTATTGACTCTAGTGCAAGTGGGAGACTGTTGGAAATATGCCCTAGAGGCAATAATAAATTGGTTATTATTATATTTCCTTGTTAATGATAATCGTTTATTATCCATGCTATAATTGTATTGATTGGAAACTCAAATACATGTGTGGGTACATAGACAACACTGTGTCCCTAGTAAGCCTCTAGTTGACTAGCTCGTTGATCAAAGATGGTTAAGGTTTCCTAGCCATTGACATGAGATGTCATTTGATAACGGGATCACATCATTAGGAGAATGATGTGATGGACAAGACCCAAACTGTAAACGTAGCATTTGATCGTGTCAGTTTATTGCTATTGTTTTCTGCATGTCAAGTATCTATTCCTTTGACCATGAGATCATGCAACTCACTAACACCGGAGGAATACCTTGTGTGTATCAAACGTCGCAACGTAACTGGGTGACTATAAAGGTGCTCTACAGGTATCTCCGAGGGTGTCTGTTGGGTTGGCATGGATCAAGACTGGGATTTGTTACTCCGTATGACGGAGAGGTATCTCAGGGCCCACTCGGTAATACAACATCACAATGAGCCTTGCAAGCAATGTGACTAAAGTGTTAGCCACGAGATCTTGTATTACGGAACGAGTAAAGAGACTTGCCGGTAACGAGATTGAACTAGGTATAGTGATACCGACGATCGAATCTCGGGCAAGTAACATACCGAAGAACAAAGGGAACAGCATACGGGATTAACTGAATCCTTGACATAGAGGTTCGACCGATAAAGATCTTCGTAGAATATGTAGGAGCCAATATGGGCATCCAGGTCCCGCTATTGGTTATTGGCCGTAGAGGTGTCTCGGTCATGTCTACATAGTTCTCGAACCCGCAGGGTCTACACACTTAACGTTTGGTGACGATTAGTATAATTGAGTTATTATGTTGGTGACCGAAAGTTGTTCGGAGTCCCGGATAAGATCCCGGACATGACGAGGATCTCCGGAATAGTCCGGAGGTAAAGATTGATATATGTGATAATAGTGTTTTGATCTCTGGAAGGGTTCCGGAGTTCACCGGAAGGGGTTCCGGATGTTTACCGAAGTGTTCGGGTGCAGCAACACTTTATATGAGCCAAAGGGATAAAGCCCACAAGGTATTGGAAAGTGCAAAAGTAGTTTTGCTGCCGCGTAAGCGGTACTACCGCTTGGTGAAGCGGTACTACCGCCGGAGCGGTACTACCGCTTGTGTGAAGCGGTACTACCGCCCGAGCGGTACTACCGCTTGTGTGAAGCGGTACTACCGCCCAAGCGGTACTACCGCTTGTGTGAAGCGGTACTACCGCTTGTGCGCGGCTGTGCACGGTTCGGCAGGGATCCGAGTTGGACTCTTTCCCTGCGGGCCAAACCGACCTTGTGCGGGCAAAACCGACCCGGAGGAGGCTTTTACTCCAAGTTTAGACCCCAAGGCTCAACATATAAATAGAGGGGCAGGGCTAGCACACGGGACACATCAAGATTTCCCCAAGCCGTGTGCGGCAACCCTAACCCTCTAGTTCCTCCGTCATAATCTCCGTAGCGCTTGGCGAAGCCCTGCAGAGATTGTTCCTCACCACCATCACCACGCCGTCGTGCTGCTGGAACTCAACCACTACTTCACCATCGCTCGCTGGATCGAGGAGGTGAAGGCGTCATCAAGCCGTACGTGTGTTGAACGCGGAGGTGCCGTCCGTTCGGCACTAGATCGGAAGGATCGTGATTGGATCGCGGGACGCTCGGCGATTTGGATCGCGAAGACGTTCGACTACATCAACCGCGTTTATTAACGCTTCCGCTTAGCGATCTACAAGGGTATGTAGATTCACTCTCCCTCTCGTAGATGCTCATCACCATGGATAGATCTTGCGTGTGCGTAGGAAAAAATTTTGTTTCCCATGCAACGTTCCCCAACATCTTCCTCTTGTGAAGGCGCCGGGCAAGATTGCGGACATACAAAAAATTGTCGTGAATGCTTCTTGTTTTGATGAAGGTGCTTTGGGCGTTAGAGACGAGATTTTTCATATGTGGGCCGAGCCTCGTGGAGAGCACCTTCGCAATAATCTTTGCGATCGCGTGGATGAGGCTAATGGGTCTGTAGTCGGCGATCCCCTCCGCCCCTTCCTTCTTGGGTAAGAGCACCACATTTGCGGAGTTGAGCCATTGGAGATTTGAGGTGTGCAGGGAGTCAAAATGCGTAATGACCCTCATGAGGTCAGGCTTGATGATGTCCCAACACCTCTTGAAAAAGAGGCCCGTGAATCCATCTGGCCCCGGCGCCTTGTCACTTGGCATGTCGTTGATCGCATCGAGGACCTCACTCTCGGCCATAGGGGAGCCAAGACCATGCAAGTCGAGAGGCTCAAAATTTAGCTCATCCCAATTGAAATCTTTGCGGCTTTGGGGACCTCTCTTCATGACATTGGAAAAATGGTCATGGATTAGCTTTTCTTTGGCATCGTGCTCGGTGACCCAGCCGTGCTCGTTCTTGATTCTATGAATATGATTTTTTCTCCTCCTTGCATTAACTCGGCGGTGGAAGAATTTTGTATTAGCATCCCCTTCTTTAAGGTTGGCAATTCTTAAGAGTGTTCTCAGGGTCACTTACATTCACATTTTCTCCCTGTATTCCATTAGCTGGCCCATCCATAGCTACTATCGCAAACTCTATATTCGTCCAAGCGTCAGTGGTATTCTCAAAAAAATTATCAATGACTCCTCTTTATGATTTTATCAACTCATCCACAAATCCTTTTCCATAGTTCTGAAATCCAAATAAATGCACAAGAGCGACAAACCAATTATAATGAAATATCTTAATATAATTGACCTATATAGATAACAAATTAATGATTAATGGTATTACCGTGTACGTACAAAGGTTCCGGCCGGCAAGACAAGAAGTGGTTAACAGCTGATCGATTGATGCCCTGGTTGGATCCAAGAAGGAGGTCCCTAGAGCCCTAGATGGAGCATTAGAGAAGCGATCAGATCACACAAAGAGGCGCCAAGCTGGAGCACTAGAGTAGCAATCTCTCGGTTGGCCGTCACTCTCCGATCTCTGCACCGTAGCCGCCGCCGGTTGCCGCTTTCGTCGCGTACAGGTAGATCGTAGTCGCGTAGTTGCATCGATAGGCCATGAGCTAAGGAAAATCTTAGGAAACGAGCAAAAGAAGATGAGAGGACGACCGTAGATTGCTCCCGGGCTCCCGCAACGTGTGCCCTTTGACTATGCGATTCCCATAGGCTGACAATCGTACGTCGCAGCAGCCAAAAATTAGGCCATGGGCTACCGGCCACATGCATGCATAGGCGTGGGGGGCCCCTGTAAAGGTGGGGGCCCGGGGCGGCCGCCCCTCCTGCCCCCCCTCAGGGCCGGCCCTGACGCCAATCCAAAGTTGCCGGCAGCCCGGCCGCGGTCAGTGAAGTTCGCCGTCACCTGGCCGCCGACCTCGGCCAGCTGGGTGAAGTTCGCCGTGGCCGGGGCGTCGCCGTGGAGACTTAGGCAGGCGTTGCCAGCGACCACCGTCAAGCAAAAGACGACGGCGAAAAGACTGGCTTCCTGCCCTGTGCTAGCCATGATCAATCGACTGCACAGTTTTTTGTGGCTTGCTTGTGAGTGCTCTAGTTCACAGTGCGAGTGTGGGTGGGCGTACCGGCATGCCAGCACAGATACTTATAGGCGGACGTGCTGAACTGACTGGCTTTTACTCACGGTACAAGGAGGTGATACCGAAGCTCATCGCGGAGGAGCCGGACCTCCTAGCGTTGAACCAAGATTTTTTCGTGTCCGTGGTCAACAAGCGCAGGGTCTAGCACGAGCGTGCCGAGCGTGGCTGCCTAGAAGTCGAAGAAGATCAATTATGGGACGAGCTCGATCGACGAGATCCTAGCCGAGTCAGAGTCCAAGGACGACGCGTCCATCGCCAACGACTAGGAGGCTGGCTCCCCCAACGCTTCGGGAGTGATCACCGTCTCCTCATCTGTCCCGGGCTCGGGCTCGGATGACGACTTCGACTGTTACTATCACCGTCTCCTCAACGTAGGCATGAACTGTTTTAATTGTGTTGTGTATGATGCTAATGTGGAAGCATTGTCGAAACTAGGAAAAATGCCCGTGCGTTGCAACGAGAGAAACAAACCCTCGCACCCCTTCCGTGGAAAACGTATGATACTTATCTCAACTAAAGCTTGCAATTACCACACATAATAAGGCATAATTTTCCATCTTGTTTTGTTCATCTACACATGGGTCTGATTTCGACTCGGCTCCGCTTCATTATATAAATCTTCATCTTCCCTTTCTCTATCTGGTCATCACCCCCTTGCTCTACTCACCATATCTTCGAGAGAACACAAATATCGTTAATCTTTAGCCAAGACAATTATACTCAAATGGGGTTTGATGACCTGATGTATTTTATACCGAATCATCAAGAGTGTTGTTTCTTCTACTGATCTTCAATAAAAAAAATGGACAAGAGGAAAAAGAGAAAGAATGCATGCCTTTGTTGCCTTAACTTAGGAAGGGAGTCAAAATATCCAAGGGACAATGGCGTAGCACCAATTCACAGTCTATTTCTAATCCTACACAGCTGCTATATTTTGAAAATCATCCCAATCTTCTTTATAGTATGATGTTCAAGGCAGACTACAGTTTCATATACATAATTGATGATCTGTAACATACAGAAAAAACTGACTTCCATCTTCTGTTGTAGCCTGGTGGCACTTTACCTTTTAATGATCTAAGGCACAACCATTAGAAGCAAGTCTCAACAGCCCAGTTCTATGTTCCCAAGCAGAATAACATTTGTGAAGCATAACTTAACATCCACGACAACATCAACCACCCCCTCCGTACAGTCTAGACCTGTCATATATGCAGACACCGAAATAGATAGATAAAGCTTTCCCAAAGACATATAACTCTGATTAGCTCATACTTGAGAGAACTGCAAGTATATTATGAAAGTTTGCTCTCTTGATTAGGCGGCCTAATCAAGACGTACATCCGAAGGGTAAGCTCCAAGCACGGAGGGACGTGCCATGTTCAAAGTCCAAATGGCAGAACGGTTCAAGGCGGGAACGTGACAACCCGCCAGGAAGAAATCCACCCGCAGCAGCCCGGAGTGTTGTCTGCCCCGAAGAGCAATTTCGCGTGCCACACAGACGTGTGCAACTTGGAACGTGAACTCACGCCCCAGGAAGGACCTAGCCCGGTATCCGTTACGATGGCCTCCGAACCAGGTCACTAGCAAAGATTCAAAAAAAGCTGACGACAGCTGGACTTCATCATCTACAACGACGGCGACGAGCCCGGCCGGCGAACTCCGGCCAGCCACCGCCTCCACCGTGCCGCAGCCATACTTCGCAAGCATCAGATCATTGAAACGAGATCCCAGCGCCATAAACCCTAAGGCGACCCCAAAAAAGTGATGCCAACCCAGTTCGCTAGACGCAGACTACAATGATCAAGGCGATGGAAGACGGCATGCATCAAGGGCACAAACCTAGCTAGGGGAAGTGGGGGATGATAACACTTATCTTGCACGAGGAGGGAAGGGCGGGCCAGATCACAGATGCTGCCTGTGAGACCACGCACAGAGAGCAGCGGGCGGGAGAATGACGAAGCTTCTGAACAGTCTATCGGTGGTCGCCGGGGCCGGGCGGCCGTCGGCGGGTGTGTGGCCGCCGCCGCCGGGGTGGCGAACGGCGTGTATGGTGGCCGCCGCCGCCGGAGTAGCGGACGGCGCGAGCTCTAGCTTAGCGGAGTGTTATCACTTTCCGGTCAATCCAAGCCTCCACGGATTTGATGTTGGTCTGTGTCTGTTGTGTCCTCGGAGCGTCATCTCTCAATCCCGGCGCTGCCGATCATTTGTTTATGGGTCTGTATCTCCACTTTGTAATCGCACAAGTCCTTTTTAAGTTAGTCCGTTTGCTTTATAGCTTGCATTCTGCTTTCCGGCATTCATGCATCATTACCAACTGCATCTTCGTGCACAGGCTGGAGCCTCTTGCCCAGCACTGTTTTCTTTGTCTAGGGGGGATGTTAGCTTGTTATCTATGAGGATCCTAAACTGGAATGTGCGTGGTTTGGGAGACACTGACAAATGCTCTTTGGTCAGGCAAACAGTTGTTTCTAGTCACCCAGATATTTTATGCCTTCATCAGGAAACTAAATTGTCTGCGCTCCCTTTGATCAAGGAAAGAGAGCTGCTACCTACCCAGCTGCGATCTTTCTCCTTCGTCCCCTCGGTGGGTTCTGCTGGGGGTATCTTGCTCGCCTGGAATCAGTCAGTGGTTAACTGTCAGATAATCCATCAGCACAAATTTCACATTACAGCAGAGTGCAATCACACTGCCAGCAACATGTCTTTCATGCTTACAACTCTTTGCGCGCCATGTGAGAATGCTGAAAGGGCAGAATTCTTTGCAGTTATAAATCAAATGGCTGCTTCTATCTCGGGCCCTTGGGTTTTGCTTGGAGATTTCAACATGTACAGGTTCCATTATGAGAAATCCAAGGGAAGAGTTAATTGGCATCTCATGGACACTTTCAATGATTGGATCAGAGACAATGAGCTTGATGACATTGAGATTGATAACAGACAGTTCACCTGGACAAATAAAAGATCCCATCCTACCTTGGAAAGGTTGGACAGAATTCTAGTCAACAGCTCTTGGAATTTAAGCTTTCTACAAACTTCTGCTTCAGTTGTGCCGGCCATCACTTCTGATCATGCACCTCTGCTACTACTCTTCAACCAGCAGTCCCCCAGAAGTAAGCTGTTCCGTTTTGAGGATCACTGGCTAGAGAGGGAGGATGTTTTGAATATCATTACTGATTGTTGGAACAGAGGTCACAGATTTATTAACTCATCCGCTTCTATCCTAACCTTCAAGATGAGGCGCGTCAGGGCCGCTATACGTAAATGGAGCAGACACAAGCCAAACATGCTGCTCCTGATCGAGAACAACAAGCAGGTGGTGGCCTTCTTAGATGCAGTTGAAGAGAGAAGGCATCTAACTGCCTTGGAAAGCGCGCTGAGGGTGTTCGCTACCAACAAAGCTGAACAACTCATTCTCTGGCAGTCAGCCATGTGGAAGCAAAGGGCAAAACTAAATTTCTGCGTGTCTGGGGATGAAAATAATAAAAAATTTCACGCTGCTGCCAACTGCCATGCCAGGAAAAACAAAATAAGAGTTCTAGTACAAGATGGAGTTGAGCACTTTGATGATCAAATGAAGTTAAAGATTGCTACAGATTTTTACAAGACGTTGCTGGGACAGACGGCCCCCTCGCAACCTGTACTACAGTTGAATATGTTGTATGAACACTCAGCCCCGGACAGCTTAACTGCTGCTTTCTCTTGGGAGGAAGTAATGACTGCTATCAAACTCTCGCCCAATAACAGAAGCCCAGGTATTGATGGTTTTACCAATGAATTTTACAAGAAGTGTTCTCACCTGATCAAACAGGACTTGATGAGGTTCTTCCAAGATTTTTATGATCACAAAGTTGATCTCACTGGTATCAACTGTGCCTTAATTACTTTGATTCCCAAAAAGGACACCTCTTTAGAAGTGGCAGATTACAGACCAATATCCTTGGTACATTCGGTGCCAAAACTACTGACCAAGGTCCTGGCCATCCGTTTGCAGCGTATTATCAGATTCTTGGTGCACGCACTGCAATCCGGTTTTCTGCCTAACAGATCTATCATGGAAAATTTCGCATTGGCAGCGGAGCTAGTACAATGCGCTCATAGAAGAAAGTTACCCATGATGGCACTTAAGCTGGACTTCAGAAAAGCTTTCGATAGTGTGAGCTGGGCAGGTTTATTTGCAGTGCTTGAGGCGCGTGGCTTTCAGCAAAAATGGATCAGATGGCTTGACACCTTACTTTCCTCCAGCTCAGCTCAGCTAGTCATCAATGGAGAAGTTGGGGAGGTCTTCAGATCAAAAAAGGGTTTGCGACAGGGAGACCCTCTGTCTCCCTACCTTTTCATTCTGGTGGTGGATGTCCTTCAACGGCTCTGTTGCAAGGCCTACCGGGAGGGCAGGCTTGTACATCCGCTGAACGCAGATTCCTTCTTCCCGGTCCTGCAATATGCCGACGACACTCTCATCCTTTTCAGAAGCAGTGTGGAACAGGCAAGAGTGATTAAGGATATCCTTACTGACTTCACTGCCTTTTCAGGACTACAGATCAATTTTCATAGGAGTACCCTAGTGCCTATCAGTACAGATCACGAGACGGCACTTTCGATTGCTGGTTTGTTGGGCTGCTCTTTATCTGCTTTTCCTTGCACTTACTTGGGGCTGCCTCTGTCGGTGCACAAAATCTCTCATGGGTTACTGATGCCAGTGATCCAGAGGGTGGACAAGCGGCTCTCGGGATGGCTAGCAACTTTTCTCTCTTGGGGTGGACGTCTTACTCTGATCAATTCTGTCCTGGCTGCCATTCCGAACTATTATATGGCTTGTTTCCTGTGGCCCAAGGAATCCCTAGATAGGCTAGAGAAGCTTCTGAGAGCTTTTCTTTGGCAGGGGAAGAACTCTGCTCATGGGGGGCACTGTCTTGTTGCCTGGGAGCAGGTGATCGCGTCAAGAGAAAACGGAGGCCTGGGAATACGAGATTTAAGAGCTCACAACACAGCGATCATATGCAAATTTGCAGCACGTATTCTTCAGGGTAGCAACCTTCCCTGTTATGAATGGTTTGCGCAGAGGTACTGCCAACAACATATCAGCAGCAAGAGTTCAAGCAATGACACGGTTATTTGGAGAACTCTAAAATCCTGCATCCCCATGGTGCTTCAGTCCTCTTCATGTAAGCTGGGGGAGGGGTCACTGATCTCTTTTTGGAATGATAATTGGTCTCCACTTGGAAGACTCCGTTGGGCCTTTCCTACACTCTTCTCTTTCGCGGTCGATCCAGAATGTACTGTCTCCTCGCAACACTTTCAGGGGATTTGGACACTGAGGTTACACCCGAATCTGTCCCTCCAAGCCAACAGGGAGCTCGAACATCTGTTAAATGGTCTGGCAGTTTATCATCCGTGTGAGCAGACACAGGACACCAGGCTGGCTTCCATCAGCCAGGACGACCTCAGCACGAGCTATTTCTATAATTTGCTGACCTTCAGGGGCGTTTACTGGAAATATGAGGCTTATGTTTGGAGCAACATCGTCCCCTTAAAACACAGAATCTTCCTTTGGCTCGCCTTTAGAGGGAGGCTGAACACAAGGGATAACATGGTTCACAAATGTTGGTCTGCTGCTGCTCCTGTCGCGGATTGTGGAATTTGTCCGGCTACGGAAACTATAAGCCATATCATCCTGCGTTGTCAGTCTAGCTGCATGCTATGGGACAAGCTGGAGGTTGCCACCATTGCAAATAACGCTACGGGCATCGCGGCCTTCGTCGATCAAGTGCATCAACTAGCTATCTTTGGTACCCTTTGGTATGTGCTGTTTGCAGCGTGTGCGGTTTCTACATGGCAAGCTCGAAATGACCGAACTTTTAACAATAATATCTGGACACTAAGGCACGTATGCTGCAACGCATCTGATTTGCTCAAGTTATGGAGCCATCGAGCAAGGGGGCCTGCAGACAAGGCTTGTTTACTATCTTGGGCAGCAAGGTTGCTTGTTTGATTTTAGTCCTCTCAGCTGAATTTAGTTCTCTCCACTCCCCTTGCCTTCCTTCTCTGTTTTTGTTACCTGGGTAGGGAAGCTCTTGGTTTCCTAAACCCACAACCCATGTAATTGGTCTCTGGTCATCCGAGCCTCTGGCTCGTTTTGAATGCATAAGGCAGACTTTGGTCTGCCTTTTCCTTCAAAAATAAAAATAAAAAAAATCAAGACGTACATGTATATCTGGCTGTTTGGGATTTGTCAAAGACCACAATTGATCTGGTTAGAAATGTTATGCCAAATAAGTTAGCAAACCGCCCTAAAAGAGATAGATAATTTGTTATATTATTGAGCAGAACATAATATAAATGGATGCAGTTTTCAACTTCTACCAGTTGTCACTGATGAGGTTTACCATGAGCTAGCACCTTGAGACAAACCTGAATCATTAGAGCCACAATTAAAGTTTAACCGTGTGTTCCAACGTGATACATATTGTTTCATGATGTCCGATACACGTGGGATACTGCGGAATAACAAATTATTCCACATCATCAACATGTGCATCACACATGACGCCCCTATGTGGGCTCTCACCCTCTTTCTCGGTTTCTTGCCTTGTCTATCCTCCCCACATGCACGAAATTTCACCCGCAAAACAAATCATAGCGAGCATCGTATTTTAATTTTTTTTTAAATCTAAAGCGGGCATCTTACTGCATGCTAATAAGATTATCCGCATCGATATGCAATGCATCTCAAATGGAGTATCATATCAAGTCTAAAGCCAAGGTTAATTACAGCGAGCATCTAAAAAAAGGTTAACTACAGCGAGAAATGCAAATTTCTTATATGACTGGGAACATCAACATCTCATTCATCCTCACTATAACTGTTAAATTTAAATCATCAGGAATTCCTCGAGATGCCATTTGACCGGAGTGAAAATACTATTTCTGTATCAGGCGATTTCAAAGTGAAATATCCTTTCCTGAACCTGATGGCTACATGGAAGGTAATTTCCTTTTCTAGTAGCTGGATGTACAGCTGTACTGAAACCATTTTAATTGGCTTCCATGTAAGTTTAACATGTTACTTGAATAATAAAGATTAGAAAGAGCCTATTGTTTAGGGTTCTAAAGAAGGTTGAACAGCAACAATGCAACACGAACCCAACTATTTCATGAGCACAGTTAGTCCATGTAGGTTAGGGCACACATCCTGATACATTAATAGGTAGTGGAAACAGGCAAAAGTGTCCAAAGTTGTTGTCTATTTCGAGCTACTTGCTACCCACCATTGATTGATGAATACATCATTTTTTTTTACCGTGTACAAGATGGTTCAGGTGTTTCATCATCTTTGCTTGCAACGTAGAAGATGCTCCTAGTCCCAGGCCGGTGATCGGGGCAGAGGCCTATGGAGTCAACAACCTCATGGACATGAACAACCTGGCTGCACAAGAACACAGATACACACACGTCAATGTGCAGAACACCAGATTGAAATCTGTAGAAAAGAACAACCAAAATTGCACAAACATCACACACCAAGTTTGGAAACACGCTGCACAGGACCTGTGTGAATCGCTTGAAGCAAAATTTTGGGCTCAAGCGTTGAAGCCAAACATTAATATTGCAACTCAAGAAAGGGAAACTGTGAGCAAGATAGAGCAGCATCAATCCAGCTCTTCCTATCAGATGGGAACGGACTAAGAGATCGGGAAAAGGCGAGATGTCTGAAGAAATTAAGTATGCGGATGATGCATCTGGAGCCCCTAATTAAGGTGAGGTTAGTTACAGACCTCCACTTCAATTTCTTCAGACAACTGTGACCAGAACGCATGTGGCATGGGATGGGGATAGGCACTGCCGCCTCGCGACCTCAGGCCCCCGCGCCATCAATCTGCCGCACCTGCCACCGACAGCCGCGTCCTCGGTGCGCCGCCCCCGCACCGTCTGGTGGCAACTATGACCACATCTGGTGAACCCAGCGCCGCTCGTCCGCAGCCACCGGAGGCGGATCCCCTGTAGGGGGCTCGCCCGCCTAAGGTAACGGCTTGACATCTCCACCAGGGCTCCCCTGTGGCCTGTAGATCTGGATTTCGATCCAGCGGCGAGGTGAGGAGCAGCAGCGGCGACGTGCCGTCTTCCTGCGTGCAGAGGATGAAGGGATCGGCTGGCGGCGGTCAATCGAGATATGCGCCGCCGTGGTCCGTGGCTTCGACGCCGGCGAGCTCCTCGCCCCCCGGCCCGCTCTCCATTTTCTCCTCCTTCATCTCCGTGCGCACCTCCTGCCTCGCTGCCGCCGCCTGCTGATGCGGCGCCCTCCTCGCCCCCGGCCGAATCTCCATTTTCTCCTCCTTAATCTCCGCGCGTGCCTCCCGCTCGCTGCCGCTGCCTGATGCGACGCCCGATCGAGCGCAGCGCTGCTCCCCGCCATGGCCGCCCTGCAAAGAACCAAACGTTATAAAAAGGATTGCAAGTTGAATACTAACAAATGCAGGGGGTTTTGTGTAAGAACGAAACGTTTTCTCAGATATCCACTTAAAAAGGGACTGCGGGTTGAATTCTAAAAAGCAGAGGTTTTTTTTTGCAAATTTGCTGACGACGTACAACCAGAAGCCGTAAGCGCTTTATTATTACTAGCACATATGCCCGTGCGTTGCAACGGGAGAATAAAATATGACACGTCCACGGTCTCATCTTGTGTTGTCGCTCCTTCCCACCGCCACACATTGTCAATGAACAAAGCAATATTTCTACCCCCAAAAAAGAAAATTTATAAATTAAAGAAGTAATCTTGTCGAGATAGATGTGAGAGGTCGTCCTCCGCGAGCTACTTTCTGATGCACGCTGGTTGATACGAAATAAAAATTTTATCAGAGCCAAGATTTGATACTGCATGAACCATAAATGTAGTAGATGAAAAAAAAGATGATATATTATTAACAAAACATCCGGTAAAATGCACACCAAAAAAACTTTCTTTCACTATGCCATTGATGATCCTACGCATAATGCCACGTCCATGAGGACTGTTTCTGGACGCAATATTCTCCGTTTTAAGGACGGCTCAACAGAGCCCCGTTTAATTAGAGAGCCAGAGCAGATAGTGCATCCCACGAGCCCGTTTTAAGAGCATCTACAACCGGACCTCTCAAACCCGCCTCAAACGCCTGGGTGGGCCGCCCGGTCACCTGCCCGGTCACTTTTTTTTACCCAGACGGACCCCTCAAACGGCCCTCAAACGCCCGGGCTGACCGGCACCCCCATGTCCAGCCCAAATATGGGGCGGACCTCTCAAACCCGCCTCAAACGCCCGGGCTGACCGCCACGTCGGAGCCGCCCCACCCCTATACCCCACATATATTCGTCTCCATCCGCTCGCCGGACCAAACCCTAGCCACTTCACTCCCTCCCCTCCACCTCCCCTCCGCCACCCGAGCTCTCCTCCGGCTCCTTTCGGTCGTCTCCGGCATGGCGGGCAGTGGATCCGAGTCCTTCAACTCCAGATCCGTCGACCCCGAGCTCATCCCGCGCGGCCCTGAGGAGGAGATGGCCGTCCGGCTTGCGCTCCGCCGCGCCCGGGAGGATGCCAGTGGACGGCTCGGCGCGGACTCCCTCCGTCGGGAATCCATTGCATCCGTCCAAATGGCGCATGGATTCGGCGTTAGGCAGGCCGTAGCAGCCTCGCTGGAGGCCATGCGGTCCGCCTGGCGTCCGAATCGGGATGCTTCCGAAGAAGGCATGGCTCGGCGTCGACGCCGTGCAAGGCAGCGGGCGCGGGAGGCGGCGGATGCCCTCGCGGCGGCGGACGTCGGCGAGGCGGAGTCGCATTCTCCGACGCCCCGTATGGCGCATTAGTCCAGGCGCCGCAACCGCATCGTGGTGGACGTCGGGGGCTCTTCCCCGGACGGATCCATCATCGATCTGACGTCCACCAGCACCGTTCGGATTCCGGTCTCCGACGAGGAAGAGTAGGGCATGGGAGACGGCGAGGCGAGCTGGGAGCGGAACCGACGCACCCGGCCCGGGCGTTTGAGGGGTCGGATTTGCCAAGTCCGGCAGTAGATGCTCTAACCGGTGCAACTAAATGCATGTTGTATCTCCTGAAGGCCAGGAGTGGGCTGGGCTTGCTTGTTCACTTTTTCCGACCAACACATTCCACCCACCATCTTGCAACTTAGCAGCATTGCCCAGAATCCCAGAAGCAACTTAATTAAGCCCACAATCACGTTCCACTCACCATCTCGCACCGAGAGCCGTGCATGTCAACCGAGTCTGTCTTTTATTCATCGTCTCTCTTTTTATTGGATGCTTGTCTCGTACAACTCGGTGCCCTATATAAACTGGTGATAATCAATGTACAGGACCGAGGTGGGACTAATTTATTAACAACACAAACCTTTCTACAAGGAAACGTCGCGAGTTCGATCCCCCCGCCGGAGCAATATTTTGGGTCGCTGACGCAACGAAGCCTAGGGAAAGGCCCATCAGTACTTCGTTTGGTGGGTTTGTTTGATGGGCTGAGACCTAGTAGCGGACTAATTGAACGACGGACGAAAATTAGCGTAGGTACGGACGAAAATTAGAAGGGTAAGAAGCAATAGCTACTTTATTAGTAGGTATAGATTAGGTAAAGATAAAGATATATGCAATTAACTAGTTTAAACTAGCGTTTTAAACGAATTCGTGTATAAATATTTGTGTTTGAAAATGTTTAGGAGATTAAGTTTAGGGGATCTGGGAGAAACGCCAGACGAAGCGACTGAAAAGAGGCCCCCGCGTCGTCCCCGTAGGCGACTCGGGTGGCGGCGGCGCCAGCCCGCCCCTTCCCCCCCCCTCCGCTCCTCTCTTCCCTCCCGCCGCCGGCCGGAGCCGCCGGGGCAAAGCCCCTCGTGGTGGCCGGCGGCGGGGGCCCTTCTTCCTCCCCAGCCACGCCGAGGCAGCGCGGGATGCAGCTGCGGGCGGGGGATGCGGCGTTCGCGCGGGGCGCCGTGGGTGCAGTGCGCGTGGCCGGGCCGGCGGCGCGGTGGTGCAATGGCGGCTGCGTAGGTGCTCCTACCGGGTGGCGGGATCGATGGAGGCGGAGCATGCTTGGCGGGTGGTGCTGGCGGCTGCAGCGGTGGCTGGCCCAGATCCGCCCGATCTGGCGGTGCAGGTCGCGGGAGACATGATCTGCGGGCGGCCGCCCCTGCCTCGGCGATGGGCTGGTGGGGGTGGTGGCGCAGTGGCGGTGGCTGGATGGGCGTGCTCGTCGTGTCCGCGTTGGGATCTTCCTGGTCCGGCGCTTGGATGTCGGCGAGCGGCGCGAGGAGGCATCTCCGGTGAGCTCCCTTGGTTGCTGTTGCGGTCGATTTGGTGTCCCTCGTCGGTGGGCGCGCGATTGCTGGTGGTCTCGCGGGGATGTGTGTCGGCTGCCATGGTGGGACGACACGGGGGTGTGTTCGGTGGGGAGCTCGGTAGGAGGGATGGGTGGCCTCGATGCGGTCGCGTCGCCTATCGCCGGCACAGGGGTGTGCTGGTCCGGATGCATCCGCTCCTCCTTCTCCCCCTTTCCTCGATCGCGGGCGGGTTGGCACCGGTCTGCCGATGTTCGGGACGGAGCGTCTGATGTGGCTCCGTCGGTCAGGGTCTGCCGGTTGGGCCAAAGCTGGGGCCTTTGTGTGGTCTTGGGGTTGTCTGGTTGCAGGGCGGCGGCCCTGGTGGCGGGAGGCGCGGTGTTCATGGGCGGAGCGCGCGTCTCGGGTGCGTGCGGGCAGCCATGGCCACACGGGTGGCATTGCTGTTGGTGGTCGATGTTCGGCGTGGTGGTTTGGTGGAGGGGGATGAGCGCCGGGGTGCATTACGTGCGCGGTTCTTTGGTCGGCCGACGGTGGCGGCGTCCGCGGGCGTCGTTTCCTTCCTGAAGGCTCCGTCGCGGCTGCTCCCGTCTCCCCCAGTTTACTCCGGGTGAAAACTCGATCTTCTGGATCGGACGGTGGCGGCACTCCGGTGTCGTGCCCTTCTTGGAGGCACCGTCTTGGAGTCTTTGCTACGTTGAGGGTCGGCCTCACTTCTTCACGGTGGCTAGCTCATAGTGAAGGTCGCCGGCGTCTCCAAGCGGTCTTATTGTTTATCTTTAGTGTGCTTGGTGGCGTTAGGGTGATGTGGTGTTGTGCGGCACCCTTGTATCTTGCTTTGGGTGTGTGTGTGTTGAGTGTGCCATGTGTGCCAGTGCCGTGTGTTGGGTGGTTGGTTGTGTGCATGATCGTTGCTTTATATATAAAGCGGAGCGAAAGCCTTTTTCGGCAAGTTTAGGGGATCTGCTGCTGCGAAGAAGTTTGATCCCTTAGAATATTTGACTTTTTCTAATAGAAAGAAGAATTGAGTAATTAAATTTAGATGCTCTTAACTGCGCCGGAACGCCGGTTGCAACGCTCGGCCGTGGAGTACTTGCCAATTGACGTGCTATTTTACTAGTACAAATGCCCGTGCGTTGCACCGGGCGAAAAATAAAATATAACTTGCTCCACGTGCCATTATGCAACATTTTTATAATCCAATTGTTGCAAACGTCATAAATAAGGTTACACCGAGTATTTCCTTTTGTAAGATGAAATTTGGACGTCGGAAATAAGGCTACATGTGCATTGATCTTCTAAGACTGCTCGCGGCAAGGAACTGCACCTGTTGAAAATACTTACGAGTCTATAACGACACATGACAACACATTCCGTAGCAGGGAAAAACAAGTAATGCCGTTATCCAACTACGGGATCATGTTGAGCTAAAGGTATATCTCAGCTGCATCCTGAGAAAATTGAACAGATATTATCAAGTTGCCATACTAAATTGTTCATGACAGTAACCAATAATTATGCGTAAGTTATTTACTAATATTTACATATAGTCAATCAAGAATTTGCTAGAGTAGACACATACAAACAAAGCAACCAATTAACATACATGAAATGCCATTAAGCAGAAAAAAACATCAGTAATATATTTTTTTCACAGAAAATTTACCAAGGAATCACACAAATAAAATGGAGTCTGCAAGGATGAACAAACCTTCATATCGCCATCCAAAGGAATATAGGCCATTCCCTTGCACTGGTCGAATAAACTGTACTTTGCACTCTTGCTAAATATGTTCTGCAGCGCACCCACATAAACAACTACAAGAAGAGGGGTCATACCCCACGTGACAAGCATGGGAGTAAGTGGTTGCCCAACAAAATCAGAGAGAGGAAATCAACGGCAGTCACCAATAAAATTGTGGGGGTCATCATGGCAGCCACCCCCGAGCCAAATCTTTGGAATATAATCCGGCCTAACAGCATCATCGTGAAAGTTGCAATTCCGGTTGCGGTAGAGAAATCACCCTTACATTTCCATGTGAAGGAGAAAAACAAACGCCGGAAAAAAATACATGTGTCTTGAGCTTCGATTTCCATGTGACTTCCACAAGACATATCACATTCCTCTAGCCAATAGACACCCACATCAATTATTCGAAACATGATACCGGTTTTCGATAGTTAATCTAAAGCTTATATGTGGATCTCAACTTTTTCCTGGTTCTTTTCTCCTTCGCCTGGCTCTGCTAAGTTCCTATCAGCTTATTGTCTTTGGTCCATTAACTTCCATCTTTTTAGGATTTTTGGTAGCAAGAAAAGTTTAGTGTACGATCGAGAATTGTCTATTCGTAAGAAAATGTACAAGTCAAAATTCAATCGCTCTTTAATTTATCTAGTCGACACAAAAAAATTATGATGTGTGCAAAAGATCAATATGTATTACAAGCTTCCTAAAAACGGTGAGGTGCAAAGTGAGTAGAAGAATTGTCTTCTAAACAAAATGCATAGTCTGTGTGTGTAGTGTAGTGTACATCTCTATACAGAAGAAGGCTCATAGTTACATGCCCATACATTCAATTCTGCCTTTTCTTGTATGTGGGAACATATCAGCTCCAAACTCGGTTCCACGATTACAGAAAATGGTTTTGACATGTACCTGGTGCGCCTTCAAGAAAAGCCAGAGTGCATCGTTTCAGTGCTTTGTTGAATATATGCCCAGATCGATACGCTTCCAAAAACAATTCTGCAAAGCACAATGAGAACATGTAGGATATATTATCCCATGGAGGGCCGCAGATTTTTTGATTTCTCCGAGCAAGGTCCATCCTTATTCCAGCATTACAACACCTAGTTGACTCTAACTGTGCCTATAACTGTCATGACTAACAATCATAATTTGTTTTATCTCGAAACATATTTTTTATACTGTACAAACCTTTCTTAATACAGGTGGAACACAACTCTATGTTCAATGAAGATTTTTGTTCCTTTCCTATGAATTTTTATTTCCGAGATCACAGTCACATGAATATCAACATATGGCTTACTAAGTTGAAAGTGTTGCCATCAGAGTGTAAGAGCATCTACAGTCGCCCCCCCCCCCCTCCCACAAACCCCCCTCAAATGTCCGGGCAGGCCGCCCGGTCACTGATTAGTCTCGAAATTTGCACCCAGCCGGGCGTCTCAAACGTCATCGACCTGACGTCCACATGCACCGTCCGGGTTACGGGCTCTGACGAGGAAGAGTCGGGCATGGGAGATGGCGGGAGCTCAACTCCCGTAAGCCCGCTAGTGTCCCATGTCCTACTCTACCTCGCCGGCGACTAGACGGACACTACGAGGGGCACAGCCAGCCGCCAGACATGAACACGACGGAGCCGGACGAGCTCCGCTAAGTATTAGGTTTATGTTGCATGTAAGAATATGGATTTGATGTTTCTAATTTAAGGTATACCGTTGTAGAATGCATTATTTGAGGCTTGACCGGTCAGCGTTCGCGGACGCGTTCATACGCTTCGCGGATGTTTGAGAGGTCAGATTTACCAAGTCCGACTGTAAATGATCTAAGACGGCATAGTCAAATAATTACAATGGACCAATGTGAGGAGAGAACACACCTAGCAAATAACCATTTATTGGAACGCCACAAACAATTACACATAGATCCAACGGATGAGCACGCAGTGTCCAGCAGCTTCCAGTCGGTGTACATCTAGCGACTCGATTGATTAAAAATATCAGTAGGCACTAAATCCCCACCGAGCTTGCGCACTGCGTGCTGCCCCATCCACAACATCACCATTACTCCGCCTCCATCTTCCTCCTGCTGCTACAGAGAAGAGGAGAGCAGTGCTGGACCCGGAGTAGCGCCCACGAACGGCTTGGCGTCGCCTCATCCCCAGTTCCCCATCCTACCGACGCCTGGCCGTGCTCCCCACAACAGCCGTCCGTGCTGCGCCGACGAAGCACTCCAATACTTGAGTGCGCGGCCGCGGTGGCAGCCACCGCCGGGATCCTTCCCTCCGCGCATCCCCACCCCCGCATGCCGGCAGATCCCCTGCTGCACAGCCATGGCAGGTCGGCTTGCTCGAAGCCGCCATTGTTGCGCGCCTCCGCAGGGAGCCCGACCGGGGGCCAGTGGGCCATGGGCACCACTGTCTGGGAGGAGCAGTGTCGGGGCTACGCTGGTGGCCGGTAGCACTGCCCCCGCGGTGTGCAGTGAAGGCCACGGCTGCGCCGTGGGCGCCGCCTCCGTTGCGGGCTGGTGCGCTGTAGAACGCCGCCTTGCCGGCCATGGGCAATCGCCCCGCGGAGGGAATTGGGCGACCGCGCTGCCAAGAGCGCTGCCGTCCGTCGTCGCCTCCTTGGAGGGAGCGGCCTTCGCGCTCTGCTCCGCACGCGTTGCCGCTGCTCGGACTCCTCTCACCCTGGCAAGATTCTTCCCTCTCCCTCATCTCTCACCACCCCGAACTCTGGATCCGGCGCCCCCAACCTCGACGGCCTTCCACGCGCATCCCAGAGCCTCCTCCGTCGGGATTCGCGTGTTGGCAGACACCTATCGCCGTTCTCCAGGGTCAAAGCGGTCGCGCCGTCCAGATTGCCGCGCCGCTGTTCTGCAGGTCCGGCTCTGGCGGACGGCCCTCTCCGTCTCTCTCTCTCTCTCTCTCTCGGCCAATCTCTCCCCTGCCCTCGGCCTCCGGCCCTCCCCTCCGCCTCCGGCCCTCTCGGTCTCTCCTCCCCGGTCCCCGTATAGGCGCTCCGCCTTCGGCCTACCCGCCCCCTGTAGGCGCCCAGCGCCCTCCGCGGCTGACGGCTCACCTCTCGGCTCCGGCAATCTGGCCTCCTCGCCGCGAAGCCTCCTGCAGTACGCTCGCGGACGAGCCCAGCCGAAGTTGTTCCCCCTTCCACCTTCTCTGCTACTGGATAAGATAGAACAAAGGAGTGCGGATGGAATTCTCACAAAATGCAGGGGTTACTTTACAAAACTGAAACGTTTTCCTAGATATCACTTAAAGAGGGACTGCGGGTTCGATTATCAAATATCACAGGGACTGTTTTGTAAAAATGTCGACGACGGACGACCAGAAGTTATCGGTGCATTATTATTACTAGCAAAAGAGCCCGTGCGTTGCAACGGGAGAGAAAATAACACACGCTCTTAACCCAATAACCATGACTCAAGACCCTAATAGGTCCACGTCCTTTATTTTCACATGGCATCACATTTGTGTTGCCGACGGTGGCCTCAGTGCTCACACAACGAAAACGCGTTTGAATGTGGTCAGTCCTAAGTCGTCTCTCTCTCGCGCGCGCGCGCACGCACACTCGCTCGGAATAAGATGAGAAATATGTTGTTTTTCCCCGCGAGGTTTTTCAGAGGTGTGCATGCGTGGTTATCGATGTTTTTTTTCCTCTCAATCTGGTTTTAATGGGTGTTTATTTGCAATTCGGATCGCCGCCGGTACGAAAGAGAAATGAACCATGCACTATAGATTAAGTGTGCAGCATAAATAATATTTTAGAAATATTTAACAGCTAAAAATAACATCATATTTAGCTCAAGGACCCCCTCCTTCAGTCTACGTCTTCAATTTCAACACGACATCCCACCCGTGACGTGACTTATCCTCCATCCCATCCTCGCCGACTATGGTTGTGGTGTTCATCTAATCACAATGTGTCTAGACGTGGTCAATCCCAAGGCGATGAACTCAGCCACCTCATGGCACATCTGTCATTGAACAACGCCAGCGCAAGGGAGTCAATGTCGTGGAGATGAATCAATGTGTCAATAGTCTGGCGTTCTCCTTCGACTTTCAAGCCTTGCCGTCCACAGCAACCGCTCGAGCAGCTTCAAACTGCCGTTGGCCACTACCTCCGCTGCATCAATAGTCATGATATGGATTCCTTGATTTGCCTAAGAGGTAATATAGATTCAGGCGTGGTTAGAACTTGGATGCTGAGAAATTCAAGTGTTGGAGACGGAGGGGCTCGGAGAGAAAAATGATTGGATCGTGACTCTATATTTGTTAGATTAATTGTCCTAGCGGAAATTCAGAGGAAGAAAATACAAAAATATCTAAATAATAGGCTAATTTGTACATAAAAAAAGATGCAGATTACCCAAGCCCACCATAGAGAAGGCAGATGAATTGCGTAGAAGCTCCTGTCCTGTAGGGGCGTGAGCGATGCTAGAGTAGCTGTCGCCGCTACCTGTAGAAGACGGGAGAGCAGCGCTGAAGCAGACCAATGTTTTTTTTTTGTTTGCTTCATCAGCTATAGCGTCTCGATGCTAGAGAGGAACTTGCAGCCCCAGGAGCTAATGGAAACAGCTTGCTGGTGTTGAACAGATCAGAGTCATCCTACAGACGTAAATATTAGTAAAACAAAATTAATTTAATCATCGAGCATGCAAATTCGGTGCCATTGAATATGCTTATGTGCAGCTGAAGTTACCGCAATGGCACAGTACATGCTAACCTGCCATACATCCAGTACGGGGTGCATATCCCAGTGATCATGATGTCCATGGCCTAGGTACCGTAGTTGTGGCCATTGAGGGCGAATGCCTCAAATTTTCTTGCCATCGGTTACCTATATGGGTGAACCAGAGATAATTAATTTACGATCAGTAAATTAAAAACCATCATGGTTTTTATGTTGTAATGAATTTTGTAAAATTAATGAAAACTTCAATAAGTTGGCTTGAAGCCATTAGTGTGAACTTCAAATTGTTAAGCATGACACTTTGTAGATAATCTTCTAAAGAAAATTTTGGAGTAGATCTAGCAGTATTAGAGGAGTATAATCTGATGAAATTGGTAGATACTCATACTTCGAATGCCTTATGTCATGACTTAATAAAATATATGGGAGAGCACTTTGGCAATCATAATGTCAAAAATGACAAAATATAGGCTTAAACAATAAAGGTAGATAATCTGCAATGCAGTAGATCTACACTCTACCTCGTGATCCCAAAACATCAATTTGAAGAAATCACTTAGAATTTTGCATATCAATTCTTGCTCGTGTTAAGCCAAAAGGCTTAATAAGATGAATTGATTTTTATTTGTAAGAAATTGAAAATCTCAATTGCAAATAGTGGACGTAATTAATCTCAACATGTAGGAAACATGGAAATATATTACATCACACATGTTCTGAAATATAAGGTACTCTATAGAAATATAGTAATCAACAAGGTCTAAAACAGGAATAATACACTGCTAGAACTGTTGTTGGAATGCTAATCTGCTGGAAAGCTGAAATATACAAGCAATTTAAGCAAATAATGCAAATTGGCAGGAGCTGTCGGTGGCTCAACCGCATGCAAATATGCCACGTAGGGCAGCCCAGCCAAGACCAGCCTGGTCAGCCAAACGGATAAGGGAGAGCAGCCAGGGAGCGATGCCCCAGCCACATCAATCCCCAATTCACACGACCGACACAGGCGGAGCCCCCATGGCCGGTCGGCCGAGGAGCTTCCGCTGCGCTCTTCCTCGTCGGAGGAGCCGCCGGGGAGGCGGGTGCCAAGCGCGACGCCATTGGAGAGGCTGCTCGCGAGCCCGAGCACGGTCGGGCTCCATGTGCCAGCGCGGGCGGAGTGGGTGCTCGAAGACGTGGGCGCCGGCGCCCCAGCAGTATCTCGCTGGCGCGGTGGCGCCTGAGGGCGGCGGTCGGCAGCCGGAAACGCGGACGCGCAGGGGTCGAGCGAGCCGGGCGTAGCCGCCGCGGATGCCTTGGGCGGCCGTGCCACAGGGCCGCGGGAAGCCGCGCTAGTGGAGCCGCCGCGTCGCGCACCAAGCTTGAGCCGGCCGCTGATGCGTCGAGGGCTCGAGGCCTCCGTGCTGCTGCATGGCTGAGGGCAGCCAATGCGTGCGCTGCATCATCGCTGGGAGCAATGGCTCCGGCGGCACTGAGGTGGCACAACACAATATCAAGGCACCGCTCCCGGTCCGCAGATTCATGGGAGGCACAGCCATGGACTTCCACAATGTTTCCTCTTGTTGGTTCTTGATTATGGGTGGCGGCATGCAGCACACAGCTTGCATTTCTCTGTCACTTCTCATGTGTGTTTGAATTCCAGCCCATCTCTCCTTTATTTCTCTGTCACGTAGGTCCTTACCCTTGGTTTCATTAATTTCCAAGTCAGCTCCTTGATACCAACAAAGATCAAAGACGCATATAAATTAGGAGGATTGTGTGTAAGAAACCGAGGTGGGACTATTTAAACGCAACCAGTCGCTAGTTCGATTCCACATGGAAACTAATATTTTGACCTTGTATTGGGCTAGCAGCATGGTGGGTCAGCTGCGCTGGGCCACAACGCCGGCTAGGCGAGCCACCTGGGACGTTTGTAAAAGCGAGGCTTCGTTGGGCCGGCTGAGAGGCCGGATTAATTCGGTTCTGCCTAGGAACGAAGGACAAAACGTAATGCTAGCGAACGACAATTTAGTACCACCTTGGGTAGCTACGGACGAAATTTCTATGAGGGAAACGCAGGTGGACGGACGAAAACGGACGAAATTGGTGGTAAGAAGCAATAACCCCTTTATTATTAGGTATAGAAGATTAGGTAGAGACTTTTCGGCAATCAAGAATCCAAGATAAAGCTTTTTCATGTACAGATTATTTTTGACGTGATATTTCCCTTTTTCATGTACAGATTTAACGTAACGACAAGGAATAGCAGCACAATGAGACGGGCTCAAAACGATCTCTACAACTTGATCAGGCCATGAGCCGCGTACATCATTACACTCTCATTTATTTTTTACAAATACTAGAACTAGATATCACATACTATACTACAACGGAACTGTGAAAGGCCCTAGCTCACACACCACTATAGGGTGTGTACAATGTTGGTCAATACAGGGTTCTTAGGCTCGAGTTTAAACATTGCAACATACATGCAGGTGCATCATACTATACACACCTTCGCGTCGTCCCTCCCCGCGCGCGACTCGTGCGGCGGCGCGCATCTCCTTCCCTTCGCCTCCTCACCACTTTCCCCTACCCTCGCCGCCGGCCGGGGCCGCTGGGGCAAAGCCCCTCGCGGTGGCCGGCGGCGGGGCCTGTTCTCCGCGCCTGGGGATGGCCGGCCGGTGTTGCCTGTTCCATGCGCGGCGGTGGTGATCGGTGGCGGTCCCGTGCACACGATGCTGGATGGATGGTCCTCGAGCGGATCCGGGTGAAAACCCTACTCTTGGCACGTTGCCAAGGTCGGCGATGGCGGCGTTCTTCTGCGTCATCCCCTTCTTGAAGGCATCGTCGTGGAGAAGCTCTAGACCCCTATCCGCTACCTCCGGGGGAAACCCTAGATCAGTCAATCGAATGATGGAGGCGATCGTGTGTCGTACCCCTGTTGAGGGCATCATTCTTGGAGGTGTGCATAGGCTCGAGGGACCAGCGGACGGCATCTGCGGTGGAGCGGCGTTCCCTGTGGCGCATCGACGTCGTGGAGTCTCGGCGGCAAGGCGCAGCAAAATCTCGGCGACGGATGCGTGATGATGGACGCGCGTAGGGAGGAGGCGCTGTCTGGCGCCGTGGGGGCGTCGACGGCAGGCCTCGCAAGGTCGATGCGTCAGTACCTGCTCTGAAGATGGATTGATGGAAGACGGCGGCGACGACCTATGAGAGTGTGTCAGACCGGTTTGTGCCCCAGACACAGTATGTGGCTTGGTCGGGGCCTCCGGCTTTAGATGTTAGGCTAGGTGAGAGGTCTGGGTATTCGGCTCACACTTTCTGCACCCCTTCATCAATGGATAGGAGTAGCGACAGTTGTTGCCAGGATGGCGGCTTCAGACATATTGATGTATTACTTTGTAAGGTCTTTGTGAATAATTAATAAAATGGTTGCATGCATCTCCCAGATGCAGAGGCCGGGGTCATCCTCCTTTTCTAAAAAAAAAACATGCAGGTGCTAATTAATTTTTAGTCCACGGTCATCACTTGCAAGTAGCTTAAGCCCGTCCAAAACAACCAACTGCTTCAGCCTGCGTATGAGCAAACACGAATAATATTCGCAAGTAAAAAAAGTCCGACAATGTTTCATGCATATTTTGCCCCATATGTACACTTATGCTTCTGTTATTAATCCACATATGTATGCTTTTTCAAAGGAATAATTTACTTCTTCCGGCCTGTGCACCAAACCCACGCAGAGTGCCTTAATACAAGCAGAGAAAGGAGAGCAACGAGCGATGCGTAGTTCGCATAGCCTAGTCTCCCACGTGAATGCCATATATCAATAGCAAAATAGCTCTAAAAGCACAGCCTCTCTGGCATCATGTTCCCCGGAAACCCCGGCTTCTGTAACGTCCCATGTGTACACTTGCCATGCTTTTTTATGGTGGAAAGTGCCACCCAAGAGATGCACACAATGCTCACACATTTTCTCTCTCTCGCTCAGACCTTCAACATGTGAGCATGTTGCTCTTGCACCACTAAAAGAAACGTATTGCTCTTGCTTCCCTCCAAATAAAAAATGTTACTCTTGCCCGATCCCCTTTCTCCTTTCCTTCTTCTCTCCGCTCGCTCATTCCAAAATTCCTACCACCGGATGAGATCCGACTGGTAACTCAGCTACCATCAGTTTGCTCTCTTTATTTCTTCTCTTTAGCTTGCTCGTTCTCAGCTGAGGCACCTCCCAGTTCGACTCGCAGGTGATGTGGGCTTGGATCTCGTCTTCCGCTGCCAACTTGAATCCATCTTGAGCATGAGGATGTCGGCAGCGTTGTCTTCCCCTAGCGCGCGAGCCAGACGCATCGTCGTTGTTCCCACTCGAGGCAGCCCGACACATCGTCGTCATCCTCCACATGTAAGCACCAAACTAACAGGAATTCGACCGATCTACTTAATATCTCAAGAACGAAGGCAAAATCACAGGAATATTTGGTACAATTGGATAGATCGGAGGTAAGATACCCCGTCTTAGCAGTACAGAGGCTAGGGTTCTACGCTAGGCTATGAAATGGGGAATTTCGACTTAGCTAGAGAGTTCTCGTACGCCAGGTTATATGGACGATGCCAGCTCAGCTGCGGTACAACTGTAGTAACGGTTACATAACAATGGATAAGTTTAATCTGACTGGAACGGCGAAGATACATCTGAGCCGTTGATCATCCACGAAGAGGTATCCTTGCATCTGGACCGTTGCTTGTCTGAATCTTCTGCTTCTATCTTCTCTTTCAGTACTGTCTTGGTTCTGGTCCTGACAATGCCACCGCCATGACGAGCGCCTTGTCCTCAAGGCGAAAGAGCTTGTGTCCTGGAAATGTCTTGTTGAGAAATGCTGCATCTCCCACGTAGCATCATCGGGGGCAAGACTTTCCCATTGCACTAAACACCGACCCCCAGGAGTCTTGTTCCTCTGAATTACTCGCCTGTCCAACACTGATACTGGAATTGTTTTAATGTAGCCTTCTGGAGTTACCAGTGGTACATGAGGGAGTGGCACAGCTTGATGACCAATGTGTTTTTTCAGTTGGCTGATGTGGAACACTAGGTGTATGTTAGTTCCTTCAGGAAGAAGTAACTTGTATGCGACTTCTCCAATTCTCTCAATGATCTTGTACGGTCCATAAAACTTGGATCTGAGTTTCAAGGATCCCCTCAACCCAAATGCATTCTGCCTGTAAGGTTGTATTTTCAGAAATACATTGTCTCCCACTTGAAAAGATCTGTCAGTTCTGTTTTGGTCAGCAAAGTGCTTGATCCTGCTTTGAGCATGTTCCAGATTTGCTTTTAGCCTTTGCATCATGTGTTCTCTTTCAGATATTGTTAATGCTGCTTCAGGGGAAATAGATGTATTCACAGCAAATTCACCAATCTGTGGTGGTTTGTATCCATATAATGCTTGGAAGGGAGTGCACTTGAGTGAAGAATGGTAGCTTGTGTTGTACCATAACTCAGCCAAAGGTAGCAACTTGATCCACTTCTTAGGTTCCTGAAAAACCATACCTCTCAAGTAAGCTTCCAAACACTGATTTACTCTCTCCGTTTGCCCATCTGTTTGGGGATGAGAAGCAGTACTAAATCGAATCTTCACTCCAAAAGCTGCAAACAGTTCTTGGTATAACTTGCTGGTGAAAATTGTGTTTCTGTCAGAAATAATGCAGATAGGAAGGCCATGTAACTTCACCACATTATCCATGAGGGCCTCAAATACAGTTTGAACTATGAAAGGATGAGCTAGAGGAATGAAGTGAGAGTATTTGGTGAATCTATCTACTACCACTAGTATGACTTCATTTCCTTGGGAATTGGGTAGTGCAGTGATGAAATCCATTGTTATGTGAGCCCAGGCCATGTCTGGCACAAGAAGTGGTTGTAGTAACCCAGATGGATGTATATGCTCCACTTCGTTGAGCTGACAGACAGGACAGTGAGACACAAATTGTTCTATGTCTTTCCTCATGTTGGGCCAATAGAACACTCTTTTGATCCTGTAGTATGTGGCTTTAATTCCAGAATGACCTCCTAAGGCAGAAGTATGGAATGTTTGTAACAACTGTTGTCTGAAATTTGTGTTGGCTCCTACATAGATTATGTTTTTGTATTTGAGAAGACCATTGTGAGGAGAAAATCTGGGAGTGGGCCCTGTATCAGCAGCTACTTTCTTTAACAAGTTATCACTGTCATGATCTCCTTGATAGCTGGTTTTAACATCTTCAGTCCATGTGGGAACAACAACAGTGATACTGTTGCAGTGAGAGTCATAAGGAGTTCCTTTTCTTGAGAGAGCATCTGCCACCACATTTTCTTTGCCTTTCTTGTACTCTATTGTATAATCATATTCCAACAGTTTTAGTAGCAATTTGTGTTGGATTCCTTCTGGCAGCCTCTGAGTTGTCATGTACTTGAGAGAGTGTTGGTCTGTCTTGATGATTAGAGTGTTGCCCCATACATAGTGCCTCCACTTTTTTAGTGCTTCTAAAATTGCCATAGCTTCTTTCTCATAGATAGACTGAGCAGCAGGTTTTGGCCCTAGGCTTTTACTGAGGAAAGCAATGGGTCTTCCTTTTTGCATGAGGACTGCTCCAATCCCTGTTGCACATGCATCAGCTTCTATAGTGAAGGGCAGAGAAAATCTGGTAGGGCTAATACAGGACAGCTTGTCATTGTCTCTTTTAGGAGTTGAAAAGCTTGACTTTGTGCAGGTCCCCATTGAAATGCATCTTTCTTTAGCATGTCATGCAGTGGTCGACATATTTGTCCATAGTTTTTGACAAATCTTCTGTAATACCCAGTTAATCCCAGAAATCCTCTTAATTTGGTGACATTGTCAGGTTCAGGCCAGTCAGAAATTGCTTGTATTTTTCCAGGGTCTGTTGCTACTCCTTTAGCTGAAATGATGTGCCCTAGATATGCCACTTGATTAGTAGCAAAGGTGCATTTAGATAGCTTGACATACAACTGATTTTTACTTAGAGCTGTCAGAGTTCTTTCCAAGTGTTCTTTGCTGAAAATCAGTATATCATCAAAGAAAATTAACAGAAACTTTGGTTGATCAGTTTCATTAACTTCTTCAGCAACTTTGTTCATCAGACTCTGGAATGTTCCTGGTCCACAAGAGAGACCAAATGGAACTACTGTATACTCATAATGACCCATGTGAGTTCTAAATGCAGTTTTATGTATATCTTCAGTGGCCATTCGAATTTGATGATACCCTGATCTCAAATCCAGCTTGGAGAAAATCTTTGCTCCATGTAATTCATCCAATAAATCTTCAATGATTGGCATGGGAAATTTGTTCTTCACAGTAACAACATTAAGTTCTCTGTAATCTACACACAATCTCCAGCCCCCATCTTTCTTCCTGGCCATGATAGCTGGAGAAGAAAAAGGACTGAAACTTTCCTGGATCTCTCCTTTTTTGATGAGCTGTTTAATAATTTCCTCCATTGCAGCTTTCTGGTAATGTGGAACTCTGTAAGGTCTCAAATTGGGTGGTTTTGCGCCTTCTTGCCAGATTATCCTGTGATCACAATCTCTTTTAGGAGGGAGTTGCTGAGATTCCTCAAAAATATCAGCAAACTTCAGTAGTAGAGGTTGAAGTGCTCTGGGAGGAGGTGTTAGTTGCTTGTTGTTCTATGTTTCTACTTCTTGTACTTGCAGAATATATCCCATCACTCCTTTCTGCAGCAGCTTCTCCATTTTGGCAGCTGATATGATACACTTCTTCTTAGTGATTGTGTGATCAAATAGAGTTACTGGCAGTCCTTGTTTTGTCACAATTAAAACCCTCTCTACTAAGTCCAAACAAATTGGGTTGTATTTATATATCCAATCTGCACCTAGTATGATATCATAAGAAGCAAGATCTAATACTTTGAAGTTGCTGCTGAAAGTGTGTCCTTGTACTTTAAAATTTAAGTCTGGAACTTTTGAGACAGATAGCAGTTGTCCCCCCCCTGCTACTGTCACTTTCCTTGGTTGCATTGGTTGTTGGAGGTAGTTACTTTGGATGGCAAAGTCTGTACTCATGAAAGTATCTGAAGATCCACTATCAAAGAGTGATGTGGCTTTCTTCCCAGCAATTTCCACAATCAGAGAGAATGTATTTGGTCTTGTGGTTCCTTCTGCAGCATTTCCTGAAATGTGCATTGCTTGTGTAGGTTTTGGTACAGTAGATTCAGGGGTTTTCTCCTTATCTGGTGTATTTGGAGCTGTGTGATAAGCTTGCTCAGGGGCAATGATGTCTTCAGTATTGTCACTATCTGCTTCCTCATCCACTTCTTGTAGGATATGTAAAGTTTTTCCAATTTTACATTTGTGTTATCTTGTCCAAGGCTCTCTACAGTACCAGCATGCTCTTGCATCTTTAGGAAAGGGAACAGAGTACTTTTCCTGATTAGGTACTTGTACCTGTAATGGAGGGTTGGACTGTCTGACATTATTTGAGTATGATCTAGGTTTATATCATGCAGATGGAGACACTTTCCTTGCTGCTGCAGCTTTTTCATACACCTTTGCATACCAATAAGCTTCTATAATGCCTGTAGGTTTCTGTCCACAAACCTCATGTTTGATATCAGCTTTTAGTCCTCCAATAAAACAACCGAGCAAAAAACTTTCCTGTAAACAGGGATGGTCTCTCTTAACCAGAGTAACACAATGTTCAAATTCATCTATGTACTGAGCTATTGAAGTTTGTTGTTGTATGTTCTTAAGGAGTTCCACTGCTTCATGCACACTTGCTTCCGAAAATCTGTCAGCTATCATGTGGCAGAACTGTTGCCATGTGATCATCTGCCAAGGAACACAGATGTTCTTTAACCAGTTGGATGCTCTTCCTTGTAAATGACATGTTGCCAGATTTACCCATTGATCATAAGGAGTGCCAGTCATGTCGTAGAATTTTTCACAAACAATTAACCATCCAATTGGATCTTCTCCACTGAATAATGGTATCTCTAGCCTAGGTCCTTTCAGAACAGCTTTAGCAAAATAAGATGGACCTCCCAGTTGTGTGGCTTGTTGATTTCTTTGAGCATCATATAGATTTCCTGCTGCTTGATACACTGGGGGTTGAGAACAACCAGTAGTGGACATGTTAATATATTGTCCAGTGATAGGATTGTAAGTAGGAACTAGATTGTAGAGTGGAGCAGTTATGGGAGCAAAGTAACCACTATTACCAGAAAATCCCAAGGTATGTGCCTAAACTGCTACACTTGTACTCGCTGACGTTAATCTGAATTGCTGTTGTCCTTGTACTTCTTGTTGTTTGTCAGTGTGCACTCTAGTGCTCTCAGTGAACAAACTGGCAGATGGTAAACCACTTGTTACCCCTGGAAGAGTGGTCTTTGGCACAAATTCCTTATTATTAAACTCCTGATTCAGATTTCTGTTCACTTGCTGCTGGCCACAAACAGTGTGATCTGGTACAGGAATAACGGATGGCAGGCTAGCCATCGCCGATCCAGTGCACAGTGGAGGTGGAGCACTAGGTGTAACTACCTCTGTTTTTTGATTTCCCAGAGACATGTTTTGTAGTATCAGTTGTAAAGTTTTCTGAATTTCTGTATTCATATCAGTCAACTTTGCTTCTACCCGTGGCATAGTAACCATTTCCGCACGAATTTGACATACCTCCTTCTTCAGTTCTTTCAGATCTGCTAACTCTGTTCGCATGTCCTTCACTTCTGCTTCCAAATGATCAACAGTAATCTGTACCTTGGCCCGAGTGTCCATTTCTTTGTTTATCTGACTCCCCAAGCCGACGTACCTCCGGATCCAAACGCCTGACCTTGACGCTGTGACGCACGGACCTCTTCAGAGACCGGAATTTTACCACTAGGAGATCGTCTTCTAGCAACCGTCTCGGACTCGAGATCTGCGTCCGAATGAGCACCACTGTCGCGTTGCTGCTACCGCACTGCCGCCAAGAACAGGGAGGGATGGGAGGGATTTTACGAGAGAGCCCAACCTCCTGCTCTCCGCTGCTCGTTTCGCCGCCGCTCGTCGTCGCCGAGGATGAACGACCGACGCTCTAATACCTTTGTAAGCACCAAACTAGCAGGAATTCGACCGATCTACTTAATATCTCAAGAACGAAGGCAAAATCACAGGAATATTTGGTACAATTGGATAGATCGGAAGTAAGATACCCTGTCTTAGCAGTACAGAGGCTAGGGTTCTACGCTAGGCTATGAAATGGGGAATTTCGACTTAGCTAGAGAGTTCTCGTATGCCAGGTTATATGGACGATGCCAGCTCAGCTGCGGTACAACTGTAGTAACGGTTACATAACAGTGAATAAGTTTAATCTGACTGGAACGGCGAAGATACATCTGAGCCGTTGATCATCCATGAAGAGGTATCCTTGCATCTGGACCGTTGCTTGTCTGAATCTTCTGCTTCTGTCTTCTCTTTCAGTACTGTCTTGGTTCTGGTCCTGACACCACAGCGGCAGCTTTCTTCGACCTACAGGTCCCCCCTTTCTCCTTTTCCTGATTGCCATTTTTTTCTTAACCTTTTATTATGTTTGTACGATTGTATATACCAATATAATGTAATTAAGGTACTGCCTGTTAGTGGAAAATGTTTATTTTCTTATGCCCCTCCACTTTTTTCCAGACTTGGACCGTAATCGGCAGTGTTAGCCCCACTTACCCCAATTCATATTTAACACATATAAGTATTAATCCTTACCCCAATTCATATTGAACAAATATAAGTATTAATCAGTGTAATTATGAGTAACTCTAGTTTAATATTTCCCAAAGACAAAAATGTATTTATAATAACAGAGTAGTAAAATAGGTCTGACCGCATTGTACATACAAATTATAATGATGCACAAATGCTCTTAATATTGGGTTGTACTATATATTAAGCCACAAATATCAGAAAATATAGTGTAGGTGTTTGGTATTGATTAACTATTTCTGTCAAATGTTGATGCACGTTTCCAGTACTTACGCATAGTAGTGGACCATATTCGTCCTGCCATATCATGTTAGCATTGGTACGCTATTAATTTGTATTTTGAAGATAGTTTGCAGTTTACAAATTTTTTATGTACCTATTCTTATCTAAGAATCATGCTGAAGTGTTTTTGTTTTTCCATACCTTTAAAATATTTCAGTATACACAATGTTCTTGACCACATCATCCTCTTTGCTATCTTCATCATTTATCATTACGCGTTGTCCATCTCTTCTTGTGAATCTTGATAATGCTACGTATAGCTATCCATTTGAGAACACTTGTTTAGGCAGATATAGTCCCACCTTTAGTTCTGTCTAGCGCCTCAAAGCATATCCTGTTTGCCATTGGACCTTCATCCCATAGTATAAGTGACGTCTTTTTTAGTAGGTCAAGTGGGAACCTTAACATGTTGACTCTTCTGCAAGGATAGGGGGATGTGGAATCTCGAGTGTGCTCCCTATAGAAGCAGCGCTGCAATATGAGATGACACCACTGCTAGTACTATCTTTCCTTCGAAACACAACTTTGCTGTGATTGCCACCGTAGGTATGTCTTACATATCCCTCCATAGACGTCCACAAATATATTCTTTCCCAAAATTTTGTTCATAATTATCCCTCCCGACCCCCTCAGCGCCGCACCCCAGGGCGGCGCCAGGGGGAGCAGATCCCAGTGCCGCCAGCCCCTGATGTCTACTACGCAACTTTTATTCTTGTAGACATTGTTGGGCCTCCAAGTGCAGAGTTTTGTAGGACAGTAGCAAATTTCCCTCAAGTGGATGACCTAAGGTTTATCAATCCGTGGGAGGCGTAGGATGAAGATGGTCTCTCTCAAACAACCCTGCAATCAAATACAAGAAATCTCTTGTGTCCCCAACACACCCAATACAATGGTAAATTATATAGGCGCAGTAGTTCGGCGAAGAGATGGTGATACAAGTATAGTATGGATAGTAGATATAGGTTTTTGTAATCTGAAAATATAAAAACAGCAAGGTAGCAAGTGATAAAACGGAGCACAAACGGTATTGCAATGCTTGAAAACAAGGCCTAGGGTTCATACTTTCACTAGTGCAATCTCTCAACAATGCTAACATAATTGAATCATATAACAATCCCTCAACGTGCAACAAAGAACCACTCCAAAGTTCCTATTAGCGGAGAACATAAGAAGAAATTGTTGTAGGGTACGAAACCACCTCAAAGTTATCCTTTCCGATCGATCTATTGAGCCATCCCTATAAGTGTCACAAACAGCCCTAGAGTTCGTACTAAAATAACACCATATGGTACGCATCAACCAACTCTAATGTCACCTAGATACTCCAATGTCACCACAAGTATCCGTGAGTTGATTATTTGATATGCATCAAGACAACTTCAGATTCATAATATTCAATCCACACAAAGAACTTCAAAGAGTACCCCAAAGTTTCTATCGGAGAAAAGAAGATGAAAACGTGCAACCAACCCCTATGCATAGATCACCCCAAAGTCACGGGAATCCGCGAGTTGATTACCAAAACATACATCAAGTGACTCAATAGAACACCCCATTGTCACCACGGGTATCCACATGCAAGACATACATCAAGTGTTCTCAAATCCAAAGTATTCAATCCGACAATAACGAAACCTCAAAGGGAAAGACTCAATTCATCACAAGAAGATAGAGAGGGAACAAACACCATATGATCCAACTATATTAACAAAGCTCGCAGTACATCAAGATCGTGCCAAATCAAGAACACGAGAGAGAGAGAGATCAAACACATAGCTACTAGTACATACCCTCTGCCCCGAGGGTAAACTACTCCCTCCTCGTAATGGAGACCACCGGGATGATGAAGATGGCCTCCGGCGATGATTTCCCCCTCCGGCAGAGTGCCGGAATAGGGCTTCGGATGAGATCATTTCGGAACAAAGGCTTGTGGCGGCGGCGTGGGAGTTCTAGGTTTCTTTTCGGGGTTTTCTATATTTATAGGATTTTTCAGCATTGGATTCACGCCAGGGGGTCCACGAGGGAGCGACAAGCTCGCTAGGCCCTCCCTACCCCCAGGGAACACCTAGCAGGCTTGTCGCTTCCTCTTGGCTCTTCTGGTCCTTCCACGAAGCTTCGGGGGTCTCTTATGTTCCAAAAAAATCACCAAAAAGTTTCAGCCCAATCCGAGAACTTTTATTTGTACACAAAAAACAACACCATGGTAGTTCTGCTGAAAACAGCGTCAGTCCAGGTTAGTTCCATTCAAATCATTCCAAAACCATATAAAATTGTTGTAAACATGGCATGAATACTTCATAAATTATGGATACGTTGGAGACGTATCAGCATCCCCAAGCTTAATTCCTGCTCGTCCTCGAGTAGGTAAATGATAAAAGAAATAATTTATGAAGCGTGAATGCTAGCATAGTGCATAAGTTTGATCATTGATAATTGCAATCACTTTTCCTAGCATTATTATATATCATAAACAGTAGTTCATCTCATAAAACTTCTGATGATAAACTAGCAATCAATTCACATGTTATGGTTTAAACAATACGTTCTCTTGAAACTTAACAAGCTATGTTCTTAGTCGTCAAACAATGCATCTCATTTTCAACAAAGTCTAAGTAAGAGCTCCACATACTCAATTATCTTACAGTCTTCTATGATTGCTAGTACTCAAAGCATATTTTTAGAACAAATGGCATCCATCGAACACAGAGAAAGATAGGGGCTTAATGTTTCGCCTCCCAACTTATTTATCATAGAGATAATTGTCAACAATAATAATTCATGATCAAATATATTTGGATGGCCATATATGCCTGGATCTATCCCTACCACATGATGCTTGCCAACTATAGAATAAGTTGGAATAAGAAATTGACTCAACATAAAAAGTAAATAACATAAAAGTAAATAGAATGCCCCTTCGCAGAGGGAAGCAGGGATTTGCAGAGGTGCCAGAGCTCATAGCTTAAAACAGAGATGAATACATTTTGAGTGGTGTGCCTTTTCTGTCAACATCACGAGTAAGGTATTCAATATCTTCCATGCTAAACTCATTATGGCCGGTTCCCATGCAGAAATAAAAAGTTTTACTCCCCCTCAACCATTCAAACATAAGCCATGGCTAGCCGAATTCACGGGTGCCCTCTGAACTTTCAACTTTCTAGGGGGAGCTTTGTTTTATTATATATATCTTTGTTTTGCGGGACTGGGTATCCCAATTACTGGCCTCTCTCGTGCAATGACAAGTGAATAAATACCCATCATGAGAATAACCCACTTAGCATGGAAGATACTGACCGCCCCGTCGCTCCATGAGCGGTACGGGCACACAAAATAGATGATTATTTGAAGGTTTTAGAGATGGCACATGAAAATTTACTTGGAACGACAAGGTAATACCGTATATAGGTAGATATGGTGGACACTCATGGAAGAAACTTGGCTCAAGGATTTTGGATGCACAAGCAGTATTCCCGCTTAGTACATAAATTTTGGCTAGCAAAGGATTCTAAACAAGCACCACATGTTGGAGGATCCATAACAATATAACTTCTATGCAAATATACCCAAACATAACTCATTACGTTGTCTTCCTTGTCCAACTTCAACCAATTTGCTCAAGTTTGAAAATAATTAATGGGTATTCACAGTCATAAAAGATGTCCAAGATAATATATTTATATGTGAAAGTTCTCTTCCATATACTATCTTTCATGAATTGCTCGTATGACTAATATTGTCAAACTTCAATAGATTTTACTTTCTAAACCAAATGTGAAATATTTCTAAGCATGAGACAAGCATATGAAGCACATATAATTTCAACTTTATGATATTCAATTCATTTCAACAATTCACTCATAGGATATAAGTGAAGCACAAGAGTGAATGACAAACTACTCTAAAAGATATAAGTGAAGAATAGTAGTTAATTAATTAAGTAGCTATGTGAAGACTCTCTCCAAATAAAAATTTCAGATCCAAGTACTTTATTAAAACAGCAAGCAAAATGAAAATACACACCAAGAATAGCACAAATCATGTGAACAAATAAAAACTTAGGCTCAAGCGAGACAAACCGATAGTTGTTGATGAAGAAAGGTGGGATGCCTACCGGGGCATCCCCAAGCTTAGATGCTTGAGACTTCTTGAAATATTAACTTGGGATGCCTTGGGCATCCCCAAGCTTGAGCTCTTGTGTCTCCTTAATTCCTCTCATATCACGGTTTCCCTAAATCTTAAAAACTTCATCCACACAAAACTCAACAAGAACTTGTGAGATAAGTTAGTATAAATCAATGCAAAACCTTATCATTCTCTACTATAACAAATCACTAAAATTATAATTTAACATTGCATACTAAATGCCTCTGCATATTTAATACTCCTATCCTCAAATAGAACCATTAAATGAGCCAACATAGGTAGACAATGCAAACATCATAGCAGTCTGTCTAAATAGAACAGTCTGTAAAAGATGAAGCGAAATCCATACTTATTTAACTCCAAAAATTCTGAAAATTTACCACATTTTGACTTTGTCAAAATTTACACTGTAGAAAATTTATAATTTCTTACTTTGTCAAAATTTTAAGATTTTATCACATTCTGACTTTTCTAGAGAATTCAGACAATAATAGAAAACCTTCTGTTTTGAAACAGCAACTCATACACTTGCAAATTGAGCATGGTAAAGGTTATACTTGACATTTTTTTATTGAAATAAAGGATACAAAACATTGTTCTAAATAACAGCAAGCAAATCTAAACAAAAGAAAATGACGCTCCAAGCAAAACACATATCATGTGACGAATAAAAATATAGCTCCAAGTGAGATATACCGATAGTTTTGAAGATGAAAGAGGGGATGCCTGATACGTCCAATTTGCATCATGATTTCCTACTAATAATTATTATGTTTTTGATCATTATTTCACTTTATGGTACAATTCTTATGCCTTTTCTCTCTTATTTTGCAAGATTCACATGAAGAGGGAGAATGCCGGCAGCTGAAATTCTGGACCTGAAAGGGGTGAAACAGAGATAGCTATTCTGCACAACTCCAAATGACCTAAAAATTTATGGAGAATTGTTTTGGAATATATAAAAAATACTGGTGAAAGCATCAACAAGAGGGGACCCACCAGGTTGCCACAAGCCTAGGGGCGCGCTCTACCCCCCTAGGCGCGCCCCCCAAGCTTGTGGGGCCCCTGGCAGGCCTCCGGCCCCCTCCTTCTGCTATATGAAGACATTTTCCCTAGAAAAATCAGAAGAAGACTTTTGGGACGAAGCGCCGCCGTCTTGAGGCGGAACCTGGGCAGGAGTTATTTTGCTCTCCGGCGGAACGATTCCGCTGGGGAAACTTTCCTCCGGGAGGGGGAAATCGAAGCCATCGACATCACCAATGATCCTCTCATCGTGGGAGGACCAATCTTCATCAACATCTTCACCAGCACCATCTCATCTCAAACCCTAGTTCATCTCTTGTATTCAATCTTTGCCTCAAAACCTCAGATTGGTACCTGTGGGTTGCTAGTAGTGTTGATTACATGTTGTAGTTGATGCTAGTTGGTTTATTTGGTGGAAGATTATATGTTCATATCCTTAATGCTATTCAATACCCCTCTGATCTTGAACATGAATATGATTTGTGAGTAGTTACTTTTGTTCTTGCGGACATGGGAGAAGTCTTGTCATAAGTAATCATGTGAATTTGGTATTCGTTCGATATTTTGATGCTATGTAAGTTGTGCTTCCTTTAGTGGTGTCGTGTGAACGTCGACTATATGACACTTCACCATCTTTGGGCCTAAGGAAAGGCATTGTGGATTAGTAATTAGATGATGGGTTGCTAAAGTGTCAGAAGCTTAAACCCTAGTTTATGCGCTATTCCGTAAGGGGATGATTTGGATCCATATATTTCATGCTATGGTTAGAGTTATCTTAATTCTTCTTTCGTAGTTGCGGATGCTTGCGAGAGGGGGTAATCATAAGTGGGAGGCTTGTTCAAGTAAGAATAGCACCCAAGCACCGGTCCACCCACATATCAAATTATCAAAGTAGCGAACGTGAATCAAACAAACATGATGAAAGTGATTAGATGAAATTCCCATGTGTCCTCGAGAACGCTTTGCTTATTATACGAGTTCGTTCTGGCTTGTCCTTTGCTACAAAAAGGATTGGGCCACCTTGCTGCACTTTATTATATTTGTTACTTGTTACGAATTATCTTGCTACCGAAACTATCTGTTACCGCTACTTTCAGTACTTGCAGAGAATACCTTGCTGAAAACCGCTTGTCATTTCCTTCTGCTCCTCGTTGGGTTCGACACTCTTAATTATCGAAAGGACTATGATTGATCCCCTATACTTGTGGGTCATCAAGACTCTTTTCTGGCGCCGTTGCCGGGAATGAAGCGCCTTTGGTGAGTGGAATTTGGTAAGGAAACATTTATACTACATGCTGAAATTTGCTGTCACTTGTCACTATGAAAAGTAATCCTTTGAGGGGCTTGTTCGGGGTATCTTCACCTCGACCAGAAACATTGAGAGTTGCTCCTCAACCTACTGAACCGACTGAAAATATTTATTATGAAATTCCTTCGGGTATGGTAGAGAAACTGCTAGATAACCCTTATGCAGGAGATGGAATGGTACATCCTGATATGCACTTGATCTATGTGGATGAAATTTGTGGATTGTTTAAGCTTGCAGGTCTATCCGGAGATGGAGTTAAGAAGAAAGTATTCCCTTTATCTTTGGAGGGAAAGGCATTGACATGGTATAGGCTATGTGATGATACTGAAACATGGGACTGGAACCGGTTGAAGATGGAATTCCACCAGAAATTTTGTCCTATGCATTTGGTTCATCGTGATCGGAATTATATATATAATTTTTGGACTCATGAAGGAGAAAGCATCGCTCAAGCTTGGGGGAGGCTTAAGTATATGTTGCACACATGCCCCAATCATGAGCTCTCAAGAGAAATAATTCTTCAAAACTTTTATGCTCAGCTTTCTCATAATGATCAATCCATGCTCGATACTTCTTCTGTTGGTTTCTTTATGAAGAGAACTATTGAATTCAGATGGGATCTTCTGGAAAGAATTAAACGTAACTCTGAAGATTGGGAAATCGACAAAGGTAATGAGTCAGGTATAAATCTTGAGTTTGATTGTGTTAAATCTTTTATGGAAACTAATGCTTTTCATAAGTTTAGTGCTAAATATGGACTTGACTCTGAGATAGTAGCTACCTTTTGTGAATCTTTTGCTGCTCATGTTGATCTCCGTAAGGAGAAATGGTTTAAATATCATCCACCTATTGAATTGAATGAAGAACCTGTTAGTGTTAAAGAAGAAACAATTGTTTACAATGTTGATCCAGTTGTGCCTACTTCTTATATTGAGAAACCTCCTTTCCCTGTTAGGATTAAGGAACATGCTAAAGCTTCAACTATGGTTAATAAAAGTAATATAAGAACACCTAGACCTTCTGAACAAATTAAAGTTGAACCTAATATTGCAATGGTTAAAGATCTTTTGGTTGATAATATTGATGGACATGTCATATATTTCTGTGATGAAGAACTAGAATTGCTAAACCAGACACTAAAGATAAAAACAAACCTATAATTGGCATGCCTGTTATTTCTGTTAAAATTGGAGATCATTGCTATCATGGTTTATGTGATATTTGTGCTAGTGTGAGTGCTATTCCGTTTAATCTCTATCAAGAAGTCATGAACGATATTGCACCTGTTGAGATTGAAGATATTGATGTTACTATTAAGCTTGCAAATAGAGATACTATTTCACCACTTGGGATTGTTAGAGATGTTGAATTCTTGTGTGGTAAGATCAAATATCCTACTGAATTTCTTGTTCTTGGATCACCACAAGATGATTTTTGTCCCATTATATTTGATAGACCTTTCTTGAATACAGTTAACGCCAAGATTGATTGTAATAAAGAAAGTGTCAGTGTTAATTTTGGTGAGGTGTCTCATGAGTTTAATTTCTCTAAGTTTCATAGACAACCTCATGATAAAGAATTACCTAATAAGGATGAAATTATTAGTCTTGCTTCTATTGCTATACCTCCTACTGATCCTTTAGAACAATATTTGCTAGACCATGAGAATGATATGCATATGAATGAAAGAAATGAAATAGATGAGCTGTTCTTTAAACAAGCACCTATCCTTAAACATAATTTGCCTATTGAAACCATGGGAGATCCACCTCCACCCAAGGGTGATCCTGTGTTTGAATTAAAGCAATTACCTGATACACTTAAATATGCTTATCTTGATGAAAAGAAGATATATCCTGTTATTATTAGTGCTAACCTTTCAGAGCATGAAGAAAAGAGATTACTTAAAACTCTGAAGAAGCAATGTGCCGCTATTGGATATACTCTTGATGATCTTAAGGGCATTAGTCCCACTTTATGTCAGCATAAAATTCATATGGAGCCAGACTCTAAACCAGTTGTTGATCATCAAAGAAGGCTGAATCCTAGAATGAAGGATGTGGTAAGAACTGAAATATTAAAGATTCTCGAGGCAGGTATAATTTATCCCATAGCTGATAGTAGATGGGTAAGTCATGTTCATTGTGTTCCTAAGAAAGGAGGTATTAACGTTGTTCCTAATGATAAAAATGAACTTATCCCACAAAGAATTGTAACTGGTTATAGGATGGTAATTGATTTCAGGAAATTAAATAAAGCTACTAGGAAAGATCATTACCCCTTGCCATTTATTGATAAAATGTTAGAAAGACTATCTAAGCATGCACACTTTTGCTTCCTAGATGGTTATTCTGGTTTCTCTCAAATACATGTTTCACCTGAAGATCAAGAGAAAACCACCTTTACTTGTCCTTTTGGAACTTATGCTTATCGTCGTATGCCTTTTGGCTTATGTAATGCACCTGCTACCTTTCAAAGATGTATGACTGCTATATTCTCTGACTTTTGTGAAAAGAGTGTTGAGGTTTTCATGGATGATTTCTCCATTTACGGAACTTCTTTTGATGATTGCTTGAGCAACCTTGATCGAGTTTTGCAGAGATGTGAAGAAACTAGTCTTGTCTTGAATTGGGAGAAGTGCCACTTTATGGTGAATGAAGGTATAGTCATTGGGCATAAAATTTCTGAAAGAGGTATTGAGGTTGATAAAGCTAAAGATATCAAAGGTATAAGAAGTTTCCTTGGTCATGCTGGTTTCTATAGAAGGTTTATAAAAGACTTCTCGAAAATTTCTAGGCCTCTTACTAATCCTATGGGTATGTCTCCTTATAAAATGGTTTGTGGAAAAGCATGTCATTAACCTCTTGAGTTAGAACATAAAGCATATTGGGCAATTAAAGAACTTAACTATGATTTTAAACTTGCCGGTGAAAAGAGGTTATTTGATATTAGTTCTTTAGATGAATGGAGAACCCAAGCTTATGAAAATGCCAAGCTGTTTAAAGAAAAAGTTAAAAGATGGCATGATAAGAGAATTCAAAAACAGGAATTCAAAGTAGGTAATCATGTTCTATTATACAATTCTCGTTTAAGATTTTTTGCAGGAAAACTTCTCTCCAAATGGGAAGGCCCATACATCATCAAAGAAGTTTATCGCTCCGGAGCCATCAAAATAAACAATTCCGAAGGCAATAATATGAGAGTTGGTAATGGGCAAAGAATTAAACATTACATCTCAGGTACGCCCATTATGTTGAAACTAATATTATTCAAACAATGACACTGGAAGAGCACATAGAGGAAACCTTCCGGAACGCTCCAGAATCCTGAAAAGGAGTAGGTATGTGGTATGGTAAGTAAATGATGACCCACAAGTATAGGGGATCAATCATAGTCCTTTCAATAAGTAAGAATGTCGAACCCAATGAGGAGCAGAAGGAAATGACAAGCGGTTTTCAGAAAGGTATTCTCAGCAAGTACTGAAAGTAACGGTAACAGGTAGTTTTGATAGCAAGATAATTCGTAACAAGTAACAAGTATAATAAAGTGAAACAAGGTGGCCTGATACGTCCATTTTGCATCATGTTTTCCTACCGTTATTTATAGTGTTTTTAATCAATATAACACTTTGTGGAGCAATTCTAATGCCTTTTCTCTATTAATATGCAAGATTTACATAAGGAGGGAGATTGCCGACAGCTGGAATTCTGGACCTGAAAAAGCTATGTCAGAGATACCTATTCTGCACATCTCCAAATGAGCTGACATTTCACGGAGATTTATTTTGGAATAAATAAAAATACTGGAAGAAAGAAGTACCAGAGAGGGCCACCCAGGTGCCCACGAGGCACCAGCGCGCGCCACCCCCCCCCCCCCAGGCGCGCCCTGGTGGCTTGTGGGGCCCCTGGCCAGCCTCCGGTGCCCATTTTCTGGTATATAAGCCCATTTGCCCTAGAACAAAATAATGAGAAGACTTTTGGGACGGGGCACCGCCGTCTCGAGGCGGAACTTGGGCAGGAGCACTTTTGCTCTCCGGCGGAGCGATTCCGCCGGGGATACTTCCCTCCGGGAGGGGGAAATCGAAGCCATCGACATCACCAACGATCCTCTCATCGTGGGAGGACCAATCTTCATCAACATCTTCAACAGCACCATCTCATCTCAAACCCTAGTTCATCTCTTGTATTCAATCTTTGTCTCAAAACCTCAGATTGGTACATGTGGGTTGTTAGTAGTGTTGATTACATCTTGTAGTTGATGCTAGTTGGTTTATTTGGTGGAAGATTATATGTTCAGATCCATTATGCTATTCAATACCCCTCTGATCTTGAACATGAACATGATTTGTGAGTAGTTACTTTTGTTCTTGAGGACATGGGAGAAGTCTTGTCATAAGTAATCATGTGAATTTGGTATTCGTTCGATATTTTGATGATATGTATGTTGTTGATTCTCTTAGTGGTGTCATGTGAACGTCGACTACATGAAACTTCACCATATTTGGGACTAAGGGAATTCATTGTGGAGTAGTAATTAGATGATGGGTTGCTAGAGTGACAGAAGCTTAAACCCTAGTTTATGCGATATTCCGTAAGGGGCTGATTTGGATCCATATGTTTAATGCTATGGTTAGATTTATCTTAATTCTTCCTTCGTAGTTGCGGATGCTTGCGAGAGGGGTTAATCATAAGTGGGAGGTTTGTTCAAGTAAGAACAGCACCCAAGCACCGGTCCACCCACATATCAAATTATCAAAGTAGCGAACGCGAATCAAACAAACATGATGAAAGTGACTAGATGAAATTCCCATGTGTCCTCGAGAACGCTTTGCTTATTATAAGAGATCGTTCCGGCCTGTCCTTTGATACAAAAAGGATTGGGCTACCTTGCTGCACTCTTTGTTACTATTGCTACTTGTCACTTGTTACAAATTATGTTGCTATCAAACTACTCGTTACCGATAATTTCAGTGCTTGCAGAAAATACCTTGCTGAAAACCGCTTGTCATTTCCTTCTGCTCCTCGTTGGGTTCGACACTCTTACCTATCGAAAGGACTATGATTGATCCCCTATACTTGTGGGTCATCAAGAATCTTTTCTGGCGCCGTTGCTGGGGAGTGAAGCGCCTTTGGTGAGTGGAATTTGGTAAGGAAACATTTTTATTACGTGCTGAAATTTGTTGTCACTTGTCACTATGGAAAGTAATCCTTTGAGGGGTTTGTTCGGGGTATCTTGACCTCGACCGAAAGCACAAAGTGATGCTCCTCAACCTACTGCACCTACTGAAAATATTTATTATGAGATTCCTTCGGGTATGATAGAGAAACTACTAGCTAATCCTTATGCAGGAGATGGAATGGTACATCCTGATATGCACTTGATCTATGTGGATGAAATTTGTGGATTGTTTAAGCTTGCAGGTTTATCCGGAGATGGAGTTAAGAAGAAAGTATTCCCTTTATCTTTGGAGGGAAAGGCATTGACATGGTATAGGCTATGTGATGATATTGGAACGTGGGATTGGAATCAATTGAAATTGGAATTTCATCAAAAGTTTTATCCTATGCATCTGGTTCATCGTGATCGGAATTATATATATAATTTTTGGCCTCGTGAAGGAGAAAGCATCGCTCAAGCTTGGGGGAGGCTTAAGTACATGATGTACACATGCCCCAATCATGAGCTCTCAAGAGAAATTATCTTACAGAATTTTTATGCTCGGCTTTCTCATGATGATCAAACCATGCTCGATTCTTCTTCGACTGGCTCCTTTATGAAGAAAACTATTGAATTCAAATGGGATCTTCTATAAATAATTAAACGCAACTCTGAAGATTGGGAACTCGACAAAGGTAAAGAGTTAGGTATAACACTTGAGTTTGATTGTGTTAAATCTTTTATGGATACCGATGCTTTTCATAAGTTTAGCACTAAATATGGACTTGACTCTGAGATAGTAGCCTCCTTTTGTGAATCATTTGCTACTCATGTTGATCTCCCTAAGGAGAAGTGGTTTAAATATCATCCTCCTGTTAAAGAAAAAGATTGAGGAACCCGTTAGTGTTAAAGAAGAAACTGTCGGAGTCTAGGATCTGCGTCCAAGAAACTTCTCCAAGAACTTAGGATTTGAACTCTGGGGGACTTTGCTTGGCAGCCTATGACGGGACTATGGCGGGGACGCGCCGGACTCGCTGGCTCTCACCGGACACAAAGGGGACGCGCGAGCTACCCAGGTTCGGGCCACCGTGCGGTGTAACACCCTACTCTTGCTTGTGTTGGATTGCTCTGGGATGGAGAACTTGTGGCTCCAAGTACACGAGGTGTGGGGGAGAATGAATCGATCCCCTTACATGGAGGCGGCCTTGCCCCTTTTGTAGTGCCTTGGTCCTCTTCCCTGAAAATATGAGCGGGAAAGGGTTGCCACAGGGCGGCAATTCAAAAGGGGGACAAGAGCGCAAGCTTATCCTGACTAAAGGCGGTCTTCGCCTGCCAAAGTAGCTCCTTGTGACGCGCTGGAGGGCTCGGCGATGACCTCCGTCCTGGCGAGCTGATCCGTCCTGATCTTCTATCACCAAAGAGGAAAGCCTTTGGGACGTGCTTTGGGGGAGGCAGATGCCGCTGCTCCCTTATCACCAGAATGGAAGCTGGGCTTGGTCGTGCCACGCTGTCCTTATCCTGACAGTGGGTCGTCACCCATGTGCTGCGCGCGGAGCCCCGCGGCTGGCGCCGTATGACCTGCTTCGTGAGAAGGCCTCGTGAGGGAACCTGGCGCTTGGCGGCCTTGGTAGGGCCTGGCCTGGCGGGGAGGAGCCTCGTGAGGCTCGCCCCTCGCGAGGCGGCTTCCTCCGGAGCGGCCGCGGCAGGGCCACTCTCATGGGCCGGCCGCCGAGCACGGTCCTCTGGGCCAGAGGTAGACGGGCCGTGGTACCCTGGTTCCCACTGGGCCGACAATAGCCCCCGGGCCCGCGGCGCGCACGTTCCGCCCGTTAGGGACAAAACGCCGCGGGGCCCACTAAGCTGCCGGGCCCAGAGGCGACGCGTGGCGGCTTTCACGGGGAGGGTCACCCCCACTCCCCCACGACGCCTCGGTAACCGTCGTCTTGGCGATAAAGCCTGCGCGCTCGGGGCACAGGCGCATCATTGCTCCTCATCCCCATCTTGCCCTTTCGTCTCGCGCGAGCAGCTTCCTTGTTACTCCTCCTTCAACTCCCAATCTCTCCGCCGCCATGGCCCCTAGCAAGAGTGGGAAGAAGAAAACCACTGAGCCGGGGTCGTCGGTCCCGCCAGGGCCAAGGCCCGCGCTGCTGAAATCCGTGATCCTCAACGAGGAGGGCCTAGACAAGGTGCGGCCAATGACGGCCAGCGTCCACAATGGGAACGGGGCGACGAAGATCTGGTGCATCGAGGGGGTACGACCTTCCCATTCTTCCTCCACTCCGTCTTTGCCGGGCTGGTGCCCCCCTCTAGGGGCACCCTCACCCGGTATGGACTCACTCAGGCCTGGGGGACCCCATGAGGCTGAGCTCCGATCGCCTTGCCCCGGAGGTGGTGGAGGGGCTGGTGAACGTTCTCCTTGCCGCGGCGACACCATTCCCGCCGCCAAGCGCGGCCCCAATTTACTACTTCAGAAACCGGGAGGACGTGCGGACCGGCATGCCATAGTTTGATCAGTGGGGGCTCGTGCCCCCGGGTCATGTGGGACCCCGCGACAACCCGATCCAGGTGCTGCCGCTTCCCGAAGGCGAAAGCGACACCAAGGTGGCGACCGCGGCCGACGCCTGGAGTGAGGTGGCGGCTTCCGAGCCGACTCGCCGCCTATCGACGGCAGGAACCGGCAGCGGCGGCAGTAGTGACGCCGGGGGGCCCCAAGTCGAGCCCCAGCGGCCTGCGCCCCCGATGGAGGAAACCCTTGGCGCGAAGAACCCCGCGGCTGGCAGAGCGATCCCGCCCGCCGAAGCCTCGGGAGGGGGCCTAGGTGGGCCCCACTGCGGGGCCTCAGGAGGGGGCCCCGAAGAGTCCCAGGGGGGCGGAAGCGGCAGCCACCTTGGACGGAAGCTAAGGAAGCGGCGATGGGTTCCCAGAGACGAGTAAGTCCCCCTGCCTCGCGCATTCCTTACGCCTACCGCCTCATCTTGCATGGCTCGACTTGATCCCTGGTTATGCAGTAGGGGCTCCCCGCTGAAGAAGAAGAAGGACGGTGTCCGGGACGAGGATGCCGAAGAGCCCGCCGGGACTCAGCGGGAGTTGGGGGCGGTTGGCACACCGGCGCCCCCAACGATCCTCACGAAGCGTGACGGAGTTGTGGGGGAGGGGTCTGCGGGATCTGCCCAGCCTCCCGAGGAGGCCTCCCCTCCTACCGGAGAAAGGGTGCCTCCGGAAGGGGCCCGCCCCGAGGGAGAGGTAGGCACCGACGCGGCGGCCACCGCAAGCCTCGAGCGATCCCCAGGGCGCCACGAGGCGGAGGCGGTCGCGCCCTGTCCTACCCGCGCGGCCGAGCGGCCGGCAGGGGCGGAAGCCGAGGCAGAGGTCGAGAAGGATCCTGGCCGCCTAGAGGGGAATGAGGCCCCCTCAGGCGGAGGCCTGGGCGGATCCGATGACGCAGCAGCCCCCGAGCCCCCAGAGCCATGGGGGGCGGAGACGGAAGGGCCGTACGCGCCCAGGACCCTGGCCCTGGTGAGCCGCAGCATCCTATTGCAGATCGGGACTCTCCGCCATGCCCGGTCGGCCCTCAACTCCCTAGAGGCCGAGCTCGTGGCCGAGGAGGAGAACCTCCGCCTGGAGCAGGGACGCGTCGCGGCCCGCGAGGCCCGGCTGGCCTCCCGCGAGGAGGCGGTCACCCGGCGCGAGAGCATGGCGGCGGTCCTGGAGATGGACATGGAGATCCGGGAGCACGAACTCCTGCAGACCACCATCGAGCAGGAGAGGGAGCGAGAGCGCTTGGAGCACCTGGACCGTATCGTGGCGGCCGGCGAGGCCACCTACCAAGAGCGCCTCACGAAGGCCAACACCACGCTTGAAGAAAGAGCTGCGAGGTACAGGGACGAGATCGACAAGCGGGGCCAGGAGGAGGTCGTGCGGAAGGCGAAGGCCCTGGCGGACACTTACTCCAACAACCTGAAGAAGCAGGAGGACCGCTTCACGAAGAGGCGCGGCGAACTCGACGCCGAAATTGCCAAGCTCAAGTGGCAGCTCGCGGCGTCGGAAGCCGAGAGGCGGAGCGCAGCGGAGCTCCATGCCACGACTCGTCGTGAGCTGGAAGACCTCCAGGCTCTGGTGGGCGAGGTTAGAGACGAGGCGCAGCGCGCCCGCGACGAGGCTGCCCGAGGGCGCGGGGAGCAGCTCCAGCGCTCCAAGATGTTCCGCGAGCTCATGGGGCGCGCTCGCAGCGCCGTGGCTGCTTTCTCGGTCGAGAGGGTGGAGGATCCCCTGGAGACCGACGATGCCAGCTACCTGGCCTTCTTCACGAGGCTCGTGGAGCAGCTGGAGGCGAGCTCCACCCGGTGGGACGAGATCCGCGACACTGAGTGCCGCGACCTCCTGCGCCAGGCATCGACCCGCGTCTTCAGCAACCTGCTGTGCGTTGATGGCAGCTTCAACTTCGACCAGGTGTTGTCTCCGGTTCCCGAGGAGCTGCAAGACAAGCTTGCGAGGGCGATGGAGGAACATGTGGCGAGCCTGCTGGAGCGCTTCGCGCCAGTCGGGGAAGGGTCCGGCGATGACAGCAATCCAGTAGTCGACGATGCCGACGGTGGCTCCGCTGCCTGAGGCCCTGCGCTCACCTTCATGTAACAGAGTGGACGCAGCCCCGAGGGGGCGTGAAGACATTTGTACGGAACTTTTGCTGTTAAGTACTCAATGTTTAATGCATTTTCGTTTTCCTCTTGTGGCCTTTAACTTCCCTTTTTACATCGCCTTCATGCCCTGCGTCCCTGGGACCCAGCCCCCGAGGCGGGCTACACCGTCGCTGATATGCCCAGAGCGTGCGCTCGGCAAGGCCAGAGGGTGTAGGGCTCTTAGGGCTGGTAGGAGTCGCTGAGGCGCGATGCTCAGGGTCCCCCCCTTGACGCGCAGGCGGCTCGTGCCAAGGAAATCGAGACACCGCGAGAGAAAAACGAGAGGGAAGAGGACCCGAGGGGTGCTTTAGACTTAGCTCCTTGAGGCGTGCGGCTCGTGAGGCGCAGTCCCCGTGAGGCCTTCCACCCGCAGGACGCCTCTCGCGGCGCCTCCCGAGGAGGGGGGGCTCCTGAGGCCTTCGTATCCTACACCAGGAAAACTGCAAAGTTTTTGCAAATAGTGCAGCAGGGCACACTCGCGAGGTCGCCTGTGGGTGTTACGCGAGGAAACAAGAGCACCAAGGACCTGGTGAGGTGACGTGCACGGGAGCAGGCCCGCGAGCCAGAGCTCAGTCGTTTGGGTTTTTCAGTGCTGCTGGGACTGACCCGAGCACAGACACCGTGCCCATCCCCCGCTTGCGTGACAGGCACGGGCGAGACCATGAGCGCGCGCCCTGCAACGGCAAGCACACGGGGTTTTGAAGGAAATAAGCTTTACTGATGCATGAAGCAAGTTCATTACATAACAGAAAGATACATGCTGCCGTATTCGACACGGGTCAGCTTGAGGATGTGACGGCCGAGGGCCCTCAAGTAAGCCGCCAGCGCGGAGCATGGGGCATCCGCCAGCGCTGAGCATGGGGCTTCCAGGAGAGTGGGAAGGAGCTCTCACGTGCCGAAGGCAGCGTGGGTAGAGAGAGCCCCGGAGCGTGTACAGCTCCATGTCGCTCGTATCCGTGGAGCACAGATAGAACTTACGGTGATGGCGGGCGTTCCATGTGTTTGGTACCGGAACACCCGCCTCCGTCATGAGTGGGGCCGCGGTGGGCCGGTGGGCGAGTGTTAACCACCTCCGTAGTTCTTGCGATGTGGGGCTCCAGGCTCATGCGCATCAGCCTCGCAAAGGTGGCTGCGGCACCCTCCAGGCCAAACGGCATGCGCGTGAGCCAGGGCGAGCCTGCGGCGATGCGCGTAGGAGGGAAGGGGCCTGCGGGGCAGGCCTGGTTGAGGGCGATGAAGTCGACACACATGCGCACGCTATCGCGCGGCCTTGCGACGGGGGTGAGGCTGGCGATCCTCCTGGGGTGGGGGGCTTCACGGGCGATTCCAGCATCCTGGGGCTTGTTGACCTCTTGGGTGACGACTTCCTGCTTCTTGGGCGCTTGACGAAATTCCTCACGCTTGACGGGCCGCGCGCTCCGGCACACGGCTGAGTGATGCTCGATCACCTCCCTCGGAAGGTTGGGCGCGCCTGATGCTGTCCAAGCCAACACATCAGGGCACGCCCGGAGGGAGGTGACGAGCGCACCTTCCTATTTGGGGGAGGGGCCGCCGCCAGCGGCGAGGGAGGGGCCTACTTCGCCCCCATCCAGTGACGCTTTCTTGGACTCGACCCGCTCCTGAGAGAGCAGGGGCTTCTTCTTCACGGCCGTCTCCTCGGCAGGCCCAGGCACGTCCTCGTTGGCCGGGTACGCGACGGAGGCAGCTTTGTAGGCGTGCTTGAGGGTTTGCGGCGCATCATTCTCGTCGCAGCGGACGGTGAGGGTACCGCGGCTGCCGGGCATTTTGACGAGGCCGTAGGCGTGGTGGGTTGCGGCCATCAACTTGGTGAGCGCCGGGTAGCCCAAGATGGCATTGTAAGGCAGGCCGATGTGAGCCACATCGAAGACGATGAACTCCGTACGGTAGTTCTTGCGGCTGCCGAAGGTGACGGGAAGGAGCACCTGCCCCAGGGGGACAGTGGAGCCGTCGGTGACGCCCGAGAAGGGCCTGGTGGGCATCAGGTGCTCGTAGGGCACTTGAAGCATCTCGAAGGTCTCGATGGAGATCACGTTGAGGCCGGCGCCTCCGTCAATGAGGGTCTTGGTGACGGCGACGTTGCTGATGGTGGGGGTGCACAGCAGGGGGACGACACCCACGCCCTTCGTGGACTTGGGGTGGTCGCTGGCGTCGAAGGCGATGAGGAACTCGGACCACTTGAGGCGGCCGGTGGAATCGAGCGACGGGAGGGCCGCGTTCACCTCCCGAGAGAACTGCTTGAAGTGGCAGTTAGATGGAGGGGCCTGGGCCCCGCCGAGGATGCAGTCCACCCTGCGGGGCTCCTGGTAGCCCCTGGCGTTCTTAGTGGGAGGGGAGTCGTTGGCGCGTGTTGGGGCGGCGTTGGCCGGAGGGTCAGCCTGCCGCGGCTGGTTCTGCCAGCCCTGACGGTTGCTGTCGCCAGCGCCGTTGTTGTGGTTGTCGCCCCAGTGGCCACCCCCACTGCCGCCATTGCGGCCCTTGCCGCACTCCTTGCGGCGTTCGGTGCGGCCCTCGCGAAGCAGCTTGAGCTCGTGGCACTCTTCTGTGTTGTGGGAGTTCATGTTGTGGTAGGCGCAGAAAGGGCGGGCGTCCTTCTTGGCCTCACTGCGGTCGCGGCCGCGCTTGCAGTCTGGCTCCGCCGCGAGCACGGCTGGGCCCTTGCACTTGGTGTCCTTGGCCTTGGGCTTCGCCGCATCAGGCTCAGCGTCAGCGTCGTTGTGGAGGAAGAGGCGTCCCTCTTCGGCCTTGGCGCAGCGGTCAGCGAGGACGAACAGCTCTGCCGCAGAGTCTAGCTCGTCTCTGACTGAGAGCTTCTCGCGCATCTTCACGTCCGTGACGCCACTGGTGAAGGCGGAGACGATCGCGGCGTCGGAGGCCTTCGGGATCTTGTGGCGCACCTAGCTGAAGCGCTGGATGAACTTACGAAGGGGCTCGCCAGGGCGCTGACGCACGTTCCGCAGGTCGTTGATCGTGAGGGCATGGTCGCTCGTGCCCTTGAAGTTGGCGACGAACTGCTTGCACAGGTCTTCCCACGAAGAGATGGACGCCTCGGGGAGGTTCATGAGCCACGAGCGCGCAGTGTCCTTGAGGGCCATGGGGAACCAATTTGCCATGACCCGATCGTCCCCCCTCGCGGCCTGGATGCTGATGGTGTAGAGCAGGAGGAACTCCGTGGGGTTGGCACTGCCGTTGTAGCACTGAGGGAGCTCTGGCTTGAACTTGTCGGGCCACACAACGCGGCGCAGCTCGGGGGCGAGGGCCAGGTAGCCCCCATTGGTGACGGCTCCACCGTTGAGGGCTGCGCGGTTCTGGCGCCCAGCCATGGCGATGTCGTGGAGGACACGGTCCTGGCAGTCGCGCGCCCTCTCAAGGCCCACGCGCGCGTCCAGGGGCGTGCGCTTGAGGATCTGGCAGCTGTCGCCGTCGCTGCCTGGCGCGAGCGAGCCGCGAGACGGCTCCGGGGTGCGCGCTGCGGGACGGCGCTCGGCCACGTCGCGGTCCGATGGAGGAGGAGGAGCGCCGCGCCCGGCCTGGGCGGCGCAGGACGGCGGAGCAAGCGGGGAGCGGGAGGGCGCCTGGCCATCGCGCGCGGCGTCGACGAGCTCAGTGATGCGCCCTAGCCAGGCGTCGTAGGCGTCCTCGGTGGGGCGGTAGCGTAGCAGCTCCTGCGCCATGAGCAGCGCGGCGCGCGGAGCGGGTGGATCGCGACGCGCGAGCGAGGAGGAGGCAGCGGAGGGGTCGTGCGCCTGCTCGTTCACCGACGGGTGAGCAGAGCAGGCCACCCGCTCCCCAACGGGCTCGGTAGCGGCTCGAGGGCGCCGCCTAGGGGCATCGCGGGCGGCGGGCGCCGCGGGGACCCTGACAGCGGCGTGTTCCCGGCGAGCGGCGGCGGCGTCCATGTCGATGTTGTTGTCGAGGTCGAAGGCGCGAAGACGGCAAGCCCCCCTACCTGGCGCGCCAAATGTCGGAGTCTAGGATTTGTGTGCAAGAAATTTCTCCAAGAACTTAGGATTCGAACTCTGGGGGACTTTGCTTGGCAGCCTACGACGGGACTACGGCGGGGACGCGCCGGACTCGCTGGCTCTCACCAGACACGAAGGGGACGCGCGAGCTACCCAGGTTCGGGCCACCGTGCGGTGTAACACCCTACTCCTGCTTGTGTTGGATTGCTCTGGGATGGAGAGCTTGTGGCTCCAAGTACACGAGGTGTGGGGGAGAATGAATCGATCCCCTTACATGGAGGCGGCCCTGCCCCTTTTGTAGTGCCTTGGTCCTCTTCCCCGAAAATATGAGCGGGAAAGGGTTGCCACAGGGCGGCAATTCAAAAGGGGGACAAGAGCGCAGGCTTATCCTGACTAAAGGCGGTCTCCGCCTGCCAAAGTAGCTCCTTGTGACGCGCTGGAGGGCTTGGCGATGACCTCCGTCCTGGCGAGCTGATCCGTCCTGATCTTCTATCACCAAAGAGGAAAGCCTTTGGGACATGCTTTGGGGGAGGCAGATGCCGCTGCTCCCTTATCACCAGAATGGAAGCTGGGCTTGGTTGCGCCCTGCTGTCCTTATCCTGACAGCGGGACGTCACCCATGTGCTGGGCACGGAGCCCCGCGGCTGGCGCCGTACGACCTGCTTCGTGAGAAGGCCTCGTGAGGGGAGCCTCGCGAGGGAACCTGGCGCTTGGCGGCCTCGGCAGGGCCTGGCCTGGCGGGGAGGAGCCTCGTGAGGCTCGTCCCTCGCGAGGCGGCTTCCTCTGGAGCGGCCGCGGCAGGGCCACTCTCATGGGCCGGCCAGCGAGCGCGGTCCTCTGGGCCAGAGGCAGACAGGCCGTGGTACCCTGGTTCCCACTGGGCCGACAGAAACAATTGTTTATCATGTTGATCCAGTTGTGCCTACTGCTTATATTGAGAAACCACCGTTTCCTGTTAGGATTAAGGAACATGCTAAAGTTTCAACTATGGTTAACAAAAGTAATATTAGAGCACCTAGACCCTCTGAACAAATTAAAGTTGAACCTAATGTTGCTATGGTTAAAGATCTCTTGGTCGATAATATTGATGGGTATGTTATTTACTTCTGTGATGAAGCAGCTAGAATTGCTAAACCAGATCCTAAAGATAAAAACAGACCCGTAGTAGGCATGCCTGTTGTCTCTGTTAAAATAGGAGATCATTGTTATCATGGCTTATGTGATTTGGGTGCTAGTGTGAGTGCTATTCCGTTTACCTTATATCAAGAAATTATGAATGATATTGCACCTATTCAAATAAAGGACATTGATGTTACTATTAAACTTGCAAACAAAGATACCATTACACCGCTTGGGATCGTTAGAGATGCTGAAGTCTTGTGTGAAAAAATAAAATACCCTACTGATTTTCTAGTCCTCGGTTCTCCACAAGATAATTTTTGTCCCATTATATTTGGTAGACCTTTCTTGAACACTGTTAATGCCAAGATTGATTGCGCTAAGGAAACTGTTAGTGTTAATTTTGGTGGTATGTCTCATGATTTTAATTTCTCTAAGTTTTGTAGACAACCTCATGATAAAGAATTGCCTAGTAAAGATGAAATTATTGGTCTTGCTTCTATTGCCGTACCTCCCACTGATCCGTTAGAACAATATTTGCTAGACCATGAAAATGATATGCACATGAATGAAAGAAATGAAATAGATAGGATGTTCTTTGATCAACCACCTATCCTTAAACACAATTTTCCTGTTAAAACTCTTGGAGGTCCTCCTCCACCTAAGGGTGACCCTGTATTTGAATTGAAGCAATTGCCTGATACATTGAAATATGCTTACCTAGATGAAAAGAAGATATATCCTGTTATTATTAGTGCTAAACTTTCAGAGCATGAAGAAAAGAGATTACTAAAAACTCTGAGGAAGCACCGTGCTGCTATTGGATATACTCTTGATGATCTTAAGGGCATTAGTCCCACTCTATGTCAGCACAAAATTAATGTGGAGCCTGATGCTAAACCAGTTGTCGACCACCAACAACGACTAAATCTTAAGATGAAGGAAGTGGTAAGAACTGTAATATTAAAGCTTCTGGAAGCAGGTATAATCTACCCCATAGCTGATAGTAGATGGGTAAGTCCCGTTCATTGTGTCCCTAAGAAAGGAGGCATTACCGTTGTTCCTAATGATAAAAATGAACTCATTCCACAAAGAATTGTAACTGTTTATAGGATGGTAATTAATTTTAGAAAATTAAACAAAGCCACTAGAAAGGATCATTACCCCTACCTTTTATTGATCAAATGTTAGAAAGATTGTCTAAGCATACACACATTTATTTCCTAGATGGTTATTCTGGTTTCCCTCAAATACCTGTATTACCTGAAGACCAAGAGAAAACCACCTTTACTTGTCCTTTTGGAACTTATGCTTATCGTCGTATGCCTTTTGGTTTATGTAATGCACCTGCTGCCTTTCAAAGATGTATGACTGCTATATTCTCTGACTTTTGTGAAAAGATTGTTGAGGTTTTCATGGATGATTTCTCCGTTTACGGAACTTCTTTTGATGATTTCTTAAGCAACCTTGATCGAGTTTTGCAGAGATGCGAAGAAACTAATCTTGTCTTGAATTGGGAGAAGTGCCACTTTATGGTTAATGAAGGTATATTCCTTGGGCATAAAATTTCTGAAAGAGGTATTGAAGTTGATACAGCTAAGGTTGATGCTATTGAGAAAATGCCATGTCCTAAAGATATCAAAGGTATAAGAAGTTTCCTAGGTCATGCTGGTTTCTATAGAAGGTTTATAAAAGACTTCTCTAAAATTTCTAGGCCTCTTACCAATCTCTTGCAAAAAGATGTTCCATTTGTTTTTGATGATGATTGTGTAGAAGCCTTTGAAACACTTAAGAAAGCCTTAACCTCTGCACCTATTGTTCAACCACCTGATTGGAACTTGCCTTTTGAAATTATGTGTGATGCTAGTGATTATGCTGTTGGTGTTGTTCTAGAACAGAGAGTTGATAAGAAATTAAATGTTATCCATTATGCTAGTAAAACCCTAGACAATGCTCAAAGAAATTATGCTACTACTGAGAAAGAATTTCTAGCAGTTGTGTTTGCATGTGATAAATTTAGATCTTATATTGTTGATTCCAAGGTTACTGTTCACACTGATCATGCTGCTATTAAATACCTTATGGAAAAGAAAGATGCTAAACCCGGACTCATTAGGTGGGTTCTATTGCTACAAGAATTTGACTTGCATATTACCGATAGGAAGGGAGCTGAGAATCCCGTAGCAGATAATTTTTCTAGAATGGAAAATGTTCTTGATGACCCACTTCCTATTAATGATGATTTTCTTGATGAATAATTAGCTGTGATAAATGCTTCTCGTAATACTCCTTGGTATGCAGACTATGCTAATTATATTGTTGCTAAATTTATACCACCTAGCTTTACATATCAACAAAAGAAAAAGTTTTTCTTTGATTTAAGACATTACTTTTGGGATGACCCACATCTATATAAAGAAGGAGTAGATGGTATTATTAGACGTTGTGTACCTGAGCATGAACAGGAACAAATCCTACGTAAGTGTCACTTCGAGGCCTATGGAGGACATCATGCGGGAGACCGAACTGCGCATAAGGTACTACAATCTGGTTTTTATTGGCCTACTCTTTTCAAGGATGCTCGTAAGTTTGTTTTATCTTGTGATGAATTTCAAAGAATTGGTAATATTAGTAGACGTCAGGAAATGCCTATGAATTATTCACTTGTTATTGAACCATTTGATGTTTGGGGATTTGATTATATGGGACCTTTTCCTAAATCCAATGGGTATACACATATTTTAGTTGCTGTTGATTACGTTACTAAGTGGGTAGAAGCTATTCCAACTAGTAGTGCTGATCATAACACTTCTATTAAAATGCTTAAAGAAGTTATTTTCCCGAGGTTCGGAGTCCCTAGATATTTAATAACTGATGGTGGTTCACATTTTATTCATGGTGCATTCCGTAAACTGCTTGCTAAATATGATGTCAACCATAGAATTGCATATCCCTATCACCCTCAATCTAGTGGTCAAGTTGAATTGAGCAATAGAGAAATAAAAGTAATTTTGCCAAAAACCGTTAATAGATTGATACGTCTCCAACGTATCTATAATTTATGAAGTATTCATGCCATGTTTATTATAGTTTTGTATGATTTTAGTGCACTTTTATATGATTTTTATGGACTAACATATTGACCTAGTGCCCAGTGCCAGTTGTTGTTTTCTGCTTGTTTTTGGTTTTCTAGGAAATCCATATCAAATGAAGTCCAAATGCAGCGAAACTTTTTAACGATTTTTTCTGGAAGGAAACAGACCCAGGAAGCTTCGGAGGAGGAGCAGAAGATCCACAAGGGCCCCACAAACCACCTGGGCGCGCCACCCCCCCTGGCGCGCCCTGGTGCCTCGTGGGCCCCCTATGGCCCCTCTTCGCGTGATTCCAACGCCAAAAATTCTTATAAATACCAAAACCCCCATAAATAACCCTAGAACTTTGACTCCGCCGCCGCAAGCCTCTGTACCTCCACGATCTCATCTACAGCCCTTTTCCGGCACCCTGCTGGAGGGGGGAATCATCACCGGAGGCCATCTTCATCATCCCGGCGGTCTCCATGACGAGGAGGGAGTAGTTCACCCTCGGGGCTGAGGGTATGTACCAGTAGCTATGAGTTTTATCTCTCTCTCGCGTTCTTGATTTGGCATGATCTTGATGTACTGCGAGCTTTATTAATATAGTTGGATCATATGGTGTTTCTCCATCTCTATCTTGTTGTGATGAATTGAGTTTTTACCTTTGAGGTTTCACTATTATCGGATTGAATAATTTTATGGATTTGAGAACACTTGATGTATGTCTTGCATATGAATACCCGTGGTGACAATGGGGTATTATATTGATTCACTTGATGTATGTTTTGGCACTCAACTCGCGGATTCCCGAGGTGACATTGGGGTAATCTATGCATAGGGGTTGATGCATGTTTTCGTCCTACTTTCTGCGGTAGAAATCTTGGGGCACTCTTTGAAGTTCTTTTTGTGGATTGAATATTATGATCTGAAGTTGTTTGATGCATATCGAATAATCAACTAACGGATACTTGTGGTGACATTGGAGTATCTAGGTGACATTAGAGTTGGTTGATGCGTATCATATGGTGTTATTTTAGTAAGAACTCTAGAGCTGTTCGTGACACTTATAGGGATGGCTCAATAGATCGATCGGAAAAGATAACTTTGAGGTGGTTTCATACCCTGCAACAATTTCTATCTTATGTTCTCCGCTAATAGGAACATTGGAGTGATTCTTTATCGCACATTGAGGGATTGTTATATGATCCAATTATGTTAACACTGTTAAGAGATTGCACTAGTGAAAGTATGAACCCTATGCCTTGTTTTCAAGCATTGCAATACCGTTTGTGCTCACTTTTGTTACTTGCTACCTTGCTGTTTTTATATTTTCAGATTAGAAAAACCAATATCTACTATCCATACTACACTTGTATCACCATCTCTTCGCCGAACTAGTGCACCTATACAATTTACCATTGTATTGGGTGTGTTGGGACACAAGAGATTTTTTGTATTTGGTTGCAGGGTTGTTTGAGAGAGACCATCTTCATCCTACGCCTCCCACGGATTGATAAACATTAGGACATCCACTTGAGGGAAAATTGCTACTGTCCTACAAAACTCTGCGCTTGGAGGCCCAACACGAGTCTACAAGAATAAGTTGTGTAGTAGACATCAAGCTCTTTTCTGGCGCCGTTGCCGGGGAGGTGAGTGCTTGAAGGTATATCTTTAGATCTTGCAATTGAATCTTTTAGTTTCTTATTTCATCACTAGTTTGGTTTATAAAAGAAAACTACAAAAAAATGGAATTGAGGTTGCCTCATATTATTCGTCTTTATAATGTTTTTCTTGAAAATGATGGAGCGGAAAATTGTGCTCAATTGATAGAAGAAGAATTCAATAAAATGTTTGGCATAAAATCTTTGAATGATAAGCATGATTGCAATGTTGTTAGTATGAATTCTATGAATATCCAAAATACTAAAGATGATTGCACTAGTCATGACAAAAATGTTTCTTATAAGCATGTCAATTTTTGTGGAGTGCATAAAGTTTGTGAAGACATGCCTTATAGGGATGATAGATTTTGTAAGAAGCATAAACATGATAGAACCAATTTTTTGCTCAAAGTGATAGATGAATTTGCTACAAAATTATGTTCTCTTTATCCTATTTCTTGTGAACTTTGCAATAAAGTTGGTCACCTTAATTTCCAATGCATGCTTTTTCATGATCGAATCATGTCCAAATATTGCAATAATTTGATCACCCGTGAACTCTATAATGAACTTTGTTTATTTTTGGGGTGTGAAGAATTGACATATAAAAATAATTGGTTTGAAGTATTCATTCTCACAAAAGACATTGAAAATAATTTATAGGAAATCTATATGTTTTGTGTGGTAAATTGCAATGAGAATGCTTATATAGCCAACTATAGAAAAACGGAAAAACAAATATAATATAAAATAAATACTAATGGAAGGGTAAAGATTCCCCCTTTCCCTCCTATTTTCTCTCATGATGAAACAGGTAACGAGGAGGAGCTTCCTATCCAACCAATCTCTTCAATAAGAAGCTCGGAAGAATTAAATAAACCCACGCATAATGTGGTAAGGAAAAAGAAAAGAAGGAAAAGTAGAGGTAAAGAGGTATCTCTCCCAAATAATGTTCCTCCTATTATTGTTGTACCTCATGAGAATGAATCAAAAATAATTGTGGAAAATGATACACTTAATGATGATTTTGTTATGCCTATTGCTTGTTGTGATGATTATGATTGGGAAGATAATGATACTTCTTATGATCTTGAAAATCTTTATGGCACCAACTTGGAGGAATATGATAATAATTGTTATACTATTGGTGCTATTCATACTATTGATGATAATAGTGATAATGCTAATGATATGCAAACCAACAAGCTTGGGGATGCTATGTTTGATTGGAATGATATGTTTGAGAATTTATTTGCTGCAAATAATGTTTGCCCTAAGCTTGGGGATGCTATGCTTAATGAAAATGATCTTTTTATTCCCCCTACTTTAGATGAGCAAATTTATTATGATGATGACATGCCTCCTATCTATGATGATTATTGTGATGATACTTATGTTATGAAAAATAGTGATGATTATTATTATAATACTTGTTATAATTATGAAAATCCTTTTATTGAACGTCACTCTTTTAATGTGGAAACAATTTATAGTATTCGAGTTTCATACGATACTCCCACTATTATGAATGAGAAGAAAATTGCTTATGTGGAGAGTAGTAAAAATTCTATGCTTATGTATCATGACAAGAATGCTTTGTGTGATGGATATATTGTTGAATTTCTTAATGATGC